>JBBPBQ010020321.1:5600847-5687831 GCA_037974755.1 Cicer yamashitae | reverse complement strand
ATACAAGACATAGAAAAGGTAGAAAATGATATAATTCAAATTAATACAAAACATGAGTTGAGTCTTTTTCATTCCTTCTTATAGAATAAAATATAAAGTTTTTTTTTAAAATTAATATATTTATACTAAAATCTAGATAAATTTTTTCTTTGTTATTGTTTAAATATTTCTCGTTATCTTCGTTTTTGCAAAAAAGTCAAAACTTTTGAATTGAAACAAAATTTAATTTCTAAAATGATTTAAAAAATATTTGTTTTCAGGAGTAGCTATTAATATTGACATAATGTTCATTCTTCAAAAAGATATTTTAATATTAATGGGTTTATAATTTTTGAAAAATTTATAAAAATAACTAAGAGTCTTACTAATATCACATATATTAAAGAATCTAGAAATAGAATATTTTTCTTAGAAAAAAAATAATGTTTAAATTTTTTAAAGTTGAATTAGCAGCTTTCAAAATAAAGTTACTACTTTATATTCCTTAACATATTAGTATTTAAGGGTTTACATGGTCGTGAAATTGTCTTAACTCGTAAGTAATGAGTTAAGTCTGATTCGATCTTAAAAAAATAAAGATAAAAAAACAAAAAACAAATACAAGACATAGAAAGAGGTAGAAAAATGACTGAATTCAGATTATTTTTTGGGTTACCAATCTTATCACAAGTTACTATAAAGACAAATGATTATTTTAAGTTATTATCGATTCACTCTCTCTAAAAAATGACCAATCATATTACTAATTTATAGGGTTTTGTAAGACAATGTTATGAGTTTATACTCTTTAATAGATTGACAACCAGTAACCGTATGTGACTTGTTATGAGTTGTTTTTTATTTAATTATTTTTTAAAAAAAATTATTATTTAACGGTTCATCTTGAATCCAACCTAAACTCATTTTTATTTCATCTCGTCTCTACTTAACTCACAACTCACTGAACATAATCAAATGAAATAACGAATTATGATTTAAAAATTAATCTATCAAATATTAAGATCGAGTAAAGAACTCATCAAATCTTATTTAACTCGTCATTGATATATCTCTATTAAAATACTCCTCTTGTTACTAATAATAATAAATTAAAATTAAAACATAAGGATCCATGTTACTATTTGCCAAATAAAAAGTATGATACATTTTATTTACTTTTATTTCAAGTTTGGGATACACAATGATTACATTATTTGTCGCATAAAGAAATATGCATTTTTAATATAGGGGATGTTCCCCAACCGAACGATTGAAATATACAGTCAGCCGATTATGCTTGACATGAGAAACCACTTTATGCCATAAGTCACTCATGGTGTATCGTAGCTCTCTTATCACTAATTACTCACACTTGATACGATAATTATATTGAAGTAAGAGCAATTATAAAGTTGATTAGATACCACGTCATTATTGAAAATTTAAGAAATTAAGTATACATCATCTCACTTATATTATATAGTGTTGAACATATATTTTTCATTCGATGAGAGAGATTTTTATTCCCAATAGATTTATTCTTTCAAAAGCAAAATGATTTTCATTAAAAGTGGCACAAGATATGTCCACAAACAAGAGTACATAATAGATTTGCAGGATAGCAAATTAATCTTCACAAAAAAAATAACTAAAAACTCTTTCAATCTGTATTCTTTTCTAGTAAAAACATTCATTTTGAGTTCTAAAAATTTATTATAATATATTAAAATAACCACTTAACTTTTTTTATTGATAGATCATTTATTTATCGGTCAACTATTTAAATTTGTTATATATCATTAAAAAAATTTGATGTGTCACTTTCTACAATCATTTACTCTTTTTAAATTCTATTTTATATTCTTTCATTGTAACACATTATCATTCATATTCCTAAATGTATTCATTTTCATCTTTACTTAATTCATCAATGTATGTTAGTGTTGCTTTCACATTTTCTGTTACTAAACTTCTTTGCTTTGTAAAAAAATTGTTTGGGTCTCACTAAACTTGTTTGTCTTATAAACTTAGATTTACTAATTAACTTTTAAGTCATTCATAATTTCTCAATCAATTTGTTAACGTCAATCTATTATCATCAATATATTTCCTTTAATTTTAATTTTAATATTAATTTTAATTTCTCAATCAATTTATAACATAAATTTAAAATAATCATTTATTCTATTTGGTAAGTTGGTAACTAAACTATTGTTAATTGTAAACTAACAAACCTATCACAAAACAACCCTCGACAATAATATTCAATTATTGTTTATTGTAACATCAATTTTTACCATATTGCAACGGCACGTTGTCAGTTTGCCACAAATTATTGCATAAATCTTATATACAATAACGGTTACACTTTAGAAGAATTTGCATTTAAGATTCTTTGTAATTTCTTGTTGGGATAAAAGTTGTCATTTTAGATTTACGATTTTCAATTTGAAGTCTCTATTATTTTATTTCATTTCTTACTTATTTCTTTGTCTGTTTAAACGTAGTTTGGTTAAACGTAGTTTGGTTAGTGAGCTAAGAGACAACGAAAAAAATTTAAGCAAGAGACAACGAAGTTTCATTTCTAAATTATTTACTATGTTAAACGTAGTTTGGTTAGTGAGCTAAGAGACAACGAAAAAAATTTAAGCAAACTCGTGATGCTAAAATAACTTTACTAATTTATTTTTATGAGTGTTAATTTTTATTTCCATTTCATTAGGTATATTTTAGTTTAATGAACGACAACTTAAAAATGATATAATATTATTAAATATATAACAATGCAATTAAGATTTCTGCAATTTTTACAATCATAGACGCCTTAATTATGATTATGAAATATATTTCATTGTTATAACACAATTTTGTTAAATTTTAATATTTTCGAGCATCGATTGTGATTTGCATCTTTATAAACAATTTTCACAATTTTAAACTTTTTGATCTCTTAGTAAAATATATTGATAAATAATTAATTCTTTCATTAAATCTTAATTTTACAATATCAAAATAATTTTGTATATCTTCAAACGCAACCTTTAGCATACTGATATTTTACAATATATGATATATTTATTTAAAAGATAATTTTTCATTCAAAATTAACACTTTTAATTCTCCATATAATTAAAAAAAAATTAATTTCATAAATAAACCCGTACAACGCGGATGTATACATCTAGTATCACTAATTATAATAGTCTCGGAAAGAAATAAAACTTTTTCAAGCTCCTTAAATTACATTCTAATTTTATTGTGATAGTCTTAGAATACACGACCGTATATAGTCATTGGGGTTGTGAGTTGTGACCACACAATCCATGTTTCCATGTTTTTTTGTGCCGTTTGGTTTGTGTTGTTCTTCCACGAGTATAGGGCATGTGAAAATAGAGAGTTAGGTTAGACTTTTATATTTTGAATTTTTCTTTATCTTGAATATTCAGCATGCTAGGTAGGAGAAGAGCACTAA
Source organism: Cicer yamashitae (assembly GCA_037974755.1). Taxonomy (NCBI): domain Eukaryota; kingdom Viridiplantae; phylum Streptophyta; class Magnoliopsida; order Fabales; family Fabaceae; genus Cicer; species Cicer yamashitae. The sequence continues at coordinate 5,684,380 of JBBPBQ010020321.1, read as the reverse complement.
AAAATCACCTAAATTTTGTCGAGACACATATGGAGTACCATCGCTTTCGCACACAAGACAGGAAAAACACTGACTATTGTGGTCAAAAGTGTTAGCTGTTCCTTTGCTTGCATTTAATTGAAGACCGACTATCCCAATGAAATGGTTGAAAAATGAATAGGGTTTAAATATTTTCTAAAAATAAGTTTAAATATGTTTTTCTAATTTACTTTTTAACCTTTATAAATATATACTATTTATTATTTTTCGTCTTTGTCTTTTGATTTAGTCTCTAAAGTATTTGTTTAAGTTAAAAAATTGAAATTAATCGTACTATAAAATATGTATAATATTTAATTTTAATCTCTTAAGTATTGATTACCGAAAAAACTAAATTAATTAGTAATATATATTATAAGAACCAATTCATATATTATAAAATTTACGGAGATCGAAACAAATTAACAATTACAAAAAATAAAAAATGATATATTTGTAATTAAAAAAAAGACTAAAAACAAAAATAATTTTAGGATAAAAAACAAATAAATGATATATTTATCGAGAAAAAAAATATCAGTATAACAATTGAGTCTTCCAAGTGATTTTGACACTTAATAAAGAATTCGAAAAAATCTTAACCTAAAGACACATTTAGCATTTGCAATGATAAATTTATAAGAACAGCTTAATGGTAGAACTACAAAGCTCAGATAAGATAAGAACAGCTTAATGGTAGAACTACAAAGCTCAGATAAGATAAGCTGAACAAATAAAACAAGAATAGCTCAATTCAGCATCCATGTGACCGAAAAGATCCACCCTTATAAATAAGAAGTATTAATTTGATAAAATTTCGCCAAAATATATGGCTTTAGCTTTGGACGAGTTTCAATCAAAATTAACATATTGCACCAAACGAACAACCATTTAAATCAAAACAAAAGTATTAAGTTGATGAAGTTTCACCAAAATATATGGTTTAACTTTGGACAAGTTTCAACAAAAATTAACATGTGCTTAGTGAAGCACCAAACCAGTACTCTTTGAAAGAAAAGAAAAAGAAAAATTAGCTACTGCAAAACAGAGAATTTGTCAGCAACCTATGGCTATCTTGTGTTGATTGAACTTCCTTTCCAAACAATCGAGTCATTGAGCATGATGAGTCTTAGGTAGGACAAAATCAGCTCTCAACTCCTCAACTGAATACTCAAATGATTGAGCAGTCTTTGCAGATGCCTTTAAAATAAGATTGTCTGGTGTAGCAGCAGTCAACATAGGGAAAGTTAAAGGAGAGGTTGGCACAGGAAGTCCCATATTCTTTGGGGTCCTGTTCTCTTCATCTCCAACAATAAATGGCTTGGAAGGTGGAGGAGTCCCTGTTAGCATTTCGCTTTTTTGCTGCATTGGTTTCTTTACAACATTCTGTATTTTTCTAGGCTCTTGAAGATTTGTTATATTGGCTTTATATAGGACTTTTGAATTAACAGGAGAGAGGGGTTTCCTAGTTAATGGTGACTGAATTCCAATTCCCTTTTCTGCACTTTGTGCAGTCTTCACTGAATGACCAAAAACCTTATGGGTGCCCTTTCCTGCATAAGTTGCAATTGGCATGCATTTAAGTTTTCAGCTTAGGAGAAAAATTTAAAGAGATGAGAAGTGAGGAATGAGTTGATTGGCAAAAGCCTTCTTGATTATGTTACCTTTTTTATTAGATTGCTGAATAAGAGTTGTTTGTCTTAGATCCTGAAGCATTGCTCCACCAGCAGAAAATTTTCTGGTATTTGTAACTCCTGCTGTGGAACATCTGGAAGCCTTTATCCCACTTTTACATGGGCTGGATTTTGACCCGAAAAGTGTTTCATGCTCTGCCATCAGTTGTGCCTTTTGTCTTTTTTGTTCCTAAAATTTTACAAACAAAAAAAAGACAAAAACAATTGAATTATAGACAATGAATTGGAACACAATTTTCTTGAAGGGACAATGAATTGGACCTTCTGCTTTTGCTTTTCATTCTCTTTCTCCTGCCTTAAGGTGTTGTAATCTTCAAGCATGGAAAGCAGCCGGGTCTTAACGCATATCCATGAAAACAAAAATGCATAAAAATGTATGAGGCCTAATCCGTAAGATGTTCTCTTTATGTGACAAATGTAATACACTATAAAATAAAATTTAAGAGGCTAAGTCATATGAAATTTTAACAAATGATTTTGTTAAAAATACTCACTCCATCATATAAAAACTCGAATCCTCTTTCTTTTTCCCATGCTGCAACTTTTGAAATTAATGCCTCAGTCATCCCTGTTTGAATGATATATACAAAATAAAACAAAGGGCAACATGAGGACCAAGCCCACGCAATTCCAATCTTCAACACTATATTAATTTAACTCCTCTTGGTGCATCTTACTCATTTGTTAAATCACTAGATCAATACTTGAAGAGTATCCCAGTTAACAATATGCAGACAAACGCCGCAAGTAATAAGCTAATTTCAACATGTCATGAGTCAACATTTAGTACAAAGCTTGCCTATTGTAAAACCATAACCTTATTATATTAATATATTTGAAGAACTAATTATTATGTGCGTGAGGATATTCACCAGGAATTTTGCTTAATAAAACACGGGCCTTCTCAGCACGTTTCAAAGCAAGATGTGCACCTCTTCCAGCATTATATCGATTATCATCCTAAAAACCCACATTAATTGAAAATGTAAAGCATGAAAATAACTTTAGAAGGAAATGTTCATAATTGTCAATAACAATAGTGCCTCACCCTGTTGTACTCCTCCAGCCAGCTTTCTTCTTGAATAGCAGCAAACCACTTCTCAACCTTTTCAAGGATTTCTTTCCTGCTAAGAGCTTCTTCTTTTGTCTTTGAAATTTGGTAATCAATTTGTTCTAACAGGTGTTCTTGGTTTGCAGATTCTGCAGAAAGATTTTCAAACTGGATGAAGACATATAATGAAGTTCATGGCACATTATGATAAAAATAACAAACTGGTAAATATTTGGGAACCAATTTTTTTTGATACAATCATATGAATAAGAGAAATTTAATTTCATAACCATATCTCTTTTCTTCTATTAATGTCAATTCATCAAAATCGCTAGGCATTGGTTACTTGACATTATACTTAAAAGAATTTTTAAAGTCAGAAGTGTGAAATCGTATGCAATATAAGAAAAATTATACAACTAAGTATAAATCATCAAAAACTAATGAAAAGTCTTACCAGAGTCTAATGACTCAATTGACTGTCCACTAGGAAAAATCGTTGTCAAATGTGTACTTTTGGATATTTCCTCCAACTCCAACTTCTTTTGCTGTACAAGTTCTTTAATTTTGGTTGATTTGAGTTGTTCAAGCCTTTTAACTTCTCTCTCAACCTTCAAGCAGAAGAACCCATTTAATAATCAGAAATAAATATTGCAAACTACACAAAAATGAAACAATTATTTTAGGCAAAGTAATAAAAACACACTCACGTAGATGATGTTGTCAATTGACAGCATGTTAGGCTCAGTAAATTCAGATTCCAAAGCAGCAATTTTACTTGTCATGTTGTGAAATTTCTGTTGTTCCTCAAGTGGGGTATCCATCAAATTCCACATCTCTAATAATGAAGTTGTAAAACTTTGAAGCTGATACAGCATGAAAATTTAGAAAGTCTAGCTGAATAAAGTTGGTTTTTGACAAGTTGAAAAGCATGAGCAAGAATACTGACCTTCTGCATTCTCTGCATTTTAACCTCTCGCAAATTCTGTACCTCAGAAGTCAAACTCTTTAATGCATGGTCACTTACATCTTTTGCAACAGTGGAAGTCATAGTGGGGCAAATCTCACAAATTTTGTCTTTGACATCTAGTCCAAGCACCGAGCAAAATGAACTAAGAGTGTCCAGTTGGTCAGATACCTGTTTCAGTCGACTAGCCTGCCACAATTTAAGAGAAAATCTCTGAGCAATTAACAGTTGAAAGTTATTACTATCTTTCTTAGGAAAGTAATTGGTTTGGAAGAAAATAAAATGTAACTTCTTCATCTAAAACCACCACAAACATTAATTAGTTATACAACATTGCAGAATGCAAAATTCCTGAACACATGAAAAATATTCATTTCTATCTACCACAAGTTCAGGCAACATATAATATAGGAGTAAAGACAAAAATCACCTTTTCATTTTGATATTGAAGTAACTGCCTCTTTAATTCTTCTAGTTTTTTAAAAGATAAGTTCTTCTCATCTAGATATGCATGCTCTCCCACACTGCCATGCAGCTCACTGGAAATATTCTGCAACTGAGATAAGACTTCCAAAAACTCCATCTTCCTTTCAGTTTTCAACTTGCGCAACTCTTCAAGTTGTGAAACAACACCTTCACGTTCTTTCTTCAAGTTTCCACAAGACTTAGGCTCAAACTAAAAACACACCAATGAAAATTTGTTAATTGAAAAATTTCCTTCTAAGCTCTGACAAAGATAATAACTAAATCATAGACTCAATTCTAGAATGCCTACAAGACTTACATGTAGTGGTTGTCCGCCGATTGCAGTACAGATGCCAGCGATTTCTACTTCATAATCAGCAATTTCATGTTGAAGTTGTGCTCTATACAGTTTAGCTTCATCCACTTTTTTCTTATACAACTCCAGACACATCTGTTCTATTTCAAGCAACATTGCATCCTTTTTAAAATCAGATTCTCCAAGTTCATCCCATATTACCTTACATTCAGCACACAAAAACCAAAGCATACAATGTTAGTCCTTTTCCTAAGTTTCTCTAGAAGAATCATAACTGTCAAAGGAACAGAAGATGAACAAAAATAGATTCTTCCCAGCTTAGATAAAAGGGGGCATAAACCTGAAGTTCTTTTAGCAACAAATCACACTTTGTTTCTTGATTAGGAAACTGACTGCTACGTCTGCTGAACATAGGGAAAATTGTGTGCTGGTAAAGAAAAAAAATCAACATTATAACAAGGAAATGGGAAACATGTGTCCACTGAAATACAACTATACAAGCAAACATTGAAAATCACAATTAATATTAGATAAGTAGATAGCTTGATAACATTTTCTCTTTAACATTCTTTAGTTAGTTATAAATTAGTTTTATATTTGTTATAGTTAGTTGCATTTTTTAAGGGATGTTAGTTATTATTGCATTTTTCAAGCATAACTCGTTGTGGAAACAATGATCAATGAATCAATAACGGCGGTGAAAAAAATCATTTTTCTTATCTCTCAACATGTTAATTAATTTACCAATCTAAGGAACAAATAGAAAAACACACTCACGTGACTGAATAGAAAAAATGGGAATGAAACAATACCTGATGAAGAAGCGTGGTTAGTGACGACGAGGGAAAATGAATTATGAAATTTTTTTTAGGGTTTTTCAAAATTGAAATGGTGTGTGTTGAAGAATGAAGAAAGGGTTTTTGAGTAACGACTCAATCGAAATTGGTTTTGGGAGGGAAACGGAGCGGGAGTAGCCGTTTTCTTGGGATTCATCCAACAGGATATTGACACGTCATTAACTAATAATGAGTATTCATAACGTCTAATAAATACTATATTTATTTCATTTCATTTTAGGGCTCAACCATTTGAATTTCAAAATAAGAAAAAATTTAGTATAACATAGGAGCATGATTTAGTTTTAGTTGAGGAGAATTGTTAAAAAGAGTCGAGTGAAACTCCTATTTTAATATGTATTCCATAATTAAAAAAATTAAATTGAAAATAATTTAGTCTTTTTGCCTTAGACATTTAGTTTATTTTAAAAATTGGATTGAGGCATATTAACAAATTTTAAGGAGTTTAAAAAAGGAATAAAAACTTAAGTCTTGTTAAACTTATTATGCACTAGTGTTTCCATCGTCTATTGTGGTATTATGTGTTATATACATTTAATAGTTTGAGAGGTCTAATTTTATTATTTCACAATTTTTAAGTGAAAATATATTTTTTTTAAAGAAAAAAAATATGGTCGGACCGGTCTATTAGCTCTTATAGTTTAGAGTGATTTGGCCAGACATAAATATCAACAATTATTATATAAATATTTTTTTCATTGGATAATCCTTGAACAAGATGTTTAGAATTTAAATTCGAGATAAAATGTTCAACTTAATAATATTATCATTTGTCAATTAAATTAGGTTTTACAAACAACTATTTTGCTTCTATAGAAATCAAATGCATGAGCCTTGAACCAGTATTTTGCTTCAATAAAAAAAAAAAAAACATATTCGCCTAAAAATGAAACATATTGGGCTAAATTGTTGGTCTCAATATAAAAATAAAAAATTATTCATCTTAATATTGGGCTAAATTGTAAAGTTGGGTTAAATCAATATATATTTTTATTGGTGATTGTTCGTTCGATTTTAGTTTTCAATAACATTACTAATTTCATTTTTCACTTTCGAATTTTGGAATATGAGAAAACACCAAGATTGTTTGGGGAAGAAAACATTTTCCATTTTTATTAAGTCGCATATTGGAAAATTTTATTCCATACCCACTGAATTATACCCATGCTCTCATATTATACTTAAATTATGTTGAAGCAAAATTCCAAATTAATGTTTTGATATAAACAAATAAAGGTTAATTAAAGACTCTAATTATGATTCTAAATTATTATGTTAATTTAACATATACTTTTTAGTGCAATAGTACAAGATAGGTACTAAGCAAAAGCAAGTCAAATCAGTTTAAAGAACGAGCCAAAAATGAACAAAACTGAACCAAGAACGTTCTTGAAAAAATCTAGAAAACCAAAAACGAATGGAAGGGAAGCTCATGCAAATCGCGAATGAACTTTCAATTCAACTACTAGGAATATACGACTCTCATATGAGCAAAAGAATCACTCAAAAAGATAAAAGATTAAAAGCCACAACTCAAAGCAAAAGTGGCAAATGATCATTCTCCAACATGGTAACATCAATTTCTAGATTGATAAACATTATCTAGCATGCTACAACTAATCTTTAGCACCAAACATCAATCTCCAGCATGATTAACAAATTGTCTCCAGAATGATTAACATCATTCTCCAATATGATGATATCAATCCCAGAATGATACAATCATTCTCCAGCTTACTGACCATCATTCTCAAACTTTGTTACATCATTCTCCAACTTGTTTTGCACAAATCAAAAGACAATCTTAATATGAATCAATTAAGCACATCTCTGAGATGTTTGTGTGCATAAACAAAGGATCATCACAATCAAGAAAGATAAGCTACAAATCATACATTATTATCGCAGAAGCAAAAACGCATAATGTTCAAATCAAGAACATTCAAGGTTTAAAAAGTCTGGTCTTTGGTCAAGTCTGACACGTGACTGCAAGACATCTTTTCAACGGTCATAATAGTTGTCATCAACCTCCTTGAAGGCTATAAAAGGAACCCCAAACTCAAGGAATAAAGGAGAACTTCAAGTGCTAACAAAATCCATCAATCACATACACTTACATACTTGAAAGTTTCTCGATCGCAAAAAGAAGTAGTTCTGAATTTTCTTCTCATATATCAGAATTATATTACTGAATTCTTTGATCAAGAATCTATTCTCAAACACGAGTTGAGCATACTCAGATTCTACCAATCTCTTTAAATCATTATTGTGTAAACTCAAAACTATAAGAGTTGTTTATAGTTTGAGTAGCTTTGTAAAAATCCTTTTATGGTTAAAAGGTGATTTGTAAAATCCTATCTAAAGATTGATAGGTGACTTGATTGAATCCTTTATAGGATGGAAATGAATTGTTGTTACAAATCAAGGTTGATCTTAACAAAAACTGTGTAAAACCAAAAACGTTCTCCGTTTGAACACTTAGTGGAAAATCTCACAGTTGTGAGGACTGGACGTAGCCCGAGTTGGGTGAACTAGGATATATCATTGTGTGGTATCTCTTTCCTTATCTCTATTTACTTTCAGTCATTTTGATTATCAAGTTAAATAGATAAGTTAAAATTGTGATTTTAACTAACCAAGAACGTTATCCGTTTTTTGTTTTCATAACCAATATCAGTCTTGAGTTATTTTTTTTATGATTTTAACAGGAAATTTTAAATAGATGAATTTACAATTCAAATCCACTTCTTGTAAATTAACATTGCTACTTCAAACTATCCATTTTATCATTTTCTTTTCTTAAAAAAAAAAAATTATTTGTACTTCACCAAATTTAATTTTGTATTCCGAAAAAACTAAAACAAAGTTTTTGTTTTGAAAAACTTAAGTTAAACCTCCACAAAACTAATTAATTTAAGTTTTATAAAACCAAACGTATTTTAAAAAACTTAAGCTTTGAACTTTCAAAAAAAAAAACAAAAAGATTAAATGGACTTTTACAAAAAAAAAAAAAATCATATTGGAGTTATAATTTGGTAGATATGGAGTAAAATTTTCCGCATATTTTGTGATTCAATACTAAGCAGGAGATGCCAAATATCCAAAACCAAAATGGTTTAGTTTTGGATTTCAAATTAAGGAGTCTTCTCTAACGACAAAATTGATGATTCTAATTAACAAATAATTCACCATCTATTTTGTAGTTGCACACCATAATATTAATTTAAGCTTAGAAAATTTAAGCCAAATTACATTTTGGTTAACCATTAATATAATATAACCAAAAGTATTTTTTAAATATTGACTAACAAGAAGGTACAATAAGATAAAGTCCTAGTGAGAATTAATGGCTTGAATCTCAAATACTCCATGCATGAAAAGCTAAAATTATCGAGCCAAAACTTCTTGGTCATGGAGTTGTTGATGATAGGAATAGCTAGGATGATGGATTGAGCAAGTTGGTAATATCAAAAGGTGTTGGATGATGATGATCAAAGTGCATGGACATGTAATCATTAATTTCATTGTTTGATGACACATGATGATGATGATGATCTAATAAGGAAGAATGTTGAGTTGGGGATAATGAAGAGCTTTGAGGGTGTTGATATTGAGGATCTATTGAGATGCGTTTCAATATGGAAAGACGAGCTTGTGCATGGGCTAACTCTGCTTGCAACTTCACAACCTGTATATAAATATATTGTTTTACATTAGTTATCTAAAACACTCTCATATGCCTTAAAAAACTGTATGAAATAAGCTTAAATATTGGTGTTTAGGATAATGTTGGAGTTTATCATTTCCCTATAGTTTGTGTAACTTAACTATTGGCAAGAAAATTAATACAACACTTTAAAATTAAAATTAATGTATAAATATTTACATAATATAATTTATATACACTGTCAATCAATCATAATTATTAGATCATTAGTAATATTTAATTTTTATCATAAAAACTTTTAAAATCATACATATGATTAATTATGATTTACCAACTCTATAAAAAAAATTACATTGTCAATACAATATTGTAGTGACATGATTAGATATACTATTCAATTATATTAGTTGCTTACACTTTTGATCTAAAATTCTAATTGTCACTATTATTTTTATATTATATATTTCTATACTTTTTCTTTAATATTTAGTGACTTGAGCTTTTATCAAGAATAGTATTATAATGAGATTCATTGAGAAACCAGATTTCCACAATAATCACATGATATTCAAAGACCAGATTTCATGGTAACTTAATTTAATCATCTTGCTATAGATAATTTGCTAAATTAATTTTATTATAATTTATAACAAAGAACACATGGTACTAGCCAGACACAGAGTATATGATTGATAGATCATGCATTAATTCATTATATTAGAGCTTTGAAATCACAAGACATGCAAATTAGCTAATGTGAGTAAAAGGAGCTAGCATGCGGAGTTAATTAGTGTATTGTAAATGTTGTGTTGTGTTCCAAATAAAACCTAACCAAAGCTGACAAACATGTCAAAGCAAACAGAACATACTCAAAACTACATACGTCCAACTGCAATGCATAACAGATAACAGTGATTTTTGTCATACGACTGCTCTTAAAAGAAAAGTACACATTCTACAACATTTTACTTTCATACAAATTAAATGTTGAATAAACGTATAAAAATTAGATATGTACATGTATATAACTACTCATTTGCTTTATTTTTAAACCTTTAATTAATTTTGCAATAAATCTCAATGGTTTTTCTTTTCTCAATTTTTATTCTCTTATATCTAAAAGAAAATTATTAATCAAAATTTTTATTTGAATTTTTGAGCTTATGTTCATATTAACTAAATAACTGATTTTCTTGATCAGATAGTTTGTTAGTCTGATGTTACTTACATTCTGATCAAACTTCAAATAAATTATCAAGATCTTGTTCCCTTAAAAAACTAGAGATTTAAAACCAAAAAAGACTACATAAGAGATCCAACATACTCATGATAAATAAGCGAATATGAACTATGATAAATTTTCCATGAATTTGTCACAAAAAAAATAAATAAATAATACCAATAACTTTTCATTTTATGTAATATATATGAAAGAATAAAAATATTAAAATTATATATATACCTGTTGTTGAAGAGCGAAGATATGAGCAACACAGCCATAAACAGGATCAGTAACCCTAGCAAGAGCCTCATAACAGAGAGCAAGAACAGCATCAAGACGTTTATGAAGTGGAATTTGCATGAGTAGCTTAGATGCATTGCTTGCACCAAACACTTTGTGAATAGCAGCAAAATGAGCAGTTCCTTCAACTGATGACTCAAAATAGGGTGCAAATATGCAACTATCTTTCACACACTTTCTTCTCAGAAACTTGCACGCACCACAAGGTCCACCACTTCTACCACATTCAAATTCCATCTCTCTCTCTCTCTCTCTAAGGTCTAACAGATTGATCTCTATCTTTTAACTCTGCTGACAGATTTTCTTGTGTCCCCCTCTCATTCAACCAAACTTTGTGGACATCTCTTTTATAAATAGAATTATGATATTTCAACACTCTTATTTTTTGTTATACCTCTTATCACTACATTTTATTTTTATCTCTCTTTTTATCATATCACGATAATTTATTTATTTCTCTTTATTTCTATTTCTTTCAGAGTATTTAAGAGGTGTTTGTTGCTTTTATCGATAAAAGGTTTGAGTTTAGTAAATAAAAATAAAATTGTAATTAAAATAACTTACATATAAAGGGTAAATTTTTGAGGAAAAATGTTTTATCGATATAGGTATAGATATTTTTAAAAATTCAGTTATTTAAATGAATAAATAAAAATAAAATTGTAAATAAAATATTTTTTATATTAAAATATAAATAAATATGATTTTAAAATATAACTTTTAAAAATTATATTTGTTTATATTTTATTTTGAAATGAAGTAGTTTTTTTGGGTCAAATGATGGAGTATAAAGTACACAAAAATTTGGTATTCTCTTTATATACCTGTAGATAAATTATAAATTGTACCATTACACTTTTTGTTTTTTGAATGAAAGTTAAAAAAAAAAAGAGAAATATAGAATAAGTCAAGTCATGTCATGAGAAGGAACGTATAACATAAGAGAATATAAGTTAGAAAAATCAGTTGGATACTCATACCTTACCTTTTGATATCTTGGGAGAGAAGAAAATAGACATTGATGGGATTGATGTCATGTATTGGTAGTATGATAAAAAAAGAGAATTAAAGAGAAAATAAGATATTAAATAGAGATAAAGAGATTATAAATGTTCAAATATTATTGTTGTATAAATTATTTATATACTTTTTTTCACAGGAAAATTATTTATAGGTAAGTTGTAAATAGGTGGTATATATATTGACATAAATACTTAGGAGATTGTTTGAGAGAATGTATATGTATATGAAAACAAACTATGACATAATTATAAGTTGTTTGTACTTTATTTATGTAAACTTAAGATAAAATTAAAACAATTTACAACTTGTATAAAAACATTTTTATTTTATTATATGAATAATTTATACTATCCTGGTCTCAAATATAAGCAATAGTATATAGTCAAAAAAAAAAGTTATTGTATTTGATTTAAAATTTATACTAGATATATTTTTTTTTAATTTTTTTTCTTTTATATTTTAAATTGAAGGAAATACATAAGCAATCATAAGATAAATATTTATACTAGCTATATGCGCTTTATTAAAATGATTATCCAAACACAACCTATATATGTTGAAAATAAAATAATTCTAAACATTTTTTTGACTACATTCTTAGAACATTAATAAAACTCCAAGAAATTTTTCATTTAACTAGTAATATGATTCTAATAATATTTCATTTATCTCACAATAAATATTACTTTAATAATAAAAATATTATCTTAAAATAAACATTATTATATATTTTTTATCTTATGAATACTATTACTTTTAAAATATTAATTTTATTTTTTATTTATGATAATAAAAATAAATTAATAAATTGTTAAAGTAACTGTCCTATTTTTTAGTAAAAAATAACTTAATAAAGTGAATATTCTATTTTTTATTTATTATACTTTTTTAAAATATGTACAAAAATTTTAAACAAGAAATACGGAGGGAGCATTAAGCAGTGCATATTGTAGCTAGTGTATTGTGTTGGGGTTCATACTTCATAATAATAAAGCATGGCGAAACAACGTTAATATGAATACGCAAAGAGAAAGAGAAAGAGAAACATGCAAGTGTGACACATCATGATTCGGAACAGTATATGATCGAGTTTGTAAGTGCAGCAATGGAGCCACGTGTTTTAGAGCACATCAGGACCCCTACATGAGATGGGACAAACTTCTATTCCATCCATCTTTTCATCGCTCAACTCTTCTATTTACTCACTTTCGTGTTCTACATCAAAGTCATGCAATAAATCATCTTAACTCAATTAAATGTGTACTTCAAATCCTTCTTTCATATCTCACCAAATTATATATTTTTACTTTAGTTTTTATAAAATAAAAGGTTCAATAAAAATATATTATAAAAATAATTTAAACCTCCGAGAACTATGGACGAAAACAAAAAATCTTTAAAAAAAGTCTTCTAATTTCTAATTTTTGCACAGTTAATATTTGTATTGTACTGTCAAAATCATGTAATGAAGCATTTATTTATGATAAAAATACTATATCAATTAACGTTTTATAAATTATAAAGACAATTCAGACATTGATGAATTAAATTTATTGTAGAATTTAAAATTTTAAAAGAAATAACACAAATAAAAAAATTATACACCAATTGACATACTTAATTATATAAAAAAGTTATATTCTTTTTCAAATACATATATTGCTTATAGAATAATGTTAATAATTTCTATAATTGTCACTTCAACATAAAGAAGCTTTTCGAAATTCAAATTAATTAAATTTTAATTAAGATTTACGATGTCACAAGAAAGATAAAATGAATTGATTTTACTATTGATTGAACAAAAAACTGTTAAACAAAATTGATTACAATAATTTAATACATTACTTTACATTAAAAAAAAATACAAAAAGTAAATTTTAAATAAAATATTAATAATTTATTTATTAACTTTGAAAATGTTTCATCTGATAGTTTTGTTTTGTGTTTTGTGTCACTCTAATGGACAGCTATCATCATATTCATTCATGACAAAACATACCATGTATCCCATAATCACTGTTATTTTGAGATTTCAATTCAATTTAATTGTTTTCTTCTAATTATATACTTTAATTAATATTATATATATATATATATATATATATTATTTTCATGTTATTATTCTTTGTTTAAATTTTTATAAATATATTAATAAATGAAATGATGAGAAGAAATAAAATAATTATTTTATCAAATTAAACTTATTAATACATTAGTTAATTTTCACTATAATATAAGAAATAGTGAAAAAAGCGATAGTGAGGAAAAATATCCTAAGACAAGCACCATCAATACAACATGTCCAACAAGAATTGAGTATCTTATCTTTAAGAAAAAAGAAAAAAGAAAAAAAAAAACTATTTTGTGGATATTTTGTTTTTATCCCTTTTATTTAAAATTCTCTATTATACTTTACATTTAAATTTATATACTAAAACGTCTTATATTTCTATCGCATCCTCGTCTTATCATCATCTGAATGATAATTTTTTTATCTTGTGTAGGAGGTCATCCTAGAATGTGACCATCTATAGTCGTATATTTTATTTTATTTTTTTTATAATAAATAAATAATTATTAATTTAATAAATAAAAAAATAAAACTATATTAATAAAATCAAACAAAATACATTTAATAGAAAAAGAAACATCAAAGTTAATTAAGTTGAGTGATATGTCAAACAAATAACGTGTTATATTATTTTAATAATTATCTATTCTAGTTTATAGATAAATGATCAAATTAGACCCAATCAAAATTATTTGGTTTAGATTGAGTGTTTATTTTGCATCTATGAAAAATTCAAACTTAACTTACTCGATGATGAATAGATTAACTCATATTTGAGAGTCTTAAAAAAATTATAAAAAATATTAATGATCTAAATATAAAAAAAATAAATTCATTAAAAGTATATTAAAAATTATATATTCAAATTTTAAAGGGTTTCAAATTTCTTTTTTTGAATACAAAATTATTATTATTTTATTTAACAAGTGCCCTAACATGTCCTTAAGGCCCTTGTTATTTGTTAACACGACTCTTTTTTTTATTTAACAAAAATTATTAATAAATCAAAACACTTCTCATTCTTAAAAATTCCATTAAACTTCAAATTTGAAACATGAATAATATCCTTACAAATAAACATATTAAAATTTAAAAATATTCAAAAATTAATAAAATAGAATAAAAATAATAGATTTGGTCAAACCAGACGCAATTTAATCAAACTTAACTTATATTGGGTCAAAACTGCCTTTGATTTAATTGGAGAGTTTTATATTTGTCACTCCATCTATACCTCCCAACACTTAAAACAATTATTTTACTTTTTTTATTATATATAAAAAGTTGATTTTTTTTTTTCACTCACACATTTGAAACTTTAGCAACAATTATTACAAAATTTTGAGACTTTAGTTGATTATAAAATTTTCAAAATACAAAATGTGTTTACTTTCGAGAGTTTGAATTAATTTGTAACTTTTGAAATACAATTTATTGAATTTATAAAATATTTTCGAAGCTTTTGCTTCAACAAAAGTTTTGAAATGCAAAGTTTTGAAACTTTTAAAATTTCAAAACATGGATTTTTTCGAAAATCAAATTTTTGAAATGTATTTTTGCAATTTGAAACTTTCGAAGAAAAATGAAAGCTTCAAAAATTTAGAATTTTACCAAATTTTCGAAATGTAAATTTTGTTTCAAAATAGTTACATTACTTTTTTTTAAAATTTCCTATTTCAAAAATATTAATTAATTTTTCTATTTTCGGAAATTCCATATTGTTTGAAACTTTCAAAAAAAGAAATTTAACAAACTGGAAATTACGTTTTTAATGTTTTAAATTAATCAAAAAAAATTCTAAAGTTTGAATTAATATGAAATTTTCGAAGCTACCTTTAATAAAAGTTTCAGAACTTTCAAAATTATGAAACATAATTTTTTTGAAAGTTTTGAAAACTAAATTGTTAAAACATAATTTTACATTTCAAAACTTTTCAAGAAGATGAAAGTTTCGAAAGTTTCGAAAATTTAGAATTTTACTCAAATTTTTGAAATGTGAATTTTGTTTCAAAATAATGACATTATTTTTTTGAAAATTTCCTATTTCAAAAATATCTAAATTTCTGAAATTTTCTTTTTTGAAATTTTTCTATTCTGAAATTAATATTTTTATATATAGTAAAAGAGATAAAATAAATTTTTTAAGTGTATTAAGGGGATGAGAGGTTAGGTGAGGGTGACAAGTAAAAATTATTTTTTTTTTAAATGGGACGGATCAAGTTAAGTAGACGAGTTAGCTGTTTAAACTGCCTTACGAATTTGACCCGTTTCACCACCTTAAAATTATGTGAATAAAAAGAAATATAAAATCTAAGGTCTTATTAATTTTGTTAATCGATGTTATGATTTTTTTTTTGCAACTATATATTATTATATTTTTTTCATAAAAAAAAAATCGTATATTTGTTAACTATATTTATTTTAATTTAAAGAAAATATTAGAAAAGCTATTGAGCTTTGATAAAAATATAATAAACTACAAAAGAAACTGCATTTTCTACATTATCACGTTAGAAAAAGGAAATAATTATATTTTGAGAGATAAAGGAAATGGTAATAATTTATAACGCATATATTTGATATTAAATAAACAATGAATTGTTTGTTATTATATAGTAAATGTCGATGAAAAACACAAACCGAGAAAAATAAGAGTAATAATGTATTCCGTGTGAAGAATAAGATAAAATAGAGAAGTGTTTCCAAACCACTAACGTAAAACTTTTTAGCAACCTTATTCTTCTTATTTTTGATGCATACAAAAACAGTTGTTCTTTTTAAATCAACTATAATTTAAATTTTCCTAACCCATAATTTATATTTGATAATGGGTTTTTTGACATAATATTTTTATAATGTTTTCGTCTGAAAATTTGTTTGAAAAATGACTTATTTATACACTATTTGTGTAATGCAATAAATACGTTTTTCCTATTACATATTGTTGTGTATTATTTTTTATTTTACCCTTTCTTTTTATAGTGTTTTTCTATTAGGATTGAACAAGAAGAAAAAGAGTTGCGGAAAAACAACTTTAATGGAAGAACAATCTTCTTGGAAATATAAAGGTGTTAGAATGAGAAAGTGGGGTAGGTATGCTCCAAAATTTCAAAACTCAATTAATGGTACACCTGAATGGTTGAGTACCTTCCACATTGCTGAAAAGCCGTCAAAAGTATATGAAGCTAAAAAACATGAATTTGAAGCCTTGATGATATTCAATTTGTGATTTTGATATCAATTAACTTTTTAATATTTCCGATTTTCCTTTTGATACTATTAGTGATGATCATTGAAGAGTTCCTTAATTTAAAGTTCTCATAAATTTTGTAGTTAAACTTTTATATTTATATTTAGGGATGTGTTAGTATAGATAATTACTAGTACTAAAGTTTTGTACCATTGATTTGAATAATAATATTTATCTATCATTATTTGATTGTTAGTTTTTTTCTTCTAGATTTTATTGTTAGTCTTTATTAATTTTGCTATTGATATGCGTTAAATATGATATGATATAGGCCAATTTTCTTATCCTTTTTAAATAGTAACGTCAAATACTTTGATTTTATTGTTTTTTCTACGCCATTTATTTTATTGTTCATTAATGTTATCATTTTGGATTGTCTAAATTTTTTAGAATAGTAAGGGTATTTTCTTAAAAAAGTAAATTATAAGGACCGAAAAGTAATTAAATAAAAATTGGTATGATATTAGTAATTCATAATCGTGGAAAATGGACCTAAGTTTGGATCTTTTAAGAAATAAAAGGATATATGTGCTTATCTCTATAATGTATTGATGAACTAAAGTTATATGGTTCAGATGTTTATCTTGTATATAAAACTCATGTCCTTATTAGTTTTTAATTCAGTTAGGTAAAATATTGAGTCACTTTTAGTGTTTTAATTTGGTTGAAAAATTTTCTACTTACCACCCTCCACCTATACCTCTCACTTCCTCAGTACATTTAAATAGATTATTTTAACCCATTTTATTAAATATAAAAATATGAAATTTTTGAAATAGGAATTTTCAGATATTTAGACATTTTCAAAATAGGAAATTTTAAAAAAATAATGTAATTATTTTGAAACAGAAAATTTGAGTAAAATTTTAAATTTTCGAAACTTTTATCTTATTCGAAATTTTCGAAATATAAAATTATGTTTTGAAAATTCAGTTACCGAAACTTTCGAAAAAATCATGTTTCGAATTTTTGAAAGTTCTGAAACTTTTGTTAAAGGTAGCTTCGAAAATTTCAAATTAATTCAAATTTTTGAAATTTTCTTTTTTAATTTGAAACATTGGAAACATAATTTCCAATTTTTCAAAACAATTTCGATAGTTTAGAAAAATATGAAATTTCTAAAATTGAAAATTCCAAAAATAGGAAAATTAATTAATACTTTTGAAATAGAAAATTTCAAAAAAAATAATGTAACTATTTTGAAACAAAATTTACATTTTGAAAATTTGGATATAATTCCAAATTTTTGAAACCTTCAACCTCTTCTAAAGTTTCAAAATATAAAATTACATTTTTAAAATTTGGTTTTTAAAACTTGCGAAAAAATCTATGTTTTTAAATTTTGAAAGTTATGAAACTTTGCATTTCGAAACTTTTGTTAAAGGTGAAAGGTTCAAAAATATTTTATATATACAATAAATTGTATTTCAAAAATTGTTAATTAATTCAAACTTTCGAAAGTAAACTTATTATGTATTTTAAAAATTTTATAATCGACCAAAATTTCCAAAATTTGAAACTTTTTAAATAATTTTTACAAAAGTTTCGAATGTGAATGAAAAGAAGAAAAAAATATTAATTTTTCATAAGTAATAAAAAAGATAAAATAATATCGTTAAATATATTAAAGGATGGAAGATATAAGTGGAAGATGACAAATATAAAACTTTTAATTGGATTGGTTCAGATTCAACCCAATCTAAGTCTATGAACAAAATATGATTTGAGTCAAGTTAGATCAACATGTTGATGGATCAACCTAAATCTCTACTCATTCCTAGCCCTTGCAAAGATGATTTTAAAGTCTATAAATATCTTGTGTAAAAACTGACCAAAATTTATTAAACAGATTAAAAAAGTAAAATATTTGAAGATTTTATTTTTACTAAAAAATATTTGGTGATAAATCTAATGATCATGTCATGGCATTCAAACCAAACCAATGACTTGGATAGTAATTCAAAGTTAGAGCTATTTTGTTCTTGAAAGTATGATGTATTCAATAAATTCAAGGCAAACCTCCGGAGTTACAAAAAGGCCAGGAATAGACAAGCCCAACAAAATAATTACAGAAAATCTAAGGTAAAACTCTGAAATTTTCTATTTACCACCTCCATCTCTAGCTCTTATATTTTATCGCTTTTACTACATATAAAAATAAAAAATTTCATAAATTTATATATTTTTGAAATAGAATAAGAAATTTTCAAAATAAAAAATTTCAACAAAATAATGTCACTATTTTGAAACAAAATTTACGTTTAAAAAATTTGATTATAAATTATAAATTTTCGAAATTTTCATCTTTTTCGAAAGTTTTGAAATGTATAATTACGTTTTGAAAATTTGATTTTTGAAACTTTCAAAAAAATTATTTTTTAAATTTTTTAAAGTTCTGAAACTTTTTTAAAGGTAGTTTCAAATTAATTAAAATTTTCAATTTTTTTTATTAATTTGAAACATTAAAAATGTCATTTTCAGTTTTTCAAATATTTTTTTTTTGAAAGTTTCAAACAATATAAAATTTCTGAAATAGAAAATTCCACAAATAGGAAAATATTAAAAACTTTCATCTTCGAAAGTTTCAAAATGTAAAATTTTGTTTTCGAACTTTCGGAAAACAATCCATGTCTTGAAATTTTAAATGTTTTGAAACTTTGCATTTCGAAACTTTTGTTAAAGATGAAAGCTTCCAAAATATTTTATAAATACAATAAATTGTATTTAGAAAATTACAAATGAATTGAAACTTTCGAAAGTAAACTCATATTAATCGAACATTGAACTAAATTTATATTTAGTGGTTTAAACCATAGTTCTAAAACCCAACGTGAAATTCGGTGGGAGACCGGTCTAACAGAGGAATGAAACCGGATATGCAATCGATTCAGTACCAATTGGCATGATCCGATCGGGTCAAACTTGTGGACCGTACAACCGAGGTCTATTACTTATGATGCTCATTTTAAAAAATAAATAAATTGAAGATGTTGAACATTGAAATCCAAGAATGGTCTAAGGGTAAAGCTACTAAAACAACTGTTGTAAGTCTCCAAACAAATTAAATTTATATTTAGTAAAAAGGCTTTGAACAAAAATAAATTGTACATAATAAAAAGGTCTCCTATTCTAATATTTTTAAATCCAAAACTAATAAAATCTTATTTAAAATTAATATCAATTGAAAGAGAAATATATACACAATTGAAAAAGAATATTATACGCAATTGGTTATATTAATTAAATAAATGATTTTTAATTCCAAACTAAAAAATAAATTTTTCGTACAAAAATTAATAATTTTACTAAAATACTAATTATAAACTCTTAAAGATCCCATATTAAATTTTTTTATAAGCAATAAATTATCTTTAATTTGTATTTTTTTTACTCAATATTTAGTTTGTATTTCAAATTCAAATTGTAATGCTTTAAAATATGAATTTGTAATATTTTATTTTTTTTCAAGATTTATGAAACTAATATAAACTTAGTATAATATATAGTTTTAAGTATTTGATGTCATAAATTTTTGTTATAGGTATATGTTATATATGTTATAGATACAGTCATCTCAAAACAAAATAAGTACAACCACCAAAAGAAAGACACCAAATCCCTATCCAACAAAAACTAATCTGATCATCCACTAGCAACTACAATAACAAGGGTGACCTCCACACACTCCACAAGTTCCTTCTGACGCAAAATCTCTCCTCAAAGTAACTTCCTTCTCATCATCATCCATAGAAGGATCAGTCTCCTCAGAAGTCAGATCCACCCACGAGATAGGTGGCTTCGGCGGCGCTGGAATCTCAAAACAGTCCACTACTTCAGTGACAGTCGGTAAGGGATCATTCACCGGAGGTGGAAGCTCTGCCTTGACCCACCTAGACGGTACCGCAATATCTCTTCCCACTGGCATCAACCCCTTATCCTTCCCGCCAGTCCCCGGGCCAACCACTGTATCTCCAGCTCCTACGGTGGCCTCCGCCTCAACTCTAACTGAGGCATCCTCTGCATATCATTATAACATCACTCACTTTTCCACATATCACATCACTCACTTCTCAATCTAATTTAATAAAAATATCTACTCTCGTTGCAACTCAATTGAGAGATGAATTTATCAACAACATGTGACATTTTTAAATTTTGTTCGAAAATAAATTTTTTCGTAACTTAATTAAATTATACTCTAATAAATAATTTTAATCGGTTCTCAAAAAAAAATATACCTATATTTTAAACATATTACTAACTCTAACAAAATATATCTTTGGTACTTAATTCATAAAATAAAAATTGGGCTAAAGACCTAAGCAATTCAACACAAAATAGGAATTTTCACATGAATATCCTACTTTTTAGGAAAAGTAACCAATTTGCCCCACTCCGAAAAAAATACGGGATTGCCCTACTTTTTAGCCCCAGTTGCTGATCGCAGCCTGGGGATGCGACTAGGTGAAAGACTTTTTTTTTACGTTATAGTAGGAGGTCGCATCCTGGAGATTCGACCATGTAGTGCAGTAATTTTTTTTTTTTGTTACATTTTATTTATGGGTATAATTATTATTTAATTAATTAAAAATAATTAAAATATTTTAAAAATCAAAATAATAATAATAAATAGAATACATTATTAAATAATAATAATCATAATAATAATAATTTTAATTTTGATAATATGATTAATATTAGTGACTTATTGTTAATTTAAATTAATTATAAATAATTAAAATATTTAAAAAACCAAAATAATAATAATAATAATAATAATAATTTTAATAATATTATTAATATTAGTGACTTATTGTTAATTTTAATTAATTATAAATAATTATAACAATTAAAAAATCAAAATAATAATAATAAATTAAATTACATTATTAAGTAATATTAATAATAATAATTTTAATAATAATAATAATAAAAAGAAAATTATATTAATAAACTAAAATAAAAATTCATTAAATTGAAAGAAAAAAATACATTAATTGAAAATAAAAAAATACATGTGATAGCAGCATGTTCTAGCATCAAATATGATTATTGGAGCCTTATACCTGATATGTATAAAGTGGAAATGGTACTAAAAGTGTATGACGAAATGTTCAAACCTATACCAAAGGAAAGATATTGGCCGGAATATAAAGGTGTTAAGGTGTGTCACAATGGGCTAAAAAGTAAGGCAATCCCGTATTTTTTTTTCGGAGTGGGGCAAATTGGTTACTTTTCCTAAAAAATAGGATATTCATGTGAAAATTCCCACAAAATACACTAAAATTGCATAAATTAGAATTTAAAAAATTCAGGGTCTTACAAGTTGCTTTAGCGGTCTTACCTTCAGGCTTATCTTACACATCTTAAAATTTATAACTTTCTTATGTTGTCGATGTGAGATTTTATTTGGTTGATTATTTATAAACGCTCTTTAAATCTTAAAATTTGATACGAAGACGAATCCCTCGAGACCTAATTCTCATAAATTTTTCTTTATAAAAAAAATTATTACTTTTTCTTGAGAACAATTTTTTTTAAATGTTCTCTTATAATAAATAAAGGCAGATTGGTTCATAAAGTAACGAGGGCTTTTCCCCCACAAGTTTTATTTTTGATTTTTTTATAAGTACGTTTTTTTTATAGTTTAATACACATTTAAATATTTTATTCTCATAATAAAATATAGATGATGCTCCACTACCCTTTCTCTAATTTTTTTTATTATTTGATTTTATTATATTTGTCTCTTATATTTTTATACACTTAGTTTTTTTTTTACGTTAGAGAATCAGATACTTTTATGTGGAAATATTATAAAATATTTTTACTTACTTTATAATAAAAATTTATAATATTACAAATTATTAATTTTTTAATTTTCAAGACCAACTAAATCTTGATATTCTTTTTAATTAATAATAATTTGGACCTTTATTCTATATATGTTTTTATAAAAATATTTTACATATTTTTTTCTCTAATAACCAACATTTTTGAATTCGCAATGATGGGGTAGTATAAGACGTTGGGCCAGTGCATTATATTTCTGGATACTTTGAATAGATTTGAGGAAATTTTATACTATATCCTCGATATCATACTCTTACTCCACAAATACGATGAATTAACATATTTATTTTTATATAAATATTAAAAGTCATTATTTTCATCAACAATATCATTTTAATTTTTTGGTAAATAAATAAGTGTCAATTTTTATTTTATTTTATTTTATTGAAAAATCTTTTTTAAATTTTCCAATATAAAATTGATGCTCAAGAAAACTTTTTTTCAAATTTTTTTATACATACCTTTTTACCTTCAAACTAATTTGAAATTTTCTAAATTAAAAAATTTTTTTCAAGATTTTCAGAATCCACTCGTTACTAGAAAAGTTCAAAAGAATGAAAAAAAATTTCGATTAACTACCAAAAAATTTGAAACCACATTTTTTTAGTATACACTTTTTCAACCTTATATTGAGAAAATTTTATAAAAAATTTTTCATTAATTCTCAGAAATATTTTATGTGTCGATAACTTAGATTGATTTGTCAAGAAATATAAGAATGGTAAAAAAAAAAAGCAAATTTGAATTTGTAAAATGGTAAAAAATTTCAAATATAAAATTGGCATTTTAAAAATATGATGACAGTATATATATATAACAATGAGAGTACAGAGTAGTAGCTTTAATAGAGAAGGGATATTAATATAAAAAGATGATCAATCATGTCATGGTTGATTCGAAATCACCTCTTGAGTTTCAATGTTTATATTAACATTTACAATACTCATCAGGATGCATTTAAAAATAAAATTAACTACTTTTAAGTATATTAAAAAGATAGTTAAAAGCATTTAATTATTATTTTTTAATTGATTTTAAATGTATAATATAAATAGATTTTGTTACATTTATAATTATTTTATATATTAATCTGAATATTGTAAGTTTATTGTCAAATTTAGTCTTTTTTTTATTTTAGAGATTTAAATTTTATTATTGAATATAAGTTTTACCAATTTAAATTAATATCGTATTTCTAGTAAAAAGAAAATTTTATAATCTTTCTTTGCACTATATAGTATAAATAATTGCAGTAGCAGCTTATTTGCCGCATGTTCGGGTGACATCTTGTAGTTCAAAACACAATTATTTAAACTGAATTTCCATTAAGTAATCACAATTAGAGTTGCATTATTTTATTCATAGGTGTTCACCACACGGGTGGAAGATCTCATGGGTCTTAAAAAATAATATTTACTTTCTCTTCAAAATTATTCATCTATTTGAAGATAAAATGTTGTCCTAAAATAAATTATACTTTAAATTTTTAAGTTGATATAGATTATATTATTTAATTGTAACATCCACTAATTTATATTATATATATATATTATTTTTAATTTAATATTTTCTATTTTGCAATTATAATAAAAAGAAATAATCCTTTACATAATAATAACAACAATATAATAAAGTATTATTTTTCTCTTTTGATACATTTTTTTTTAATTTATGTAAATTGTTAACGATTATTCTTTTAGCAGTACAATTTTGCTGCTAGCAAAGCTATAGACATGCAGGTCTAATCATAGGACACTAGTGAGACAAGTTTGAAAGAAATTCAAAGAGTAACAATATGAATATTCTATCATGTGCTAATAAACAGCATTTTTGTTCAGTCATTTGGGACAATGTTGCTTGAACTACTTACATGATAATGACTTGTAAATAATTAAGATTGATTACCCTCCAAGTGGACCAATATTAATATAAGATTGGTAAATACTTTATTAAAAATAATCTTGCATTAATTATGTGTTAGATTAATTGGAATTAACTGTACAAATCCAAAAGTAATTACTTACAATCTCATTTTTTATATTATCAAACAATTATTACAATCTAATTCGATCTAATTATTATATTTTTTGAATATGAATAAAAAAAAAAAGAAAAGTTGAATCGGTGAGAAGTACTATAAATGTAACTATTCCGACGTAAGCAAAATGGTGAATATGTAGTAAAAGACACGAAAGTGAGTTAAAGTCAACTCACGTTTTGACACAGTAGTGAAACAGAAACGTTTGTGTGTCATGTCATTAAGCACGATTGGATTCCACATAAACCGGACGGCGCGGTGACGCGTTCTTGCTACTTACTACCACCTCATCTCACGTACAATTCATACGTGCCAATCTGCTACACTTTCATATTATATTTTTCTCTTAATTCTAATTTTAGTTTCATTATTTTAACTTAATTACAAAAATATTTTTTTTTATTGTATTTGTTGCTAGTTCTAGTCTCCAAATAAAATTAATTTAATAAAATGTTATTTTTTTATGATATGCAAAAAAAAATATGATGTAGAAGATTTAATATAGATTAATTACATCTTATTATTAATCTAAATTTATAAAACACATTTTTTATTTTTAAAAACACATTTTCTAATTTATTACATCATTCAATTACAAAAACATTATAATAAAAAAAAACAAATTTTCATTTTAATCTCTAATTTCATTTCATTCTATCGCGTTCTTCTTCTTCTCAATCGTTGTCGTCTTCTTCTTCTATGTTCATCTTTGTAGTCGCCGTCCTCTTATTATTCCTCATCGTCTTCTTCGTTCATCTTGATAAACGAAATCAAAAATAGAGAACGTGAAATCACCTTCAGGTTTACTTGCCATTGGAACACAAAATAAAAAACAGAGAATACGATCTAGAAGAAAAAAGTTAATGAGAAATTGAATGAAGATGTTAAGAAACAACATGAATCGTGAAGCGAACAAGAAAAAGGTGAAATTGAATTAGGGTTGGACTCACCTTTGACTTCTCAAGCTAATGTACGTTTTTTTGATGAAGTCGTGTTCTTCAGCTCTCAAGGAATTAGGGATTAGAATAGGAATGTGTATTTTTTATTTATTTATGTTTTTGTAATTAAATGATGTAATAAAATAGAAAATGTGTGTTTAAAAATAGAAAATGTGTTTTTACAAATTTAGAATAATAATAAAATGTAATTAATTCACATGTGATCTTACACATCATATTTTTTTCGATAGATCGTTAAAAAAATGACATTTCATCAAGTTTTGCACCAATATTTTATTTAGGGGAAAAATTAAATGAAATAACTATTTTCGTGATTCAGCTAAAATAGAGGACCAAAACTGCAATTAAATCTACATTTTTTTTTATCAAGAGTTTCATAGTACTCTTTTGCTTTGCCTCTCTATCAAATATTTTAATCTATTTATTTTTGTTAATTCATGATTATCTCATTTTCAAATTTAAAAACATAAGGTTCATTTTAATTAATTTTAAAAGTAAAGATAAAATTGAGTTGAGTTGTTTTTTTAATTAATTTTAAAACAGTTTTTTAACTTTTTTTTTTTTTTACCGTAATAGTATAACTTCAGAGCCATAATTATCAATTTGATAGAAGTTTTGATACAAAATCGTATATCTTAGTATTTTTTTAAAAAAAGATATAGAAGTCGCACTCTTAATTGTGTCGATTTCGTAGATTCTCGCATGGAAGGTACGATTTACATAAAGTCTCAAAGGTAGAATTTTAGAGAAAATTGAATGTGGAATAATAAATCCAACAATCCGATATACGATTTCTTACATCTATGTAATAAACTCAACAATCCGATTGTGTTTCACATACTCGGTTAGTATTGCAAGATTTTCTCAAGTCCTAAAATTTCTCTAATAATTGTGAGTATTTATTTACATAGTTGCAATAATTATGAAAAGTATATTGTTGAAATATTTGTTAATTATTTAGTTAATTTTCATATTTTATCACGAAATATTTTCAACGATGTTGAAATTAAAGATAATATTGGTGAGTTTAGCAAAGATAATGACTAAGAGCTTATTGAAGAGGAACTAGATTCTCGACTCAGTGATGAATTGTGTTTCTTTTGATTGGTGGAGAGAATGGTGACAGTGATTCCAAAACTCCTCGTCAGGGGATATGTCTGCACCACACTCAGACGACTAGGTTAGTTTTTGTTTGAGAGTGAAATATTTTTAGGGTTAAAATTCAAAATACTTTATTCTACACCATATATCCTTATATAACATCTTTCTAGGATTTCTAGAAGAATTATGTTAGGGAATCAAAGAGAGGGATATGTGATTATAGGATGACATTTTGACTCGGGACGCGTGTTTTTGAGGTCTTCATACGATTGTTGTCATGATCATCATCATATGGTTGACGATGACAACATACGCAAGCTATGAATGCCAGCCTACTTCAGATCCCTTTTGCAACCATCGTGTGACCGAGATCTAAGGTACATGTGAGAGTCGTAGTCCATGTGATTCGAATTCCCTTCAACGCCATCATGTGACAGGGAATGAAGGCGTATGTGAGTTACATTGGTCATTCGACTTCAGATTCCTTCACTAAGTGATGATATGCTCTAATACGAGAACTTTATGTGCCCTTGTAATTCAAATTGGGTTGGTCCAAAATTAGCCCATCCTTTGATGAGTTTGGGTTGCTCCACTTTGAGTTCGGCCCCAAATAATTATCCCCCAAATCGAGCATTTATGAAATTATCGGCTAACTTGAGTTTAAATACTTTAAGTCAAATAATTATCCCCAAATCGAGCATTTATGGAGTCATCGGCTAACTTGAGTTCAAATACTTTCAATCTCCTTTAGGACTTTACGTTTATGTCTGGATTGATAAATATTTACATTTATGTTTTGAATTTTTAATGAATGTGTTCGGTAGGATCTTTGTATTTTACTTTACACATAATGACATGAATTGTTGGAATTATGAATGCTAAAAAATGTTAATTTGAATGATAAATGTAATGGATTATAGACATTAGTAGCAGTTTGGTGAATTATTTAGATGAAAAAATTCAAAATATTATGTATTTCTATATTAATTTTGAATATAATAGTTTGATCAAGTGAATAATTGAAGTCTTATAGCTTTGTACATTTATGTGTTAATATTTTTAGATTGTGATTTCACAATGGGGTGAGGTAAATATACTTATTTTTTATTTAAAAAATATAGCCAAAAAAATGAATCTTCATTAATGATAATTTATAGCACAGGAGTGCAAAGCTATCATAAAGCATTAATCTAACGAGGGGGCCAAATATATTAAAATATATATGTTTCTCTCTCTATATATGTACACTTTTAAAATTAATATATTAAACAACAAATAAGCACAAAAAAGTTACAATAACTTTTATTTATATTAAATCTAAATTAAAGCAGTTAAGCAGTTTTAAAGGAAATAAAATTGAGAATAATTATTTAGTAAAGTTGAGATCGACGACAATTTAAGGAGTCTAATATATTCATAATTGATTTTATAAGAAATAAACAATTTATATATTTTGTTAATATAATCAATTAAATTATTTGCAAGAAACTCGTTTGTTTTAGTCATGAGTCTTGTTTCAACAATATTCATTACTTTTAAAATTCTCTATGGTTTTTCAACAAAAAAAAAAATCATATATAATTGTTGTAGAGATTAGAAGTGACAAAACAAAACAACTATATTTATCAATTAAATGACAATTTTTTTACCGTCATATTTCTATTAATTATTGACGAATAAGTCTATTTGAGTTTTAAAAAAAACATATTATTAATATAACTAAATATAAATTTATACCAACTTATTCACACACATGCACGAAAAAGGGTAACCAAGGGCAACTCATGATAACATATAGCTCCTCCCATTCCTTTGCTATGAAAAAGTGAAGTTACAAAATCAATACAAACAAACCCAATCAAAAACAAAAATAAACCTCAACCTCATGCCCAAAAGTCTCCAAACAAACCAACGGTTGCAAACTCCACCGACGAAAGTCATAACGAAAACAATGTTTTCTTGAGTTGATCGAAAAAACATATATTCTAAGATCATTTCGATGATGTTGAAATTAGAGGTAATATTAGTCAATTTTTCGAAGAAGATGGCTATGAGATTATTGAAGAAGATGAAGAAAGCACATAAAATGTTGATAAAAGTCAATAAATAACATTTTTTTTGGTCGAGAGGGGATTATATGACAATGCGGTCGAGAGGGAATTATAAAACAATGAAAAATTTATGAGTTTTTACTTAGGGTTAAGTTTAATGAAGTTGTACAGAACATATGAGATTTTGGTTTAACTAAGGTTTAATGAAGTTGTCTATGTAGGGTGATAATTTATAGACAAAAATTAAAGACGTTGATTTACCTTGGATATACGACTTTCTTTAAAGTCATCACTCTCATGTACGATTTCTACATAATCTAAAAAAGAAAGGCTAAGTCGCGATGACCACAAGCGATAAATAGAGTATCAAAATACACGAATGCGTTCAAAAACCCATTTTACCCTTAAAATCCAAAACCTAAAATAAAAAGAGTACTTTGTCGATGGTTTCTATTTTAAGCTAACGCATTGTTCTCCCACGAATGTCTCTTTCAACTTCATTGACTTTCATTGTTCTTTCAGTGTTTGTTCTTCACTGTTTGTTTGTGTTCAATTGCTATCAACCGCTTATGATTTCCTTACTCCCCGTTTCAATTATTTTGTTATGATTTTGATGAATTGATTTTTAATTTTGTTCTTCGCCTTTGTTGTTTCATTTACTTTGATTTTCTTGTGTGTGTATGTTTGCAATCATTAGTTGTGTGAATATAATAGTTTGAAGTCATAGAGTTTTATAATATATATACTTTTCATTGTAAAATTTTATTCATTTTTTAAATTTTTCGTAGTGTTGTGAGGTAAATACGGTGAGTTAATACAAAAACTGAAATTTAATTCATAATTGAAAATCAAATTTTAGTTTTAAAAATGTTTTAAAACATAAAATCAAAAATGTATTTATTTCTTGCAATGATAACTTTTTTTCATTTTGCTATTCATAAGTTTTTTTTGTTTGATTTGTATCCCTGTAAATATAGTTTCATTTTAAAATAGTTATTTGTTGTTACAAAAACTGTCAATTGACAAACTCTCTTAAGAGTTGTATATATTTATATTTGATTATTTAGATGTTTCTTGAATATCTATATACTATAAGAGAGATTTATAGAAAAAAATATCGCTAGTTAAACAATATATTAAAAACTAAATAGTAATTTTGATGAACCGAGTAAATTATACATGTATCCACTTGTTCAATTTTTTGTAAAGAAAATTATAATACATTAATCATAATTGGTGATACAAACTATAAACAGAACAACTACTTATCGTTGATGAATAAAAAAATATATAAAAAATTACAATTCCTAATTATAATTTAGTACTATACATACAAATGTTTATTACATATTAAACATTTTAGAGATTATTGTTCACAAGATAATTCCTTAAAAGATAAATATATATTTAATTTTAACAGTTTCTTGAATATTTTATATACAAATAAATATGTGAAGAAAATTATAATACATTATTCAAAATTTATTGTACAAACTATACATTAAAAATGTTTGTCATTAATTTGTATGCATAAAATAAGAAATTTTGTTTGAAACTTGAACAAAACACAACATTATACATAGTGATTGCAACAACTATATTGATAAACTAATTTTAATTTCCTTTGTGAGTTTTGAAGATTACTCCAACTTTTTATATAATTTCCGATTTAATTTTTTTTCAATCAAAATATGTTATCTACACTATTTATATTTTTTTTAATTTTTATATAATAACCAACCTCACACTACTCGTGTTTACCGGTGGATCTTTGTTTGGACAAGGTGGTCATAGTCACCCCAAAGTCTCAAACAATTTTTTTTAAATAACATATAAGAAAATTACATTAAAAAAAGTTAATTATTAAAATACATTATCTTTTAACTTAAATTTCAATAGTGTATGTTGTGAATTCCGTCTAAAGATATCAAAAATCAAATTAATGATCTAATAAATATAAAAATTTAATCAAAATTAATTAAATTGATTTTTTTTTTTTGTATTTGAGTCTAAACTGAACCGAAACAAATAAATCCAACATATATTGACATGGGTATCTTTAATTTAATTTAAAATCGACTATCGATATCTAAAAGAAACTATTATATTTTATTTCACATTACATATATAGTGTTATCTTAAAAAATATGTTGCATTGAAATATTTTTTTTAATAGTATAAAAATTGTGTTTTAAAATTGTTATCTTAAAAATTTAAAAGTATAAAAATGTGTTGTATTGAACCGGCAAAAATAAAGAAAATCAACATGTTCTTCATCATTTTTGTTCAAACTTTGTAAAAAAATTTAAAAGTTCAATCAGATTGAATTTCTTTTTATTTAACTTTTTCTTAAAAAAATGGATCAAATCAATATTCTACACCTATAATTTCATCACTATCAAACTTGTGCATTTTCTCAATTGGATTGAGATAATTTCATCACTATCAAACTTGTGCAATTTATCAATCGGAATTCTATTTCCTATATTGTTCTGCTTGTAATTTTGTGTGCATTTAAATTACAAATTTACAATTTAAATTAAATATATACAATACAATTTTATATTTAATTTATTAATTAAAATTTTAAAATATAATACCGCAAAAATTTAAATCAGTATCTGCCATGCTCATGTCACGTGGAGATTCACGAGTATTTTGCTATATATATATGTTTTCCAAATAATCTTTTTGATTATCTAGTAATTAAGTTTCAAACTCCACTAAATCTCATGAGCTAATGCCTCATCTGGTTTTTGTTATACAACTCTCTCTCTCTCTCCCTCAAAAACAATAGAAACCGAAAACATAGTAATAAAGTGTATCTTTATACACGAATTTAAGGAACCTCAATACTTGCATTAATGTAATTTTGCTACCATAACTCCTAGGCTAAGTTAATTTGGTAGTATATTATTTTGTAAAGACAAAAGGGTGAGTCATTTTCCACAATGTTGTTGTGAGATTGTAAGAAACTGATGAGAAAATGAGAGTTGGCGTCTTTTGCCCTCCACGCAGCTTAAAACATCATATTAGCAAATTTAGCCACCCCGTCACACGTTTCTCTTTCTCTCTCTATATACACATATAGAGATTATATCAACTTAATCGAAGAACAACTTTTATTAAAATTATTATGTTTAATAATTCTAGACATTTAATTTTCATAAATTTAATCATTATATTTTTATATTATATTTTTATATTATTTTAACGATCCTACATATATTATTTTATAATTAAAATTAATAACTCATATTATATATATGTATGAGTGTGTTGCATTTATAAAAAAAGTATGATATATATTGAATTGAGTTTACTTAATAAAATATTAAATAGTTTATATTTTAATGAAATTTACGTATTTTATTTACTTAATAAAGATTATTAATTTAACAATTTGACTAATGAGATTTATAATGTCCGTAAAAAATTATTAAAAAGAGTAACTATATATAATACATCACCCTCTACTCAAAATTTCAAAGCTTCCTTCCCAATACATAACATAACTTTGCATTGATCACATGATATACAAGTATAAAGAGAGTGTCAATTTGTGTGCCTCAAAGTATGTTTGGGGAAGAGAGTATAGAGAAACATGCGTTTTTTTTTTAATAAATTCACGAGAAGAAGGAGGACAAAAGAGGAAAAAGAAAAACATATTTGAGGTGTATAGCCAGCTTTTATATATATATATTTATCTTATATGTTTTTCTTCACGCAATAAGCTAAAATGTGAAGGTTAAGCTTTTTTCTCCTTCGCGTGGCTTTAAAAAGACTTCTTCATTCTTTCCTCATTAAATCACTTCCTAGTTCCACCAAATATTCCTACAAACACAACCATTCCTCTTCTTTCCTTAATTCCTCCTTATATTCTCTTCCTTTTAATTTCCTTCATATATAGTCTAATATGTCAAAACCCTAGTTTTTTTTGTAACCTAATTATTACACCCCTAAAGAAGTACACATATACTATAAAAATTATATACAAAAAAAAACTAAAAAAAATATATAATTACCAATTTATCCATAAGATGAGTCTAAACTCTAGTGGCAGTGGCGGCGGCGGTGGAAACAGCGGTAGCCCTTGTGGAGCTTGCAAGTTTTTGAGGAGGAAGTGTGTTCAAGGTTGTATTTTTGCTCCATACTTTGATGCTGAGCATGGTACAACACACTTTGCAGCTGTTCACAAAGTGTTTGGGGCTAGTAATGTATCAAAACTTTTACTTGGAATTCCAATTAATAAAAGGCTTGATGCTGCAATCTCTCTTTGTTATGAAGCACAAACTAGGTTGAGAGATCCTGTCTATGGATGTGTTGGTCACATCTTTACCCTTCAACAACAGGTAATTCATTTATTCATTCTTAATTATTAATTTTTATCATTAGAGTTCATGTTAGAATTATCATTAATTTAATTTACATGTCTTTTTTAGATGATATTTTTTTTCTTCTTGACTCTCAATCTCAAAGGAAAGATCTTTCATGATTCGGAATTTGGTCGAGACAAACATGTAAAATCTGATTAATAATTGTTCTAGTTAATATTAATTGAACTCATTTATATGAATGATTCGTGATAAACTGATGTTCAATAATTATTTGATTTTAATCACTATTTTTTTTTTGTTTAATGAGATAAATTAAGATTAAATATCTTTGGCATATCATTATAGTAATCGTTTGTTTTGCTTCTACATTTGGCTATCTTAATTATTCCCTTCCCTAAACAACTTGCTACTAGGTGAATCATAAAGTTTGTCAGCTTTTAAGAATCCCTTTTTTTTTCTTGACTGAATAATTAATCAGCATCTTATAAAGGAATTTAGAAAGTGGTCGAGTGTAAAAGTTATTTATTTGCTATTTAATTAATTTAGAGCAAGATGATGCAAAATGATGCAAAACCACACTAGATTCATTTAACACACCCAATTTATTTTGGTTTGTTTTTTAGCCAATAACTGAAAATGGGATTCAACCCCATTTCTTATGTTCACATTGATGCTTTTGAAACTCAATTTATAACCGCTATATTTTTATTTTTATTTTTTGAAGTTGTTTTGGCCAGAGCTTCTATATGAAGCTATAAGTATATGGAATACATTTCTTACATATAAAATAAAGTTTTGATTAAAAATACATATTTTTGTTTTAATTAAATTTTTTCTATAAGAATTTAATGATTATACACTCCGCGTAAACAATTTTATATTAACGATTAATATGAAACTCTTGATTATTAATTGATAAAAATTACAATTATGAAAT
Organism: Cicer yamashitae; assembly: GCA_037974755.1. Lineage (NCBI taxonomy): Eukaryota > Viridiplantae > Streptophyta > Magnoliopsida > Fabales > Fabaceae > Cicer > Cicer yamashitae. The sequence continues at coordinate 5,650,200 of JBBPBQ010020321.1, read as the reverse complement.
AAAATCATACAATCAATGAATCTAAGTACGCAATCTTTTTTCATATATATCCACATTCCTTTGCATACATTGTAGTAGTGGTTTGTTGTGCCCTCTAAAGGAGAAACAAAAGGAAGGTTTAGGGAAAGAGAAAATAAAAAGGTAGGGCTTAGCAATCCATGGAATAACCTAGGAGGGAACAGTTTCTATGCATTTTAGTGAAATCTTTTGAATTGATTAACAAATGATGTGGTCGGTTGTTACGTACTCAAATGGGTAGTCTACACAAAGTCCTTGGTTCTTGCTGGTTTTAGGGACATGGTCGGTAGTTTCCATGCTTCACTTAAGCAATTTTGTTAGGGAAATTCAATTTCACATTAATTTGTCCCTATCCTTAATTTTGTGAAATTTATAAATGATCTAGATACAAATAATTTCACAAACTCTCAAGCGTTCTCTTTGGTATTTAAAATTAAACATGTAGACTTTTAAAATGTGTAACCGTGAGTTAGTATTTAAGATTATGTTTATTAAATAATCGTTAATATTACACTCTCTAACATGTATTTTCAACGTATTTTCTTTGATTGATTAAGATTTATATAGATCCTACCAAATCATGTAGGTCTCGTATAAATTTGATGGAACTCGTTTATATTTTAACTAATCAAATATGATGTTATGAAAAGTGTTTGTTAAAAAATGTATTGGTATCATTATTTATATAGTTAATAATTTCCATAAAATTGAGTCAAAAAATAAAAAAAATTATCTCCATAAAATGAGGTAAAGCTCCCTCTCTTTTTCTTTTTTGGCATTTTCTTTTGAATAAAGGGGTATTCTATCTCTAAAATAAGGTCTAAACGTAGACTCTTATAATTTTTATGTAAAAAAATAAATTTTGTAATAAAAAATGAATAACAAATATAATAGTTTATTAAAATTAACTAAAAATAATGTACATTGTTAGATCAGATTCATATTTGACACCTTTATATTAGACACCTTTAATAAATATACTAAGTTTAAATTGTGGATGTCACTTATTGGTAAGCTTTCACAAGTGAGATTAATTAACCTTGTGAGAGCCTATCATTGTTTTGTTTTAATTTGAATTTTTTTTTTGTAATTAAGAGTTACTTTTTCTTTTGGCTACATGAACATATATTATCCAAATTAATTTACAAATTCTTAGAAACAACTCTAGTACATAAAATATTTTAAAAGGCAAACATCAAAGAATATATACTAATAATACATTTTAAAAACTCTTTTTATGTTTTCTTTATTATTATTGAGTGAAATTCTACAGCCCATTAAGTAATAAATTTAGTAGTTGCAAATTTCTTGTATTCCCTAATAATAATATATTAAAATGAATATTATAATTAATTGACTTTTAAGTACTCCATCTTTCTCTATTTTTGAAATCAAATAATACTATACTTTGCTAATCCCCATGCTTTGATTGGTCAATGTCAACATCAGAATTGTTACTACTAAACAATGTTAATCTTGAAATTATTTCGTGAAGATTGCTGATCTTAGTATTTTTTTCCCTTCAAGTTTAATCATGTTAATTTGTTTATTTTTCCAAGTAACTTTGTTTATACAAAACTCTTATTTATATCTTCAAGAAGTTTGTTTAAAGTCACGCGTTCATACTTGTCAATGTCAACATTCTTGCATCGGAGCGTAGGTCTCTTATTTCAAAGGGGTTCTCACCTTTTATCATTTTTATTGTTATTATTAGAGTATAATTTTTATCATAAAATAAATATAATTTGTATGCATTGCAGCAATACAAAAATTACTCATGTATTAGATTATATATCTCACTACGTAGATAATTATTGTGAAGACATTTTAGAAATTAATATGACTAAAGGATATAATTAAATTAATGTCTAAAGTTTCTTTTAACATTGATTGTGCACATATAAATTAATTCGTTAATTATAGTGTCGCATTTGTAATGTTATTTTATTTTTATAATTGATAATTTTATTTCCTAGGTATGTACTTTTATGTCGTAAATTTAAAAAAGTTTTCATCTATTTTTCTTTTAATTAATAGGAGTTTTAATTGCAGGGTTGAGTCTTCTATTTTTATTAAATTTATAGAATTGATCTCTCTATTTTAAAAGTTTACAGTTTTGGTCTCTCACATAATTTTGAACTAATTTTATTAAAATTCACAGAATTGATCTCTATTTTAAAAGTCGACAATTATGATCCTTCCTTCATATTTTTGAACTAAAAAATGACGATTTGACATATTTTAATAATGTGACATACGATTTGACATATTTTAATTATTTTTTTGTCATTAATTAAATTATAAAAATGAAAAAAAAATTAAAATTGAAAGTTAAGTTTTAAAAAAGTTTTATTGTGATTTTATAGGTGTTAATCATTATACATCATCACATCCACTTTATTTAAAACATATCACGTTACTATTTTTTAATTAAAAAAAAATCAGAATGAAGACCAAAGCTGTCATATTTTTAAATAGAGAGACTGATTTCGTGAATTTGTAAAGATAAAAAAAATGACTAAAACTGCAATTAAATCTTAATAGTACTAATTGTCTTTTGGGAAAATGTTCCATTATATATTTATCCTAAAAATTAAGAATCAATTAAGAATTTGTCCTAAAAATTTAATTATCAATGTATTTTCCTTGATTATGATATATTTTTTTGGTTGGATGTTTCTCAGGTGATGAGTTTACAAGCTGAAATCAACTACTTACAAAGCCACCTTACTTCAACAGAGTTAACCCAACCACTACTTCTACCACCACCACAGGCGGCCGCAGCACCAGCGGTGTTCTCATTAGCTGACCTACCATCGGCCACCGCGGCAACTATGCCGGTCACCTATGACATGTCCACACTTTTTGATCCACTGGGCCAACCTTCCCTACCCATGCAACAACAGAGATCCAATATTGACCCACGTCAATATGTAGCTGCTCATGGCCCAACATCAACCACTAATGCTGGACAACATGGGTCTTCCTCCGATGCCTCATCATCTCTTTCGCTTTCCAAATTTTCCAAATGATGACCAGACATTTTATGAATTCAATCAATTAATAATATCTTTTCCTTTTTGTTCCTTTGGTTGGACATGGGATATATATTAGCAAGGGATTTAAAATTTTCTAAGCAAAAAAAAAAAAATCAGTATAGACCTATTAATTATTATGTATTAATCGTGGTTATATCATTATATTTCCTCCTTTCTTTCTGTTTCAACTTTTCAAAGCACTAGAGAACTTCTCAAATTTCTTTCATTATTACTCTTGTTGATGCATTACATTGAAAACAAGAGTGCTTCCTTAGGAATACTTCTCTGACAAACCTTCAAATAAATTATAATACAATACTTCTACATTAGCTTATTTGATGACTGGTGGCAAAGTCTCTTAAAACAAGCTCCACCTCTTCCACCACCCCGAGTTTCCGGAACCACCCAGCCAGTATTCTAGAAGTTTCTTCCCCAACCATTATACCATCCCTCTCCAAATCTATCAGAAACGCTAATGCTGTATCTAACATGTTTTCCTTCTCGTAAGCAAAAAGTACCAAAGATATGCATTTATCAGTTGGTTCAATACCTGCCTTTTTCATATTTTCAAAGGAAATCCGAGCTTTTTGACTTTGCCCCGCCATACCATAAGCATAAATAAGAAGACTACACATCTTATCATCTGGGGTGATACCGGCAAGCTGAATCGCATCAAACACCCTTTGCGCGCCTTCTGCATTACCACTTCCTGAGTAAGCTCTAAGTAATGCTTTGTAAACCTCACTGCCTGCATATATTTCTTGTGCATCCATTTCTTCAAGTAAACTCTCTCCTTGTTCAGGCATTCCGGCTCTGATGTAGGCCATGATCATTGAACCGTATGATCTTTTGTCCAACTGTTCGCCGAGCAATTTGATCTCTTCAAAATATTCCTCGGCACGGTCAAGAAGGCCAGCCTTGCTGTACATGTGAACCATGGTAGTTAGAATTACTTGATCACAGATGAAGCCCCTTTGCTTCATGGTTGTGAAAATATTTTCAGCAGCTTCGAGTTGATTCTCCTTGCTATAATAATGAATTAATTTGGTATAATCACGAAGATTGGGTTCAAAGGATTCTTCTAAAAGAGCATGCTCTGCCACCTATAAATCAAAATTCATTTCAGAATGTAGAGAATAAAGCAAATAAAATATTAAAATGTTTCACTCATGCAGCCAAATCAAGCTGTATATATTCAGGTGAGAAAACGATCACCCACCATGAAAAGTATTTGAATAAATACCATGATGCTTAAATTTCTATTCCTTTATTATTAAGGCAAATTGCCTTGAATCAAAAACTTACTAGGCAGATGTTTATATGGCTAGATTAATGAATCCAATTTCCATTACATATCATAGAGTCATATGATGGACACAACAATGTTCATAATGCATATATGTTAAACTCTTCCTTTTATTTTTATTTAGCAATCACTACTTTATAGTATATACCTAAAACCTCAAATTTGCATCTAGCTGATGTAGATAAGATGTTAAAACCAAGTGGCAGAATACAGAGAATGTTATTTAATAACTGCATCCTTATCAGTTAAAGAAACCCCAGAATGGCCTATATCAGGAAACAGATCGCTGTGTCAATTAAATCACAAAAGTTTACAGATTTCTAAGGCAACTGGATGTCAACAAGATGTCTACAACTTCTCCAGAATCATCTTACTTTATTTTATTCAGAATAACATCCACAAATACAATGTATTAACTTAAAAAGAAGGTCCTGTGGTATGATAGATAGAGCAGTAAATATCTCAAATGCAAAACTATATTCAGTAGACAAGCAGAAACAAAAACTACTATCACTGAAATGAGAAGATACAAAATACCATTTCCATTAGGTTAGGACTGGTAGCAAGAGACAGCGTTGTCAAATATCGGCTATAGTGGTGCTATAGCACTATAGCGTAGCGAAATTGAACAAATTGCTATTGTTTTGTGGTATGCTATTTAGTACAAAGTGTGTCAAATAACAGCTATAGCAACGCCATAGCACTTTTGCGCAACAAAATTTAAACAAAATGCTATATTATGCAATCCGCAATTGACAACACTGGCAAGAGACTTGAGTAGTTTGTATAAGTTCATAGGTAGAATTACAAATCTCATTATCACAATTTTACTAAAAAAATTAGATATAAAATACCTCAAGGTGAAGAGGATGATCCATATTTTTCAACTCTTTAAGAACCGAAAGCCAATCTGCTCTTGTAGGCTTCATAATCTTCACCCAAGCCCCCAAAACATCACATAAATTACCCTTTTCCGCCGAAAAACATATAATCTGTCTCATCACGGCTTTACATCGCTTGATCATCTTGAAGGGAAGCTTAGCTATGGCATTCTTTTGTTCTTCTGTAATATCATTTCGTATCTCAACCCACCTAAATCTTTTGTTATTTCCTTCTATCACCTCATTCGCCTCTTCAACAATTTCCTTCATACCGACGCCAACTAATACCGAATCAAAACCACTCTTTTGGAAATCAAAATAACTTGGTTTTTTCCATAACAAGTTTTTTCTGTTCGGAATCCGATGAAATTTGACAGTATTATTGGTAATTGAGTAGTTTTTTGGGTAGTAAAAGTTGCATAAGAGGTTATTGCAATAAGTTCCCATCATGAAAACAGGATCAACACAAAACATAGTATTAATATTTCCTAAGATATTCTCATAAGAAGTATCTAACCCATAAATTACAAGATTTTGACGACAATAAGAAACCCGTTGCTGCAACAAATTGAGCCTTCTTAATTTCGAAACTGAGAAATTCAAAGCACTTTACCTTATAGTGAGATTCTGAAAATGCTGAAGAAAAAGTAAAATGTTATGTTACGAATTCATTTGTCATATAGAAGGGGGGGAAATGAGAATGCATTGTGAACAGCGAGTTTTTTATGGGGAATTTGAAAGAGTAAACTATACAAAAAACAGAAAGAAAAAAAAACCCCAATCTTGATTAGGGGAATCAGAAAGAGAGAGTTAAGAGAATAAAATAGGGTTACCCTCTGTAAAGCATTATGGAAGATGGTGATTCGTAGCACAAGAACGATGTGTGTGTGCTCTCTCGCTCTCGGTTAACCCTTTGCTTTGCTTTCTTTTTCTTTTTACTCACTCACGTTTATATTTTCGTTTTCTGCGAACATAATTAACTCATTTTTACTCCTGTCAACAAAAAAGTACGTAATTTTTAAATTTAGTTAAAATAAAGTAATTTTAATTTTTTATTTATATAAATTAAAACAATACTATGTTTTTGAAAGAGAAAAACATAATATTTTATAATTTGCTGAATGTACAAATAAACTTAGTGCAAATCAATTGTATAATGATAATTGATTTTACCATTTCACTTTCACCGCACAATTTAATTAGATATTAACTTTTAACAATAATTTACTTTTAAGTTTTTTTACAAAATATTGAGATTTAAAATATTTTGAGAATATTAATGGATTCCTCTTAAAAGTCAATGTCTACTATATCTCTTCTTGCAAACTCGACATACTCAAAATATCAGGTATTTCCTAATTTAAAAATTAATTTAATTGCTGGATCATAAAACGTATAGTCTTAGATCTTTAAGTTTATAAACTAATTCAAATAATTATTTTTGAATAAGTACTTATGAATGTACACATTCAAATGAATGTTTGTGATATACTAAGCTCTCTTGTGATAAATCTCTTATGTCATAAGTGTTAAAACGTACATTATTATAGTGGGAAAACACTTTTTTTTTTTTTTTTTTTTTACCGTAAACTCGCGCATACAGAACTTCGTGTTTTTTTATTTAACTCAATTAAATATAATTAGTTTTGAAGTTGTTAGTAGTCAGTGGCAGAGCTTGACTAAAAAGCTTGGGGTGGCCGACAATTAGTCAATCTATATTTAGGGTAATGAAGAATCAATTCTTTTACTCTTCTTCGTTCTCACAAATTTATCTAAATCAACCAATTTAGGAAACATAAAACATCTTTTCAGTGAAAATTAAACACTTTATATTATATGCAACTAAAAATCAGTACTAGCATAACTGCGAACATCAATCAGCACTAACATCTAACATAAAATCAGCACTAACAGGCAACAGCCCCAAAAATCAGCACTAACAGCACTAAAAATCAATTCTGAATTTATGACGATAAACGAAAATATGAAAATTGAAATCCGAACCTTTTGAGTTTTGACGATTGACGAACGGCCAAGACGGAGGCGATCTGACGCGATTTGAAGGCGGCGACGCGACGAGCAGAGGAGCGACGCGATCGTGAATCTGGAGGCGGAGGAAAAGTAGTGTCATTTACTCAAAAATTAATATTAACTTGATTAAAGAAAAATTAATATTAACATAATTGGCATCCTAAAAACTTGCAGCACACTTTCTTTCAAGTACAGCCCCCTATCGCCCACAGATCCATTATAATTATATCCTCCAAAATTAAATTTTTTACAGTCCAATCTACCAGAATGAGATTTATAGATATCACATTTCTATATCACATTTTTAAGCTAAGATACTGAAGCAATAAAAAAACTGCTAAGCTAGGCTGAATGTAATCTAACCTATTTCAAGGTTCAGTGGCAACTGTTTAGATTACAATTAATAGTCAAATAAAATTGAATATAAATATCAACCAAAAATGCAGAGTTAGCAATTTAAAGAGTTGCATTCTAAATTTAAAGAGTTGCATTCTAAAACATGCAGTCATTATGTACGTTTCTTTATTCTAAATCAGCGAAATTAGCAATTTAGGAAACAAAATCAGGCAGCCATCATTCTAAATTTGCCGTATATCTTGTTCAATAAACAGGCAGTCATCAACAACAACAATTTAAATCAACCAATTTAGCAACAACAATTTAAATCAACCAATTTAGCAACAACAATTTAGCCATCATTCTAGACAGGCAGCCATCGCTTTAGATCAGCAAAAATCAGCAACAAAAATGAGCACAAACATTCTAAATCAGCAACAAAAATCAGCACAAAAATCAACAACAAAAATCAGCAACAAAAATTAGCACAAAAATCAGCAACAAAAATAAGCAAATCAACAACAAAAATCAGCAAATCAGCAAAATCAGCATAAACTCCTTCTATGCAACAAAAATCAGCAAATAAACAATAAAAATCAGCAAAAACATCTTGTTCAAACACCTTGTTCATCAAATCAGCAAATCCAAACCTTTGGAGTTTTGACGACGAACAGGCGAGGCGAGCTCGAGGCGAGGCCGAGGCAGCGAGCAGAGGCGGAGGCAAGACGAGAACCGGAGGCGGATGTAAGCCGCGAAGGCGCGAAGGGAAGGAAGAGGCAGAGCGAGACGCGATTGCGAAGCGGAGGCGGAGGCGGAGGCGGAGGCGGAGGCGGAGGCGGGTGAAAGCAAGAGGGAGAGAGAGATGAAGACTAGAAGAGAGAGGAACAGAGATTTAGATTTAAGGTATAACTGTAATTTCTTAATTTTAGTGAGGGCAGTTTGATAATTTTAAAAGTTATGAAAATAAATATAATTTTGATTTAAATATAGTTTTACTCAATTATTTTTTATCTAAAATCCTCTTTAATTCTATTTTTTATTTTCGTCATTTATTTTTACAAACACACGAGCTCTAATTGTGAGTCCAATAAGAGGTGAAACTACTCATATCAATGCCACAGTTTTTGCTATCCAAAATATATTTCTTTTGAAACAAGTCAGTAAAGTTTATTTAATATATATACGTTTATTAAAGATAAAATCTGAAAAAATCGAAAGTTAAAAAATTATTATAAAATTCTATATTTATTTGTATTATTTTAACATTTCTACATATTATAATTACAAATAAATATATTTAACGATAAAAATCATCAAGACATGACTCATAAATAAGATTAATGATAATTTTTTTATAAATGATTTAGTTGTTTCTATTAAAAAATACATTGTTAGATACTATCGAGTGCTACTTTTTAAAATAATTATTGTCTGTTTTATTTTATTATTATGATTTTAATTTACATTTTATATGTATTAATAAAAATTATTATAAATTTTTTCTTCATGACTAAATTTAATACATTAATTGTTTGTAAGTCCTAGTTCAAGTCATAAATGTTGATATTATTATGTTAAATTCAAACTCAATACTTTACAGTTGTGTGTAAATTTTTAATAGTAATTATATCATCTCATCTATAAATTAAATAAATAAAATATAATTTATACATTAATTTTTAAAGAAAATTTGATCAACTCGTACAAATTAAGCTACTTTCGTCGTATGATAAAAATAATTATGAAAAAGTATATTTAACCCAAATATATGTTTCTTTTCTTCAAACCATTAAAATACTCGTGTCCGCACACAATGCACGTTGTTTTCGTAATTTATACTAGTACAATATTTGCTCAAGTAAATATTTTTTAAGATGCATTTTGAGTAAGATATATTTTTGAATAATGACTATAGTTGTTTCCTTTTAAAAAAAATCATTTTATACATCAGTGACAAATATTTATTGTGTGTTTGAATGAACGATACGTTTGTTCAAAAGTCTTTTGTATAGGCATTTTGGATTGTACATACTTTTGACTAATCGATGGTGTTATAACTAAAAAACAACGAAAAATAATAAATACAATTGGTCGTTAAAAATTGGATTCAACATCATCCATCAAAGCAAAAACTATTGATAATTTTTTTTGTTTATCAATATAGTTTTTTATTAAATGTTATCTGACTATTATGTACGTCTACCAGTTAGATTTTATGGAGACAACTTTTAATTTCATCACAAGTGACTCACTTTGCCACGAGTGTCAATATATAACTTTATCATTAGTGGTTCACTTTGTCTCATATATACCAATTCAACTATATTTAAACAAGAAATATAGGAAAATTGTAGGCAAATTGCATGAAGATAAAGTTTCGACTAATTCATAGAATTTTCTCTTATCAATATAGTTATTTTTTATTAAATGATATCATTAATATTATGTATATCTCTGGTTTAGATTTCAATTAAAAAATTATATTTGATGGCTCACTTTGCCCTATATATATCAATGTTAAAAAATTATAATTAGAAATAGAGAAGGTTATAGAAAAATTGAATTAAAACATAATTTTGATAATTGATAATATTATAACTAAAAATAGTGAAAAATTATAAATACAATTAACCTTTAAAAACTGAATTCAAAATCATTCGTCAAAGAAAAAAATGTTGAGAAATAATTTTTGCTTATCAATATAGTTATTTATTAAATGTTATCTCACTATTATGTATGTCTCTAGTTGTGAATATTATTGACAATAAATTAAGATGAGTATATCAATGTCAATAATTTTATCATAAATGATTTGCTTTGTCTTGTGTATATCAATTAAATTATATTTAAATGATAAATATAGATAAATTGTAGGCAAATCGAATTAAAATATAGTTTCAATTAATTGATACAATTTGTTCTTATCAACATAGTTGTTATTCATTAAATGATGTAAATACTATTGTGTACATTTCTCATTTAGATTAAATGGAAAATTTAATTTTATCACCATTGGTTCACTTTGTCCCGTATATATTAATGTTAAAAAAATTATAACTAGTATATCAATAAAAATTTATTTCAGGTATGACTTTTCAATCTCATAAGTGATATCTTGTTACGTGAATGATATTTATGTCAAAAAATTTACTTGTGAGAAATTATCTCGTGTATTATCTTCTGTATGACAATTCAATCTCACTCATGACAACTTATTTCGTGTATGATAATTATTTTGATATTTTTATCAATGACAAACTTGTCTCGTATATAATGATTTAAAAATTATTATCAATAATAATATGTTATATGTATGACAATTCAATCTCATAAGTAATAATTTATGATGTATATGGTAGTTATTTTGAAATCTTTAGCGGTGAGAACTTGACTTATGTATGATAGTTCAATCTGACAACTTATCTAGTGTATGATAATTATATAATTTGTCACGTGTATGATAGTTTAATATCATAAGTGACAAGTTGTCTTGTGGATTATAGTTATTTTGGAATTTTTGATAGTGATAGTTTGTCTCATGTATACGGTTTAATTTTATCAATGAAAACTTGTTTACTGTATGATAATTATTTTGAATTTATTCATACGAACTTGTTTTGTGCATGTACTATTTTACATGTAACAACTTGTCCCTTGTATGATACTTATTTTAATTTTTTTTTTTTATTGAAAACTTATTTCGTGTATGATATTTATTTTAAAATTTTTAATCAGTGAGAACTTATCTGGTGTGCGATAGTTTAATCTCATAAGTGACAATTTGTTTCATGCAAGATTGTTATTTTAAAAGTTTGAAGTGAGTCTTTCAAGTAAAGATTTTGGGACTATTATTTTTTAAGTGGACTTTGTAAGGAACTTTCTAATTTTTAAGTGAGCTTTCTAATTAATTTTATCGCGAGAAACATTTTTGTATAGTATTTTTAAATGAACTTTTTATTTATTTAATTATTATTATTATTTATTCATCTATTTTTAAAACTGAAAAAGAAAAAACTAAAAGAATAAAAAAACTAAACTTGAACAAAAATTTAACCAATATTTTATCTTCTTATGAGATTAAATTTGTCTTGTGTATGATAGTTATATTTCATAAATGACAATTTGCACGTGTATAGTAGTTATTTTGAAATTTTTAGTCGGTAAGAATTAGTTTTGTGTAAGATAGTTCAAATCTCATTAGTGACAATTTGTTTCCAATATAATTTTTATTTTAAATTTTTTAAGTAGATATTCTAAGTGAAGACCTTAGAGCTATTAATTTTTAAGTAAACTTTATAAGTAACTATAAATTTTTTTAGCGAGCCATCTATCAATTTAAATTTTAAGTTATAGAATAATTTTCAAAAATAAATTTTGAATTATTCTATTTTTTATTTATTATAATGTATATTCAATTTTTATTGTGAGAAGTATTCTTACATTTTTTAGTAGTATATAATTAAATTTTTTATTTTAAAAAAAATGTGAATCTATATGAGAAATTTTGAAAAAAAAAAACTATCATTTAATGAGAATAAAATAATAAAAGAATAGTCAAAAAGAAAAAATAAAGTAGAAAGAGAAGCAAAAACCATTTTATGTCACATAAGTATTAAACGATTAGGGAAATTATATTGATTTATCGTTATGTCTCTTTAAATAATACTTACATCCCTTATAATTTCTAAAATGCACTCACCTTCTCTAAATTTACTAAAACAATTGTGTCAAATATATTTTTTTCGTTACATTTACGTCTTTATTTGTGGTTCACAAAAAATACATTAGAATGCACACTTTGGTTGTGCCATTAGGAACAAAACTATATATTTTAAATTGAATATACTAAATATATGTTCGTATATCTGCAAATTAAAGTGAAAATTCTAATTATGTTATATATGAATGACGTGAAAAGACGTAAGTGTCACGAAAAAAATGTCTTATGTGATTTTTTAGTGAGTATAAAAAAGGTGTATTCTTTTTGGAAATTAGACGAGACGTATCATTTAAAGAAATCTTAGTTGAGATAAATGAAATTTCTTCTAAATGATCATATTCAAAGTTTAATGTCCCAACAATTAATGCATATGAACAAAAAATGAATTAATGACATTTTTGATATGTCTAGAACATATAGTTTATGGTCCATATACTCGTTAATTCTTTTAGCTTTTTAATTATTTTTATCTATACACTGTTATTAAAAATTATGAGACATTAAAAAGATAAATATTTTAATAAAATATAAAAATAATTTAAAAATAAATATACTTTAAAAATTATGATTTTTTATATATTGACAAAAAAAAAATTATCTAATATATATAGGAAGACTATAGAAGACAGTACATAGAAGAAAAGTATGTAGATAATATATAGATAGATTTTGTACATTAGACATATTTTTCAGATTAAACAAAATATACAATGAAAATTGCTGACACAAAATTTGAGTCTGTGACTTGTACTCCTAAACTAGATCTGCATCTGCATGTAAGGATTCCAAAAAGTCGTAACTGCCACCCACACAACTATCTCCATTTACGAACACTAAACGTTTCACTTCACAACAACAAAGTAAAGGGCATTTCAGTCAATCCGTTTTCAAACTTCAACCTTCTCTCGATCGAAAACACAATGATCACAAAAGCAATAATCCACTCTCCAACACGCCACGATTAGATCCCCAAAAACCAACTCGTTCTTTCTCACCGAGTCAACTCGCCACCATTAACGAACAACTATCGAGCTCCACCAACTGGTTCCTGCAGCTCATGGTAGCAGATCTTAGTCAGAGGCAACGTCGTCCACGTTCTCCGGTTCACTAGTCAAGTCTCGTCCCCGACTCGGGAATGGCTTCTTCGGAAGCCGATTCCCGCCTCAGCCATGTCATCGTCCCCGCTCTCGAGAAAATCCTTAAGAACGCATCATGGCGAAAGCATGCTAAACTCGCTCACGAGTGTAAATCAGTAATCGAAAACCTCACATCGCCGCAGAAGCTCCAATCGCCGACTTCCGAAGCTACTGCATCCAACGCCGGTGAGCCAGAGGCTTCGGTACCTGGACCGCTCCACGACGGTGGTCCTGTCGAGTATACTTTGGCCGATTCCGAATCGATCCTATCTCCTCTCATCAACGCCGCCGGCTCCGGCTTATTGAAGATCGCCGATCCCGCCGTCGATGCTATTCAGAAACTCATTGCCCTTGGATACCTCCGGGGTGAGGCGGACGCCGCCGGAGAATGTCCTGAGTCGAAGTTTCTGGCGAGCCTGATCGAATCTGTGTGCAAATGCCATGACCTAGGCGACGATGCCATGGAACTTTTGGTACTGAAGACGCTCTTGTCTGCGGTAACTTCAATTTCGCTTAGAATTCATGGTGATTGCTTGCTTTTGATTGTGAGAACATGTTATGATATTTATCTCGGTAGTAAGAATGTGGTGAATCAAACAACGGCTAAGGCATCGTTGATTCAGATGTTGGTGATTGTGTTTAGAAGAATGGAGGCAGATTCATCTACTGTTCCAATTCAGCCTATTGTCGTGGCTGAATTGATGGATCCAGTGGAAAAATCTGATGTTGATAGTTCCATGACACAGTTCGTGCAGGGTTTTATAACCAAAATAATGCTGGATATAGATGGGGTTTTGAATCCCTCGGGGACACCGAGTAAGGCTGCGGCGCTGACTCATGATGGTGCGTTTCAGACCACTGCGACTGTGGAGACCACAAATCCGGCAGATTTGTTGGATTCAACTGATAAGGACATGTTGGATGCTAAGTATTGGGAGATCAGTATGTATAAGACAGCATTGGAGGGGAGGAAAGGGGAGCTGGTGGATGGGGAGGTGATGGAGAGGGATGATGATTTGGAGATTCAGATTGGGAATAAGCTGAGGAGAGATGCTTTTTTGGTGTTCAGGGCACTTTGTAAATTGTCGATGAAGACACCCCCTAAGGAAGCCTCTGCTGATCCCCAGTTGATGAAGGGGAAGATTGTGGCTTTGGAATTGTTGAAAATTTTGTTGGAGAATGCTGGAGCTGTCTTCAGAACTAGCGAAAGGTAGATTTTACCTTCTGTTTGATATACTAATTTATTTTTTAACTCACTTTTCTTTAAAAGAGTTAGCATCTTTTATCAATTAGGTAGGGTAGTGAAGAAGTTTAATTGTGATGATAGATGACTAGCTGTTGTTATGATTTATGAGTTAAACATGGTACTGGAGTTGATAAAACATGACTACATTTTGTGGAAGTTGTGCCCTTATATAATTATTATTTTCCAACTTAAGGTTGTAATTCAATGAAACGAAACAAACAGTTAGAATATGAAAACTTCAGCTCCGCTTCAAATATGTAACTCATAGTAGTAAATTTCCAAAGCAAATGTGGATACATCATATAGCATCATGTAAGATGTTAACCTTGGTTTACCTGTTGTGTTGTGTGACATAAAATTAAAGCAAGTCTAGTATATGACTGTTCTTGTGTATATAGAGAAACAGACCATCCTTCTTAATGAAAATACTTAATTGCCACTTATATATGTTAGAAAAGGCTGACTGGACTTTCCATGCAAAGAAAAGTGAAAATTTGAGAGAGCACCGGAGAATAATTGTGGAAGAATAGAAGCAGTGTACTTTGGAAGATTTTGTGTATGTTTACAGGTGCAACATGAAACATGCGATGGAACTGGGTTCCTGTTGCCTTTTGTCATATTGATAAATATGGCACTAAGTACTAACATCACTAACGAAGTAGATGTACAAAAACGACCAAATTATCCAAACATGTGCAAGAAATTTTAGTTGTAATCTTTTCAATGATTAGTACTAAGTGTTGGTTTCCAATCCTATAGGATCATAACTTCATAAGCATAGTTTGTACTTCGTAGGCATTAACTTGGCTATGCAAGTTAGGTGCACCACTGGCAAGGTTTTCCTATTTCAAGACAAAAGGAGAAATTCAATCTTGAATTTTATCAACATTGTTAAGATCACATATTGACTAGGTACATGGCCAAAGTACTTGCTATAATGACTTCATTAATCCTCTTCCCTTGAGCTAGGTTTGTGGTTGAGATAGGTCTAGTCCATTCTCGATTCTAATGTGGGTATGAATTTATCCCACACCTGATGTTGATTGTTGACCCACCTCACGTGCAATTATTCAGTCTTACAAACCTCATGGTCCGAATTTCTAGTCCTAGGCACGAGAGGGATGTGTTAAAATCCCAAATTGGTTAGAAAGATGGCCAAAGTACTGCTTATAGTGACTTGGGCAATTCTCTTCCGTGCTCGTTCTTTATTCTAATAAGAGTGAAATACTTTTTTGTTATGCCATATGCTGGTTCAACCCCCTCCCCCTTGTCCCTATGATACTTGGTGATTCATTAGGAGTTAGTAGAGTAACTGATCACACCATGGAAACATGGTGTCCGTGAATTGCATATGATTGTTTTTGTTGTGCTTAAATACTTTTATGTTTGTAAGGATAGACTATTATTATGTCGTATTTTTAGTTCTTTTACCATTTTTTCTTTTAATTTCATTATTGTATCACTCTTATTTTGTACTTCTTAGGCACCGCATGACACATTTTGCTTTTATTTTATTGTGTTACTTTTATGGATGAGCAAGAACATTGATGTTTGCATTGTGACTGCTAAAACAGGTTTTTGGGTGCCATCAAGCAGTACTTATGCCTATCATTGTTGAAGAACAGTGCTTCAACTCTTATGATTGTATTTCAGCTATCATGCTCCATCTTCATTAGTCTGGTATCAAGATTTAGAGCTGGATTAAAAGCAGAAATTGGAGTGTTTTTTCCCATGATTGTTCTCAGGGTTCTTGAAAATGTTGCTCAACCTAATTTTCAACAAAAGATGATAGTGCTTCGTTTTCTAGAGAAACTTTGTCTTGATTCACAGATATTGGTAGACATTTTTATCAACTATGACTGTGATGTCAATTCATCAAACATATTTGAGAGGTGTGCTATGGTTTATTTACTTAATTACACTTTATGCATAATTTGTGCTATTTTACATTTATATATGGATTTCCTATTTATTAGCATTTTATGTCCTTGAGTTGGTTTTTACACTATTCATGCTGGGGCGGGTGTGGTTGTCTTGACTGTCACTGAATATAACTATACTTCGTACTCACATTTAAATATTTAATCATTATGTTCCTTCTAGGATGGTCAACGGACTTCTTAAAACTGCCCAAGGTGTCCCTCCTGGTGTAACAACCACAGTTTTGCCGCCTCAAGAGGCAACTCTAAAACTTGAAGCCATGAAATGCTTGGTTGCTGTTTTAAAATCAATGGGAGACTGGATGAATAAACAAATGCGCATTCCCGATCCTCATTCAGGCAAGAAAATTGAAGCAGTTGATAATGGCCATGAACCTGGAGATTTTCCCATGGCAAATGGGAATGGAGAAGACCCGGTTGAAGGATCAGATACTCATTCTGAACTCTCGAATGAGGCATCTGATGTTTCTACTATTGAGCAACGCCGGGCTTATAAACTAGAACTTCAGGTAAGCAGATCTCTGTTACTGCTTCAACCGTTCATCATCTATGAAGCTAATGCAAAGTTTATGGCAGGAAGGTATATCACTTTTTAATAGGAAGCCAAAGAAAGGAATTGAGTTTCTCATCAATGCCAACAAAGTGGGTAACTCACCGGAGGAAATAGCTGCTTTTCTTAAAGATGCATCTGGGTTGAACAAGACTTTGATTGGTGATTATCTTGGAGAAAGGGAAGATTTATCTTTGAAAGTAATGCATGCCTACGTGGATTCTTTTGACTTTCAAGGGATGGAGTTTGATGAGGCAATCAGGATGTTTCTTCAAGGCTTTAGACTGCCTGGTGAGGCACAGAAAATTGATCGAATCATGGAAAAGTTTGCAGAACGTTATTGCAAATGTAATCAAAAAGTCTTTTCTAGTGCTGATACAGCATATGTCCTTGCTTATTCTGTGATATTGTTGAATACTGATGCTCACAATCCTATGGTGAAGAATAAGGTGTGCTCATTTAATTCTAGAAATTGATGCACACATGATTATGATAGATGTGATGAGTTATTTTGTTTTGGTTACTGAATTTTGCAGATGTCTGCTGATGATTTCATAAAAAACAACCGTGGCATAGATGATGGAAAAGATCTACCAGAGGAATACTTGAGGTCATTGTTTGAGAGAATATCTAGAAATGAAATCAAAATGAAAGATGTTGATCTGGAACACCAACAAATACAGGCAGTGAATCAAAACAAACTATTAGGCTTGGATAGTATATTGAATATTGTGATCCGTAAGCGTGGGGAAGACAGTCATATGGGGACCAGTGATGATCTAATCCGTCGTATGCAAGAAGAATTCAGAGAAAAAGCTCGCAAAACTGAGTACGTTCTCAAGTATTTTCTGATTATAATATATTTTGTCTAAATTTATTCTCACTTCATATATTTTGACATGAAGAACCTTCTGTTGCCACCTTTCAGTTACCTTCAGGCTGTTTATGGGTCCTACCACTTTTACTAGTACTTATTTGTTGTTTTCCATGTTTAATGTCCGTACTGTGGTTTTCTTTTTATGTTATTTGCTTTTTGTAACTTTAATGCCAATCAGATCACTTATCTGGAATTTTAATTCATTGTTCAATTTATAGAAATTTATTCTATTTATTACTATTTGAATATTTTGAGAAAAATGTTCCTCTCTCTCATACAACATACATATGATATTTATTTGCTTAAAATTTGTAGGTCCATCTATTATGCAGCAACTGATGTAGTAATCCTTAGATTCATGATCGAGGTGTGTTGGGCACCGATGTTAGCTGCTTTTAGTGTTCCTCTTGACCAAAGTGAAGATGAAATTGTAACAGCCCTATGTCTTGAAGGCTTCCGCTATGCTATTCATGTTACATCTGTAATGTCGATGAAGACACATCGAGATGCTTTCGTAACTTCATTAGCAAAGTTTACCTCTCTGCATTCTCCTGCTGATATTAAGCAGAAAAATGTAGACGCAATCAAGGTTAGTAAATTTATATACTTCCTTGCAGCTTGTGAACATCATAATTAGCTGAAGTCATTATCAATTAGCAATTCTTATTGTGATCTCTGTTACGTTTTGCTATTCTGACTGTTAGTGTGGCTTAGTATCTCCCTTTCATCATGTGCTATTGTTGTGTTCCTTCCTTGATATCTTTAATGATTTAAGTCCTGTTATTTTCTTGTTCTTAAATGGATGTTTTCCATCCATTTCATTATTTTCATTGTTTAGTGGAGTATTTTTTGTGTTACATGTTTAAAGATATACTTTGTGATTGTATTTTGGGACATCAACAACCTTAAGTTGCCATTTTCTTGAAACTTCAGAGTTTGTTTGGATGAGTAGTACACGGAAGAAGGGGATAGGATAGGATAGGAAGAAACGACCCTCTCATTGTTTGGTGTTTAAAATTTTTTGTGGGGGAATTAAATTTGATGTGACCTATTACCCCTCATTTCATCTCAAGTTCCCACTTTTTGTTCCACTTCAAATTGGAGGTAATTAAGAGTTTTAGTTTTGCTTTTATCATAAAAAGTGTCATTTACTATAGCTATTACCTTCTCCTTCTTTCCTCTTTAATAGTATAAACAAGGGGAAGGCAACTCTTTTCTGCTTCCTTGTCATTTCTTGTCATCCCATTTGTTTCCATATCATTGTATTCTCTTGAAACTCAAACATAGTCAAATGATATTTCTTAAATCTTTCTGTTTGTGGGATTGCACAACTCCATCTCAACACAAACTAATCCTTATTGCCCAAGATTGGATATGAAGTCACTTGTATTTGTTTTTTGGTGATGTAAGCCTATGTTTGATTGTATTTGTTTTTTTGGTGATGTAAGCCTATGTTTGGTTTCACGGTAGGATTGGCAAAGTCACGGTGACTCATTGTGATTTTGCCAATCCTACCGCAAAACCAAACATGCACTAAGTCTATTATGTGAAAGTTGTTCTGCCTTTGCTGAAAGTCATTTTGAGAAGAGCAGTATTTGTAGACACGTTATACTTAATTGTCATATATACTTAAGAATAGGATGCATTATACAATATCTGAAAGCCAATGTTAAACTCTTGTGGTTTTGGATTTGACTTTGGATTTTCCTTCTGAATTGTTAATAGGCGATAGTTACTATTGCTGATGAGGATGGGAATTACTTACAAGAAGCTTGGGAGCATATTTTGACCTGTGTTTCCCGATTTGAGCATCTACATCTTCTCGGAGAGGGGGCTCCACCAGATGCCACTTTCTTTGCTTTTCCTCAGAACGATTCTGAAAAAGTAAAGCAAACTAAATCAACTATTCTTCCGGTTTTGAAGAAGAAGGGACCTGGGAGGGTGCAGTATGCAGCTGCCACGTTGATGCGGGGTTCATATGATAGTGCTGGAATTGGCAGTAATGCTGCCGGAACTATCACATCAGAACAGGTGAACAGTCTAGTTTCTAATTTGAATATGTTGGAACAAGTTGGAAGCTCAGAAATGAATCGAATATTCACGCGGAGTCAAAAGTTGAATAGTGAGGCCATAATAGACTTTGTTAAGGCTTTATGCAAGGTCTCCATGGAGGAACTGAGATCTCCATCTGATCCGCGGGTTTTCAGCCTTACAAAGATAGTCGAGATTGCGTATGTACTATCTTTCCTACTACTTAATGCATGCTACTTCCTTGCTCTCTCTGAACTTTATTCTCTTTTTTTGTGGCTCCCGGTGCTTAGGAGTTGGGAAGTGTAACTAACTTCCATTCATCTAACTAACTATTGTTGCTTCCTTTTTTTTTTTTTTTGACGGTACTCTTGTTGCTTCCTTACTGACAGCTGTTACAATTATTAATTCCCCTTAAGCCCTTTTATTTTGTCTAACATAAACTTTTTTCACTAACGGGCGACAATCAAGGAGTATGATACATTTACAACAAAATGAATATAATTTATGGAACCTTGATCTTTGCAGTTACTTTGTCACTCTGGTTGCATGCTATCATTTGACTCATTGCCTCTTTCGAAACCTCCTCTTGCAAAATCCTTTGTTGATTGGAAAAATTGGTCATGTTTCTGTCCAATTCTTGTAAATAACATACAGGGTTGCAAGTCGCAATTGCATGTGAAAACACCAATGTTTGGGATACATTTTGAAGGTTTTTTATTTTTTATTAATGAGGGAAACATACAAGTACCGTCGAAGATTAAGTTGAGAAGGTGCAATTCATCTGTAATTTAAGTTAGGACAGAGCATTAGTCTTTATCTGCTTATGATTTTGTGGTTCATGTCTGGTTAATGACTTGATTTTTTTTTTATTGCTGTCCAAGTTATATTTTTTCATTTTGATACAAATTATTCTATTACAGGCACTATAATATGAACCGTATCCGGCTAGTGTGGTCAAGCATCTGGCATGTTCTGTCAGACTTCTTTGTAAGCATTGGTTGTTCAGGAAATCTTTCGATTGCAATTTTTGCTATGGATTCCTTGCGTCAGTTGTCGATGAAATTTCTCGAGCGGGAAGAGTTGGCTAACTATAATTTCCAAAATGAATTTATGAAGCCTTTCGTGATTGTTATGAGAAAGAGTAATGCTGTTGAAATTAGAGAACTTATTATCAGATGTGTCTCTCAAATGGTTTTATCTCGTGTCAACAATGTCAAATCAGGATGGAAGAGCATGTTCATGGTACCGCTTCTCAATTTCTGTTTTCTGTAGAGAGCTCCAATTCGCACGTATGATGTTTTTGTTTCGTTTATCTGGTGAAGAAAATATTTGATTTTTTCTTTTGTTCATTGCTTGTGGACTTGATTTCAGGTATTTACAACAGCAGCGTATGATGACCACAAAAATATTGTACTCTTGGCTTTTGAAATTATTGAGAAGATTATTCGAGATTACTTTCCATACATCACTGAGACTGAAACCACCACCTTTACAGATTGTGTCAATTGTCTAATTGCATTTACCAATAGTAGATTTAACAAAGAGATTAGCCTAAATGCCATCACTTTTCTTCGATTCTGTGCAACGAAACTAGCTGAAGGAGACCTTGGTTCAAGGAATAAAGACAAGGAAATTTTTGGAAAGAATTCCATAGCTTCACCTCGAACAGGAAAAGAGGGGAGACAAGATAATGGAGAGGTGACAGACAAGGATGATCATCTCTATTTTTGGTTTCCTTTATTGGCTGGTAAGGACATTGTTTAAGTTTGTGTAGCTATGAATTAGAGCAAAAATAGTTAGCTTATGTTTCATAATTTGCTAAAAAACTTGGTTCTTTTTGGCAATGTTTTAAAAACTAGGTCAGAGATCGAAAGGCGAGACTAGGTTTAATTGATTCAACTTTTCAACCACAGTCTAACCATATCACTAACAAATCAATAAATAATAAAACAACATAAAAACTGGTTGAAATGGCTGGTTTGGTCGGGTTTTAAAACATTATCCAGTATCTGCCACCCTTGTTTCTAGTTGTAAGAAGTTTATCTGGTTTCATCTGAGCTTATTCACTATCTCTTTCGTGCAGGTTTGTCTGAGCTTAGCTTTGACCCGAGGTCTGAGATCAGGCAGAGTGCTTTGCAAATCCTATTTGAAACCTTACGCAATCATGGCCATCTCTTTTCACTGCCTTTATGGGAAAGAGTATTTGAATCAGTCCTATTCCCAATTTTTGATTATGTTCGTCATGCTATTGATCCTTCAGGGAGTAGCTCCCAGGTCAGTGATGTGGAGACTGATGGTGAGCTTGATCAAGATGTATGGCTCTATGAGACATGCACATTAGCCCTCCAATTGGTGGTAGATCTTTTTGTCAACTTCTATAACACTGTTAACCCACTTCTAAAAAAGGTGTTGATGCTCCTTGTAAGCTTTATAAAGCGCCCTCATCAAAGCCTGGCCGGCATTGGTATTGCTGCATTTGTTCGTTTGATGAGTAACGCTGGGGAGCTGTTTTCTGATGAGAAGTGGTTAGAAGTGGTTTTGTCACTAAAGGATGCAGCAAATGCAACACTCCCTAACTTTTCGTTCCTCGATGGTGGGGATTTTGTGACTGGAAATGATCTAGGTGCTTTGAATGCTGAAGATGACAGGGATCTTGCTGAGTCTAGCTCCCATGATAATTTAGAAAGCCAGAGGAGTAACAGTCTTTATGCTTATTTATCTGATGCAAAATGCCGTGCAGCTGTTCAGCTTTTATTGATTCAGGTTGTTTTTTCGTTCTGTTCCTCCATACATTGTTAAGATGTCATATAGGAAGAATATACACAAAAAAAGCCTAATAAAAATAAATTCTAGAGGAAGAAGTCATAACAGATGTTTTGCTTAAAATATGTTTTATTAGTATTTTCATGGAAATTTGATCAGAATATCTTAGTCTTTATATCACTATTTTAGTAGTCTTACTCTTAGGAATGTGCATTAACAGGGAAGAAACATATATTTTCCATTCAGTATCTTTTGTTTTCATATATATGTGCGCTGACAACCACAGTTATGTGTACCACATAGAAAACAGATGTATTTATTTTTCCAAAATAACATTAACTCACTGAAATTGACAGGCGGTGATGGAGATCTATAACATATACCGATCGCAACTTTCAGCAAAAGCCATGCTAGTCCTCTTTGATGCGTTGCGTAACGTGGCATCACATGCTCACATGATTAACAGCAATACTATTTTACGCTCAAAGTTACAAGAGTTTGGGTCTATGACCCAGATGCAAGACCCTCCACTGTTACGCCTTGAGAATGAGTCCTACCAAATATGCATCACATTTTTACAGAACCTCATTGTAGACAGACCACCTAGCTATGAGGAGGCTGAGGTTGAGACTCATCTTGTTCGGCTTTGTCAGGAGGTCTTAGGGTTTTATATTGAAGTAGCAGGCTCTGAGTCTGGACACGTATCTGAATCTTCTCACGGTAGGCAGCAACATTGGTTGATTCCTCTAGGCTCTGGGAAGCGAAGAGAGTTAGCTGCACGTGCACCCCTTATTGTGGCAACTCTTCAGACTATTGGTAATATGGGAGATATTTCTTTTGAGAAGAATCTGGTGCATTTCTTCCCTCTTTTCTCAAGCTTGATAAGTTGTGAACATGGATCAACTGAGGTCCAGGTAGCTCTCAGTGATATGCTTAGTTTATCTGTTGGTCCTCTTTTGCTACGGTCATGTTGATCGCATTGGTATTTGCCCTGCATCTGGGTATTTTTGTCTAGATCTTTTTGTTCATATTGTCTTCCTCTCCCTTGCCTTTGTTCACTTGACAGAAATAGTTTGATAGTGTACCAAAATTAGTAGTGATTTTATGTTTAGATATACCTTTCAGGTTCTGCATTTTAGAAGCCTAGCTTTTTTAATCAGAATTGATATGTATAACCAAGAGGTTGTATAACCAAGAGGTTTAATGTTGTATGCTTAATTTTTTTCTCTCCATTTTTAAAAAGAATGAGTTTCCCATTACCTCCTGTATTTCTCCGGTTAATTTGTCTAGTTTGATAATTTTCTTGCTATATATTGTTGCTGATAAATTTTCAGGATGTGATGCAAAGCACGATTTCTATTGTTGAAGTTGCTATTTACAATAGAATTTATAGTGTTAGTAATGATTTGTGAGGCAAATACTATACTTACGGCGCGATTGATGAATAGTAAGAATCTCCCATTTCACTTGTATAAATAGTTGTCAAGGAAAAAACCTTTATGAATAGTAGAACTTGAGTAAAGTAAAAGTCATTTAGAAAACGTTTAAGGTAACATCTGCTGAACCTTAAATTAGCTTTTTGTTGGTTCTCCAAATAAAATTCATGTCTGGGTCTTTTTAATTCTCTAATAATCTAAATTAACCACAGACAGATCGATTACCTTATCTTGGTGGTTACAAATGTAAAAGTGATTTTAATTGTGTTATCCAAATAATTACTTTTGCTCAAATTCAATTCAGTGAAGGCTCAAAACTAAATTACTTTTTGGAAACAGAAGTTCTCCAATAAGATGGTCGTCTGTTTTTATCACAAAGATCCAAATACAGTCACAAAGGTCCAAAGCCAAATCATTAATCAAGTTGCAGTCCTGCAAAACTAACATCATGTAGAGAACAATCAAACAAATTAAATAGTAATTCAAGCCTGGATACATCTATAACGAAAGTGAAATTTGCCGGCATTTTTAATTAGTGTGATTTTTATGACTTTTTCAACTACACACCAAACAAAACCTAATCAAACCCTAAAGAACCATTCTAAATCTTATCCAATTTTCTAGTAAATGTGGTTTTGTGAACAGCATTTCAAGATCCTCTACAAAGTGTACAAAAATATTTCATGTTGTATAAAGAAAGGATTAAATAGTTGGAGTTACTCCAGTTGAAGACTTCACGAAACTAAACAAGTCAGCCTCAATCTCATAATTTCTCCTAGTCCTATATACCCTATCAATGTCTTTTTTATTTTATTTTTTTTATTATAGAAATATGTTGATATATTAGTTGTTATGTCAGTATTTTCTCATTCACTAGGGTTTGAACAATAATCCCTAAACTCCTTTAATTCTTCTGACACTTAATTCAAATCAATTGAACTATAACTTTCCTCCCTATTTAACAGTTATGTTAGGACTTTTCGGGACTTGCTTCACCTTTCTTAACAAAAAGATCAAATTCCTCTTCGACCATCCAAAAAACATGGACATTATAAAAGATCCTAACATGGGAATGTCTAACCAATTCAAACAAGTTTTCGAGCTGATCGACACCAACGAAGACGGAAAAATATCAACCAATGAGCTCAGAAAGTTACTTTAGGATACAAAGATAACATAATTGCTACAAAAGAAGCTGAAGGCATGGTAAATGTATTGGACTCAAATGGAGATGGGTTTGTAGACTTGGAGGAATTCATGGTTGTTATGGATGACAAAGAAGGCATGTTTGGTTGTGTTAGTGATATGGAACAAGATGAGTATCTCATGGATGCTTTTCTTGTGTTTGACATTGATAAGAATGGTTTAATTTCAGCCAAGGAATTGAAGAGAGTTATGATAAATCTAGGATTTGATAATTGTAGTGTTGAAGAGTGCAAACGTATGATTAAAGGGGTTGATAAAAATGGAGATGGGTTTGTGGATTTTGAAGAATTTAGGTCCATGATGAAATTAGGACTTACCAACTAATTAAAGCTTGTTTGAAAAATCAAAATGAGATAGGGTAATATAGTATTTTTTGCATTTTTTTCTTGTACTTTTTCTTTCTATTTTGTGCTACCTTGCTAGTACTATCCATATTAGATCGTCCACAATCATAAGATAATATTCAAAGGAAAGATCAAACATCACAATTTAATTGCATGTCTATACCAAATTTTACCAACAACTTATTTTTCAAATTTTATTTTCACCAGTTAATCTTTGGTTAAACAATTAATAGAAAACCTTGAATTAAACAACCTATAGTTAATTTTATAGTCCACCAATACATAATTTGAAGTATGGTTAAAAAAATGAGGTGTTGTGTCATTTAAACTTGGGTGTAAAAGTACATATCTCCTTTTCTACAATTCATTTTTTTATAATAATAAAACATATTTTCCGAAATAAAAGAGAAAAACCCCGCGAGACAAAATCAGATCGAAACTCTTTGAAATTTTGAAATAAAGCTTTCCCCCTTCATTGAAATTGTGGAGCCCTAATTCCCGAAAATGGAAGCTCTCTACAAAAAACTCTACTCCAAGTACTCCACACTCAAGGTCTCTCTCTCTCTCTCTCTCGAATGTTCTTTACTATTTTCATTTTCATTTCTTATTTCTCAATTTTTTTTAATTATTATTATTATTGTGATTTGTTGTTGCAGACTAATAAACTCTCCGAATTGGAAGAGCTTAATAATGAGCAAGAAGCAAAATTCCTCAATTTCGTCTCTGGTAATTCATATTTTTTTCCGCGCTTGTGTTGCGTGTGATTATTTTAGTAAACTTAACCGCTAATACTTATCCAGGAAGTGTAATTGTTGATGCTTGTGTGAATTAATTTGCGTTGCAGCTGCGGAAGAGTTAATTGATCACTTGAGAACTGAAAATGACAAGCTTCTTGGAAAAATCAATGACTTGGGAAATGAATTAGCTTCGGTTAGGTATATGCTAGTAGTGTTCTGCAATCTAACCTTTATTTTCTTTCTTTTTTGTTTCAGATTTTTGCTGGATATTGTTTTTTTTTTATAAAAAAAAAAAAATTGTGCTCGGGGATACTGTGTTAGTGTTGGAATTTGAAAGACTCAAATTTGTTCCTATTATCCAGGCAGACGAAAGACAATCAAGTGGCTGATTATCAAAGGCTTTTAATGGAAGAAAGCAAAAAAAGTGAGACTCTCAATCATTTTTTTGGTTCTTGAAAATATCTGTTAAATAATTGTAGTACATATGTTTATAAAAGATTGTTTGTTGGATTTGGAAATAGTACTTTTTACAAGATCTTAGTGTATTGTCATGATGATCACAAGTTTTTAATTTTTTTAATGGTTTGGGATGAGTTAGGCCTAAAGCTAGACTTCTAAGATGGTATTAGAGTTCATGCTATATCTGTTGTTGGGTCAACCGTTATCTAGCCACTTGTGGTTGCAGATGACTAATCCTTCAAACTTCACACTCCAGGAGCGTGAAGCGGTGTGTTGGAAATCCCACATTGATTAGTTTTATGGTAAAATTAGTAGTTAAAAAGGGAGAGCAACCGTCATCCTAAACCTATCTTTTTTTGAGGGTTTGAGTTAGGTCTAAAGACCAAATTCTAAGAGGGTGATAAGTTATCAACTTAAAAATTGTGCTTATATCAGCAATATCTACTTGGTAGAGAAAACCTGATTTTTCTTTTCAACATGATATTCATGGTTCTTTGAAGTTACTAAGTAATTTATCTATTCATCCCAAAAAACAAAGAATTAATAAGTTATTATCTTTCAGGAGTTTCCTGACTTTGACATTCTAATGTTAACTATAATTTTTAGCTTGTTGCTTTGAGTCTGAATTTTTTTTAGTTACTTCTCGTATTTCTGGATAAGTCCTTATTAAAGTAGTAAGTCAAGGTTCTCCATTATGATGGCTACCTAGTTTATCTTTATCTTCAGAACTTTTGTGGTAATCTTTATTGTGTGTCAGAATTTGATCATGTTTAATTGTTTATTATGTATGATTTGTGAAGGTAAGTTCACAGTATTCTTCCTAGTGTCCTTCCTTTTCCTTAAATTTATTCCATTTTTATTATTTTTTATTGAGGATTTGGGTGTGAATTTGTGGCAGATGAAGCTCTTTTAGAAGAAGTTGAGAAGTTGCAAAAGCTTCTAAAAGAAGGAACTTCTGGTGATTTAAATAACAGCAGTAAGGTCATGAATATGAATGACCAATTTAACAATACCCCCAATAACTCATCTATAAGAATGACAAGAAAACGTAGGAGGCAAGAACAGGATGCATTGGACAAAGAAGCAAGGTCTATACCATGTGAAATTGATGAAGGTAATTCTGTGGAGAGAGAGTCAACACAAAGCTTTCTCAAGGAGAATGCTTCCAATAAGGTGAGAAATTAGAACCCTAAAACCGAAATATATTTGCATGTCTTTATTTATATGAATATAAATTATAATTATATATGCATGTTTCATTTATTCTTTTGGTGGAAAAATAAACACCTTTATATGCTTGCCATTTTGTTGTCAAGAAAAGCCGCTGGAGTGCTCTACTAAAGCTAATGATCAATCAGGTTGGTGTGAGTAATTGGTATTCACGCTCCTTTATATGTGAATTGTTTCATTGGGGTTTTAGCAATATTTTTATATATCCTTCATTTATTTTGCAGGAGTTGATTTACAGGAAAGTGGTCATCCTAACTGGCTTTTTCAAGCTCTTTTTGAGTATACATTGGATATGAAACTATCCATTGATAATCAAACTGGTCGACTAAGTCTTTTTGCAATGCATCAATCAAGTGGTAATTCATACTTTTGGCTTGTAAATTTGTGAGCAATGTCTTTTTCTTATTATTTCTTAACCTTATTTCATTTGGACTTTATTTGAAAGCATTTAAAATTGATTGGATTAAAACTTTACAATTGAAAATGGAAAGACCGACATCATGCATGACTGGGGTGAATGAAATCAATGAGTGCTTTGGGTGTTGTTTGTTATAGAAAAGTACCAGTTATATTTAAGGCAAAATTTTATTGTGGGACTACAAGACTTGCAATGTTGATGTTGAGTGGTAGTGGGTCAACATAACAGAAAGCTCAATCTTGTGAAAGCTACAAGGATGAGTGAATGCGCTGAACAAGATATGATTAGGAATGAAATGCATTAGAGATGAAGTTGGGATAAGACCTATTTTGGAAAAGGGAGTACCGTCTTAGTTGGAAAAGTGGAGTAGACTTTTTGGAGCCTCAATGAAGAATAAATTGGATGAGGGGTAAACGGTTATAGGTAAAGGGAGACCTAAAAATACTAAAGGCCAAACCATCAACATTGGCAATGTTGTTACTGGTGCCTTTATGGGTCCTTTTTTTTCTCATTGTGGGATACATTTTTTGTAGGTTTGTCCTTAGTTAGGTTGGGTCAAGATTGCACCTCCGGTGTTTGTTGAAAAGCCCCATAAGAGCTGGGCATTTTGTATTAACATAATGTTAGCATATCCATATGTGGCAGACATTAATTTCTGCATCTCTCCAAGTAACAATCGGCTTCAGAACTTGAGGGCAACTTTAGTTGAAATGTGGCTAAAGAAGCCTAAGAAATTATCCGTAATTGGATAGGAGAATCGACTACGCATTATCACTTCTTTGTTGCCATTGACCGTGTGCAAAAGCTATTGATAGGCAGACAATTAGGATCTAGCCAGGTATTGGCTTGGTTATGCCCCTTTGGCTCTTGGTCAATCTATATATTTTGTGGTTCATGTCTTGATAAGCTTAGCTGTTAGAGGTGGCTCAAAATTGTGGTTAAAACATCCAAAAAACATTGGTTTCTTAATCGTGCAAAGGAACTATTTTCAACTCCCATTCAGCCGTTAGTGAATCTGGTAATGGCTGAGAGGAATATACAAAAATGTCAATTGTATGTTTTAGATGCTTTGATTATATATGAGATCAATCAGCCTGTTGGTCAGTTTTGGCTTTAAACTTTGTGAAGTTTGTTTTATTCTTTTTTTCGGTTGTGTAAGAAATTCATGGACAGTAACCTATACTAGATTCTTGTTTCATTTGGAGGGTCTTCATCACTATCACTACATTTTATTGTTAAAATTTGAAATAAAGTTTAGCCATTCAACAATTTTTTATATAAATGCTTGGTAAAATTGTTTCTTTGATTATTGTCTTCATGATAGGTTACTCCTTCAGTTTATCATGGATTAGCAAATCCCCTGGAGAGGAAGCAGAACTGTTGTACCATGTTCTGTCTCTAGGCACACTTGAAAGATTAGTACCAGAATGGATGAGGGAAGACATCATGTTCAGCCCAACCATGTGCCCTATCTTTTTCGAAAGGGTATCGCGTGTTATCAACTGCAAACACTGAAGTCTCTGTTTTTTGTAGCTTTGAATACTATTGGTTCCTCCCAACACCACCATCTTTTGAATATGGCTATGTTGTATATATTTACACTTCAATTACTATTTGGTAATTTGGAGAATGGTGTTAACAAATTGATTGATATTCAAATGATGAATTGGATTAAGTACTTTTTGAATTGTGAATCAAATCTTCTTGTTATAAAATATAGGATATATAACATACATGATTCATAAAAATATGACATTTTTTAAACAAAAATAAGTGACAATAAAAATATTGGCTGATATTTAACATAAACAAACAGCAAAGTAGAAAAAGAAAATCATAAATAAAATGTTGATAGAAAAACAATTTGAATGAGTTTACATTCAAATTGGAATGCATTTCTACGAGTTTAAGTTGGTATTGAACTGAGATAAAGATACGGCTTAGATGTTACTGATGATCATGATTTGAGGAGCATTTGATCGACAAAATTCATCATTTCCAAGTTATATTCTTTTACAAATTCATGTTACAAACATATACCAATGTGATGTAGAATGACCGATGAATATTAAAATCCCTGCAGCATGTAATTAGGAATTCAATCTTTACTCCCACGCTTTGAAAAATCATATGATAATTTTCATAGATTGGCAGATTAAAAAAATAAGATAATTTTCATTACTTACACAAATCAATAGTAAAATACAACATTAGGCAGTTCCATATAATTTGAGCTATTAGAAATTTGACTAACCCACTTTTACCTAGACATATATTCCCATCTTCCCCCACCCAAAAAATCACATGTCTCTTCATCTACTTCCCCACTCTAACATACATATACATACATTCTAGGTCAGTAATGGCTGGATATCACAAAGGTACATGCCAGATCCCTGCTTCTCTTGACAAAAAAATAGCAAGGTTTGCAACAACTACCCCCAAATGCCACTCAGAAGAATCTGAAGTACCGGTAGATCAGTCTCACAAGCTGTGGAACAAGAACCGACGTGTAGTACCAGGTAGTTGTAATCAATAATCTACACGCAATCGCCGTAACTCAGATTTGAATGTTGAAATAGAACTGAGAGTCTTACGAGCAAGACTCCGTATATCCTCTCGTGAACAATCCCGTGAAATCCTAACAAGTTCCCAAAGAGCACCTCCACTAATCATGTCTTTTGCATTCACTTCTGCAATATTTATAATCTCAGTTGATTTAAGTTTTATAATGATGTACTTGGAAAAACTGAAGAACACTATGAGAAGTCATATTACCATGCTGTGCCAAGTGGCAGAGTGCAAGCTCTATGTGACGCCTGATTGGTGCGGCTTCATTATTAGCATTTTGTACTATCCACGGAAGTGCGCCATCTTCTATCAATACAGATCTGCCAGTTTTTATCCCTGATAATGCAAAATATAATAGTAAGGCTCCAAACTAAACCTCTTCATTTCATTACTTTCCTTTGGTGCTAGAAATATTTTCAGTTTCTCTCTGGGAAGTGTAGTGGAGTGGGCAAAAAAGATGGCATCGGTTGCTTATAGGCGTGAATTTTACACTTGTTAATGGATGAATGACATTTTGGTGACAGATTCCTAGAAACAACTTTATCCATTTTATTGTATCCAATTTGACATTTACATTTTCACTGTTGAGAATCATATTCTAGGGAGGAAGAAAGTAAACCTTGATTAGAAGCTCGAGACTCGCATTTCGCAAAATTGGCTATTCCTCGTGCAACTTGAGAAAGAACATCTGGATGACCACATCTTACAATTCCCAGTAAGGCTTTGATACCTCCCTGAGATCTCAGAGTCATCAATATTTTATCTGAATGAAGAACACAAAGACAGCATTATGAATAAACATACAAAAGATTGCTGATGGTAATAATGGTGATTTTCAATGTAAAATCTACAAGCACCATTTTCAAATACAACATAATATGACAGAAGAACTAAATGAAGAACACTAACAAGAAGCTAACACAAGTTTCATATGATATGGTGAGCCACCCAAGTGACCCAACACATTTCTTAAAGAAAGTAGAAATATTACTCTTGCAATCTCTTAAATAGAAAGTCCCAAAATGTTTCAGTACATGATATTATTTTGTAAAATTATGCAAATTAAATATCTCTGAATAGACTGATTATATGAAGCAGCATCTGCATTAGTTTATTCCACCAGTGTCAATGTAAAGTAGCAAGTACATCACCGAGGACAATCATTCAATATTAATCGTCAATCATGGCATCAAAATCAGACTATGAGTACATAACCAACCCGGTATGCCTTTACGTATTTTCCCAATTATTTTTATTTGATAGTTAAAAAATATATTTTCAAAATTTAGGCTTTAGCAACATGAATGACTAGAAAGCAAGGAAATATACCATTTCCACAACATGAATGACTAGAAAACAAGGAAATATACCATTTCCGCAACATGAATGACTAGAAAACAAGGAAATATACCATTTCCGCAACATGAATGACTAGAAAACAAGGAAATATACCATTTCCACATAGGTTAGCAATTGCCCCAGCAACCATTCGAAGAGTTTGGGGATCTTCAGCATCAGATGCAGCCATTGATAACAGTGTAATTCCTCCTTCAGCCATTATAAGTTCTTGATTCGCTTCTGAATTGCCGCAAGAAAGCAAGACCATATCAATACTAAAATTAGCAAAATGCACAACCACAAATAAACTGTACTGGTAATCCTGTTCAAAAATACTGTACTGGTAACAGTCTGATGCAAGATCCCATAATTTAAAACATTTCAAAAGAAAAAAATACTACAATCAACATCACCATTCATAGCAAGATTGGCAATTGCCCCAGCAGCTACTCTGCGAACAGTTTCATCCTCATATCTTCGAAGAAGCATCAGCAAGGAAGTAAGACCACCAGCTTCAACAATTCTCTTTTGATTAGCCTCTGTATATTAGATTGAGATAAATTTCTAAGCATACCGTACATGTAACAAATGGCTCGAGAACATATATAACAAAAAGATTAAGTCTAAATTTTTGGAAAACTTCAGTATGAATGCAATGAAAATGAGGAAATAGTCAGGGGGGTGGGATAAAAGTGAAAACAGAAGAGGTGATTGTAAGTTCCTTTCAAGAACATTTACTCATAAGAGAGAAATTTTATGAAAAAATAACATGCGAAGAAAACTTTTTACTAGATATACAGTTTTCCTGATGAACAACATCCCAAATAGTACATCAAAGGGACGTCAACAGCCAATATGTAGAATTTCTAATCAAAATTTAGGAAAGCGAAAACCAAAACTAGTAGATCAAAGGTCAATACCTACCACCATGATTGAAAGAAAAAAAAAAGACAATGCAGCAAGATTATACGTGGCCAAAATAAAGCTTGCTATAATTGTAGGTCTATGAATGGCTTTGATTGAAATGATTACAACACTAATAGGATGACTAGTTTTATTTCACCCTTGTCCGGAACTCTAATAGCTTGGAGAAAAAACAGCGGCAAAAAAAAAAAGAAGAAAAACTGGTAATATTAGAGGATCAAATAACAGAGCCTTAAGAAGAATTTAGCTTTTACCTTCAGCTGCTAGGTTGGCTACCACTTTCACCGCATGAATTCTTACATTGGCATCATCTGACTCCAGCAATGACAAGATATTTTGCAATCCAACTGTTAAAATAATGTTAGTCATATAGATATTGATGATCTGATGTTTATTCCAGTGTTGTCAATACTCAATAGTGTATTATAGCAATGTAGTCAAGCGCTACAGCCCATGCAGTAGCAGAGCAGTTCAGTGTAGCAGCTGTAGCAGCCAAAATAGCGGGTGTTGCGACCGCTATAGTTTGGGGCTTTTTGCACGGGGTATTTTAGGAATTTTGCAATTAAAATACACCAAACCAGTGTTTGAGCTTCTCACTCTTGTCATTTTTCACTGTTTCACTTTTCAGTCACAACTAGTTCTTGAGTTTTTATGTATATAGTATAAATTATAGAAACTATAAAAAAAATTCAAAATAGCAGTCATCTCGCCACTATCTCACCATAGCGCTTTTGGGGTTGGCCACTATCTGGGACTTATAACCCTGGTTTATCAATTTATAACTCAAACAACTTGTACCTTGCTCAAAGAGTGCAGCAACAGATGCCTTTGGACCATTCCCAGCATCTTTGAATTGGGAATGCCTAACTTGAGTCATGGAGGAATCTGTAGCAGAATATGCACTCCCAGAGCTTCCGTCTTCCAAATACCTTCTCATCTACAATCATAACATTAAGCAAATTATATTGTGTTAAGTTATGCTAAAAAGAAAAACGAAACTTGCAGCTAGAGGCTATGCAGAAACAAAACAACTTCATCTCATAACAACTACCAATTTCATGAGCCAAAATTTCCATTTTGATGGAACTTTTTGAATTACTTTAAAATGTAAATGTGTCAAGAACAATGAGAAACCAGCTCCAGTTCTCCTTCATTTGAATTCAAGTAGTTTCAAAATCCAAACACAGCTACACTATCATGCAGTTCATTGTTGTATTTTGTTTCATAGGAAAGGCTCCTAAATTAATGAATGTCCTTACATTTGTTTGGAATACCATTATGTTTATGACCTATATTTGATGATCTGTTTACAATTTTGTTGGGGAGATTCTATAACTGGTACACAATGATATTGAAGAGCTTTGTTCAAATTTTAGCCGCTACTCAATTACACTGCAAAGCTAATGCATAAAATCAAAGCTAAAACTTATTACTGAAGCATATGCTGCATCTTCGGTCAAACATAAAACAAATACCTTGTCAGCTTCAAAGTTCAATTGCAATAATTGACTTTTTAATATTATTACTTCTTCTTCAAGTTTCTTCTTCTGATGAGCTTCATCCTCCAGGAGGTTGCGAAGCTTTATAGTCTCCAAATCCCCTCCTGCCTAGTAAACACAAAAATTCTAATATACCAGAAACATACATGGAAAAAAACAGAAGCTATATAAGTTTTAATGAAAAAGAAACTCACCTCTGCTTGTGTATATTTCCCAAGCTGCCGTTTTACATGTGTTATCTCTTCTTCAGCTGCCTTTCTTCTAGTGCTTTCAGTTTCGAGCAGCATTTTGATCTCAGCAAGTTCATCAGCAGAAGATTGTGCAAGCCGCTGTGCCAAAAAGACATAAACAAATAGACACAAAAATTACTAGACAATGTGGGATTTCAACACCTCCCCCTCAGCCCATGACTCAATATCTGAAGTGTGAAGTTTGCATGACTGGACAACAGAGGATGGCCCAACAATAGAACAATGATAGACTATGATACCATCTTAAAATTCGGATTGAGTCTAACTCGAAATATAATACCTCGAATGACATCTAAATTTGGCGTGGAGAATGGGACTTCAACACCCACCCCAACCCCACGCTCACAATTGACCCAAACCTGTTTAAAAGCCTACTTTATAATAATCCCTTTAAATAGGCCAACAAATCTACCTCTAATAATCCCTTTCAATTATATATTTGTAATTTTTTGAAGGCTTTTGACTTGTTTAGGCCGACAGGTCAAAGCCTTCAAATAAATTAACCAATATATAATGGAAATACATTGATGTAATATTCCAATGCGATAAAAATAAAACAAAAGCATTTTTCCTCTAGGCAAGATATCAACAACAATAACAATATCTTGTTTATATTTACTTAAATAGACTAGCCATTATGCCTAAAAATTTGATGGCCAAAGCCAGCTATTTTAGCTAAATAGATATTTTTCTTAAAAACCCTGGCCTTGGTAAATAGAGTGTATTCATGGAATATCAAATACAGTCTATTCCCACTCTGTAATTGGCATGATAGAAGTGTAGTGAGACTTGCTTAATGGAACTCCGAAATAGAAATCAAATATGATTGATTAGAAATAAAAAACATATTGACTCCAAAATCTGCCTACAGCCTACCTCAATCTTGAATTACAAAGAGAATGGAGGATACATATCCTCCCTAGCAAACGAAACAACTGAGAAGAAAAGAAAAATAAGACCAAATAAAGCAACCCCATCCCTAAAACAAAAAACCACCA
The DNA here is from genome assembly GCA_037974755.1 of Cicer yamashitae. Taxonomy (NCBI): domain Eukaryota; kingdom Viridiplantae; phylum Streptophyta; class Magnoliopsida; order Fabales; family Fabaceae; genus Cicer; species Cicer yamashitae. The sequence continues at coordinate 5,613,916 of JBBPBQ010020321.1, read as the reverse complement.
AGAAAAAGTGAGGAAATAAAAATGGAATATAGCCACAATCCCTAAACAGATCTGTTAGGGAAAACCCATTAAGCGTCGTGCCATAGAAAACCTCATTGAAAATACACACATTAAGTTCCAACCAAATATACCAAAGAATAGCATAGATTGCACATTATGACAAAACTTGGGTTCTTTACTTGAGTTCGACCAAAAGTATGTATGCAAATAATTAAGAATTGGTCTGGGAACCTAGGACACACCCAGCATCCCACAGCAATGCTAAATCATAAATTAAAAAGGAAAAATTAAAAAAGAATACCTCTCCACTATCAGCATTGCAATCATGTCTTTCTTGATTCAACACCAACTTCTGTTCCAGCTCCTTTACCAATTCCATATACTCCATTTGGCATTTCAATCTCTCTTTCTACAGGGTACAATCATACCACCCCATGTAAGACATTGACCAAAGATAAAGATGTTTTTCAAAAAAAATCTTCAAAGTTAGGCATCATCGTGGATTTCGATTTACAAAAGAATGTGACATGAAGGTACCAATTCTTATCTCTGCTTCAGAATAAATAAAGTGCAAGGAACTAGTAATAATAGCCTTAAAAAGCATTTGATAGCAAACAATGAAAAGTAATTAACATAATGTAGATTATCCCTTGAACATTGTTAAAATATTATATTAGAATGTAAATAATTAGATAGGCTATAAGTATTCCTGTCCATTAGTATTACTGTCTATTAGTATTCCTGTCATTATGTTTGTTTAATACTCATAGTCTATATAAAGAACTTCCGTTGTGTAGTTGAAACACGGGTTATTCAACATGTCTCTCAATACTCTTCGTATTTAACAAACATAATAGTTGGATGGCCATTGTCCCAATAATAGACCCCATAAAAAGTTCCAAAAAAGAAACAAAGGACAGATTGCATGCCATGTTATATATGAATATGTAAAATACTCGATCAAGAAACTTTGTATCTCTATCTGGGATATAGATGCCTAAAACTTCATGAAAGTATTCCACCCCTCACACCCAAGACTTGACATCAGGAGCGTGACCCGATAGCGGTAGGCTCTGATACCATGTTAAATGAGTTTGGATCTCATTCCTAAAAGCTAGCTTAAAGGGTAAGGGGGCCTAAGCACATATATACATCCAATAGCCCGGGAACCTTGGTAATGTGATACTGTAATAAAAATTCAAAACCATCCTCACACCTAAAGTGGGTCCTGGGTCCAATTCCCACATGTCCTTTTTAACTCCACTCTGATACTATCTTAAAATTTAAGTTGGGCCTAACTCAATCTCTACAAAACCAGCTTGTAAGGTGAAGGTTGCTCCCACTTATAAACACATTTTCAGGCAATATCACATTCAATGTGGGACTCTTAACACCTCAAAGCAAACAAGCTATGTTTCTTTAGAGAAAAAATAACGCTCATTAGAGTTTATCCTTGGTTAACAAGACATGGATTTCGCTTAACTAAGTTATATCCTAAAATACTCGGTCAAGAAAAGTAGCATCTACAAGAGATACAAATGCCAAAAACTTAATAAAAGTATTCCAGCCAAACAAAAATCCTCTTAATTTAGATATATCACTTCTTATCCTCAAAACACACAAGCTGAGATGTTTCTTTAGAAAATAAAGCTCATCAGAGTCTCTCCTTGGTTAACAAGACATCGATTCCACTTAGCTAAGTCATACCCTAGAATCACTATACAATGTGTAGCTTATGTTTGCAGCACTGAAATGCAAGAATTAAAGCCCTGATAAATATATCTAATTTAAAATATATTTCTTCAATTTATGTGTGTTTGATGTTTATTTAAATCACTTTAATTAAAAGGATGTGTTACACAAGAACCACACTTGAACTAATCTATTAAAATCCTCATATATGCAGTATGATGCATAACATCTGTAAAATACTTCAAAACTAAAAGAGTCCAATTCCAAAAATAAAAATGCAGTCAACATTGTGCTACACTGCTAGTTTCATATAGATAATACAACAAACCTCTAATGCATTTGCAAAGTTTCTCTCAACCTCAACAATGCGACACTGTGCCTCCAAATTGATTTTTTCAATGTCATCTTCAAAAGCTTTATGCTGCCTCTCATTTTCTGCAATAAGCTTATCTAATTGTACTTCAAGCTTTCTTGACAAGCTTTTATAATCAAACTCCTCCTTTATTTTCAGCATATTCTCAACTTTCATAGCCTGAGAATAACATGCACATAAATTACAAGTTAAATAGAAGAAGATACATAAAATAGATAATGTCAGTAACAAGTCAGTCTAAATCCACAAGTATAAGAAGAATAAGATACTAGAAATGGTTAGGAAAAATCTAATTAGGAGGGATGAGCATCAATCTAATTAAAATACCAGCAAGAGTATTTTAATGCATGGCAAAGGTGACAGGTGTAGAATCTATGGTCCTCAAATGATCTGATTTAATAACTTATGACACAAGAGATCCTTAAGAATGACTTTTCAAATTCAAAATACTTTCCCATCATTCAAAATGAAAAAGAAAACGCAATATGAAACAGGTATTTAGAGATAAATTTATATTTTTGTATGAAAAGTTGTATATTACAGTACATATACTCAAATATGAAACCTTACCCTTTGGCCAAACAATATGGTACTAGAAGTCTCTCCTCGATGACGTGGAGATGGACCAATAGTTACTATCAATGAAGTCCTAGCTGAGCCTGCAAAAATTCTGATAGTTACAAAATATAGGAATAATGTCCGAGTAATACTGACATGCAATGCAAAGAATAAGAGAAAGAGACTACTATATATATGTCAATCAAGGATTTGAGAAACCAGTTCCCCAGACCATGAATGACATTACATTGAAATTTTGAATTTTGATCACAGCCAGTGAAGAACCAAAGGCTAATAATAAGATATATCTGAGAAAATAGATTAAGTCATCTTACCACCAAAAGAATCTCGGAGCATCCTGGTGAGCTTTGAATCACGAAATGGAACATGAGCATTGTTCTCTGCTAGAGCATTAATACATTTTCCAAGTGAACTAAGTGAAAGATTAATAGATTTAGCTTCCTCGAGCATGTGCCCTTCACTCCCTGGTGGGAAAAAAGAACAAATGTTCAGAACTTACCAGCTTAATACCAGAAGCTACTAAGCCATTGAAGTTAAGACAAGGACCAACACCAATCAAATGTGTGCATTTCAAAACCCACAAGAAACAAGGAATATTGTAGGGCGATTCGTTTGAATTCAGATAAATTTTAATTAATGTTTACTAACAATTACAAAAATTTCACTTGTCAGTTTTTCCTGTTTTCGAGATTCTGTGAAGAAACTGGTGAAAATAATCCTAAACAAAACCCAAAACAATAAATAAAAGATTAAAAAGCATTTTTTTTCCGCCATTTCCTTCATAAAATTGGAAATAAAAAATGAAAAATAAGGTGGGCAATTTTGTAATTACTTATTAGTAGGAATCACCTGAAAATAAACAGAAAACAAATCAAACATCTCCTTTGCAGTTTCCAATTAGGACTTAGAACTTAGCAGAGTAGATATCCAGAAAATTAAAAAGAAAAGATGTACAACTAACACTTTTGGATCTTTATCACCCAATGTCCTAAATCAATATTATAATCAATAAGCTGAGCACATTAACAACTCTTCATATGAGAGATAACTGATAGCATTGATAGAAGTGCGAGTAATATAATCAGATTCGTCAAAAAATGATAATATAAGTAACTTAACTTTATTAATTCTTTTAAAAAGAACTTTTGAAATGTTAAAAGAATAAAAATATAAATATAAATTGGCAAGTGAAGTTGTATCTACTTCTAGATATATCCACATTTCCTGCAACAATGCCAGCATAACACATGCATTCATTCATGACAATGTTTCACGGAGAAGCCTCTCTTAGACAATGATTATTCATGACATGCATAATGCCAACACACAAAATTGAAGTAGTACACACCTGATTTGTGAACACGCTCTGAACCTGCCAAGTCTACCACAACCAACTTGCTCTTCCGAACAAGTGGCTTTGAAGGTTTAATCAAGTGAGAGGTGTCGCCATTTTGACTAGATACAGTATCTTCACTTTCTGCGACAGACCTCTTAATATGTACCTGTATTAATATGAGAAAAGATAACTTTGTCAAGATTGACTATTATTTTTAAGAAATTGCATAAAGAAGCTCACTGTATTTCTTTACTTGCAACGTATAAAAACATATAAGGTAAACAATGAATTTGATTATTTCACCGTGAGCATAGCGTGACTACGAGAAGACTCGGTATTCATTTTCGTATTAGCAGCGATCCGATTAGCTTCCCCTATTCTTAACAACTCCAAAAAGTTCTGCTGGTCCCTGATTTCTACAAGAGTTGCCCCAGGCAAAGATACATCACCAGTTCTTGGATCTTCCACTATCGGAATGTTATCATTTGCAGGATTAAGCAAGTCCTGAAGCGTCTCCATGTAAATCTACACATTTATGGTGGACAAAATATGAGATAAAGTTTCCACAAAAATCAAAAATAGATGTAAACAATGAACGATTTCATGATTAAACAAAATAAGGCAAAAAAAAATAGCATAAACTAGAAGATAAAAGTCCATAGATATGATTTAAAAAAGCAATGATGCACTTAAAAATATACAACCTGCAGATACGAGACAGTGACCGAATCAGTATCTGGACTTAAATCAGCAAGAATATCCTCCATGGAACGCACCATGATCCCACGATTTGAGATGTCTCCTTCCCCCAATTGTCCAAGAGTAAAAGTTTTCCCCGTTCCAGTTTGACCATAAGCCATCACAGTCCCATTATAACCATCAAGAACACTCTACAAACAAGATATCAGTAATATGGTAAACTATAGAATATTGAAAACAGAAGACAGTGTAATGATGAATACAGACCAGAAACGATGCCTATCAAATCATAAATAACACCAATATGAAGCAGAAATAGATAGGATGGCTCGGCAAAGGATGTTCATTAAACATTTACGATGGGCACCATTATAACATACCTCCACAACTGGCTTAGCCACAACCTCATAGACACGCTTCTGTGATGCATGTTGAGTAAGAACTTCATCAAACTCATAAGTGTCTGAATCCCAATTGTTTCTACGAAGTTTCAGTCTGTTAAGCTGAAGGAGAATAAAAATACAAGCGGTTAAACATCAAACAAGGCTTGTGCAACTAAACAATCCAAGAACTGTATCTATAAATCAAAGCAATACACAAATTCTACAGACAGAAATTAATTAATCAAATAAAATGCATGCACCTCTGGTTGTAATTCGACACAGTCACCAAAATCAGCATCTGCCATCTCTTCTTCAGCATTTCGAGGTCTCAATCTTACAGCCACACGAACTCTTCCAGGCACTGTACACAAAATTATATGATAACAAGTGAAGCGATACCACCAATTGAGACTCTAAACATTTTACACAGAGATTGAAATTGAGATTGAGAGTTTCGACAAAGATACTTGTGTAATGCTAATGCATAAGTGACCAGCACCAAGAAGACTTGATATATATATCTATATCTATATATATTTATATACACTTACAATTAAATATCACTTGTAAAGTTTACAGGAAAATCAATACAAGTGCAGCTTCCTAAGTACACAAAGGATTCAAATCATAGTAATTGAATCTACAAATACATGAACCTAAGACTTTCAATGCTGCCATTTCCAACCATCATTGCTGTTTCCAACATTACCATCACAAAAAGCACAATAAAAAAGAGAATGATTTTATTGTCACATTGTTTTCAAGCATTGGCTTTAATTAAAAATAAAAATGACAAAAGCATAACGACATCACAACAAAATCAGACTTTGAACCCTAACATGTCTACAATATCTAGACATATTGTTAGGAACCCAAGAATTTGATTCCAAGGATTTAAAGAAGGACACTAATATATTTAGAAAAAAGATAAGAAATAATAGGAGAGAATCTCTCCAAAGAAAATGGTACACAAGAGCGAATACGCTCCTACAATGGTTCACACCACTCAATTCCTAAATTCGATAAAAGATACTTTTATAAGGGATGGAACATTTATTTATAGGTTCCATGTACACTTAGGATAAGAAAGGAAAAGGATCACTAACAAACATAATAGTCTAACTACTTATAACAACCTCAACCAATTAACTACTTCTACTAACTAATTCTCCTTTATATAAGTCCTAACAATACACCCCTCTTCAAAACAACCTTGTCTTCAAGGTTGACATGTACTATATTCTTGTAGGTGTTATATTTGATAATATGCATAGGCTTCCCTTTTCCCTTCCACACACTCATTAAAATTGAGGTGCTGGCACCCTCTTGCAACATGCTCTTATATAGATTATTGACACTTGTATCCCACCAAAGGAGCTATTACTCTCATTTTCATTGTCGCTACCTGGATCCCACAATTGTAAGGAGAAAGGCTCCTTCACCACAATCTCCTTTGCTGCCACCCCCTGGATTAACTTGTTAATTATTCTGCACAATTGTAACTGTCCCACATTAGACAGGAATAAAGCCACCTTTATTGCGTTGGACTTGCACACTTTCAGCTTCATTAGGGTCACATAGTGGCTCAATCTCATAAACTTAGTGATCGACCCCACCTTCCGCTTCTTCTTACATGCAACACCCACTAAGATGACTTGACTCCATTTTATCTTACTCATAGAATGTTTGACGCACCCCATATTACCACCCATGTCTGGTGGTTCTGAGGGTGGATGTTGGGGCAGCATGTATGTCGGCCAATGTTCAGTTAATAACCCATCTTTTGCAGCTACCCTACTTGAAATATGAAGTTGTGCAGGATCTTGGTTCTTCACATTGGCTAATCTGAATTTCTTTGTGGCCCACCAATCCTCCATTTCCATGAGCACTGACACTCCCTTGAGATCCGGCAGGTCGGACCAATTGTTAGGAACCCAAGAATTTGATTCCAAGGATTTAGAGGAAGGACGTTAATATTTAGAAAAAAGATAAGAAATAATAGGAGAATCTCTCTAAAGAAAACGATACACAAGAGCGGATACGCTCCTACAATAGTTTACACTGCTGAATTTCTAAATTTGATAAAAGATACTTTTATATGGGATGGAACCTTCAATTATAGGTTCCATGTACACTTAGGATAAGAAAAGAAAAGGATTACAAAGAAACATAATAGTCTAACTACTTATAACAACCTCAACCAATTAACTACTTCTACTAACTAATTCTCCTTTATCTCAGTCCTACACATATTGATTAGCGACCAAACAGGACCTTTAAACCCTATACCTTCCTCATGCAGTGAACTGTCCTGTAGCCTTTTCACCATCATTAATACAAAATATTCTCCAACCTAACTATAACCTAACAAAGCCTGGTTGGTCCACTCTTCCCAACAGATCAATACGGGAGCTTTAGTTCCATATATCAGATATGACCTATATCACAGGGACTTGGATATAATGAATTCCAGTGCCATTGGTATTTTAATAACCAAACTTATGCTAACCATACGTTTAATATGATTCAAAGGTTACTTATGCAGTTATTCTGACCATACGTTTATTGTGATTCAAAATTTGCAGCTACAAACATTACAAATCACTTCTCATAATAATGAAAAAGAAAATGCAGTTCAAATTCAAAATTTGCATCGCTTCAGAGATATTTGCCCATTAGAATGAAAACTCTTAAAAAAAATCCTTTACAAAATAAGAAACGACATTAGAATGATATAAGGAACAGAAGAATCATACAATTTCCTTTGAAGCAACAACAATAAACAAGGTAACAAAAACAAGGCACACAATCACACAATACATCAAGTAAAAAGGATGAAGCTAAATATCAAGAACAACCACAGAACAAGCTTACAAGTTACAAGCAAGAACCAATCACATCAAAAGACAAAGAGAGCACCAAGGCAAAACCAACAACAAGCTGTAGAATAAACCTAAGGGAACAAACACTTTAAACTTTTTTCCCCACAGAAACTCTCATTGTACTTATATAAACCCTACTGATCAAAACACCATAAAAAACTTTTAGACATTACTTTTCTTTTCTTTTCTATGAGCAAATTCTGCAATCACAGTCACATCTTCATCCCCAAGCTCTAACCACACAACATATCTATAATTTCACAACGTATCAACTATTCCAGATCTAAATTTTAAGCTACAAATACGGAGGTTTAAATAATCAATCTCCAGCATGCATCTTATTATTATCCAACAAACGGTTGGTACTATATCACAAGCTAGCTTTCAAATTCACCATTCTAACAGTTGAAATTTTCCTAAAATACACATGATGAAAACCAGAACATAAATGTGCAACAGATAACGAATCGGTGCAATATAAATTATGAATAAACTGGTCTACTTCTTGAACAACCGGTCAAATCATTAGGTCAAGCAAAAAGTCATAATCAAGAGTGAGCGAAATCCTCTACATATAATGAGCTTAATGAATGCGTCTTAATCGTATTTAAGAGCTACATTTCCACTAACACGCAAACACGCGCACGCATTTTTTACAACTCATTTTCTAGGTTTTGCTGAAATGGGAAAGGTGGAGGGACTAACCGACGTCGTTTCGTGCGGCGTTGTTAGGGCGGCGGAAGGTGGATGCCGGAGAGGGAGAGGAAGCGCGGGGACGAGGTTTGAGTGGACGATCGAACTTGGCGCTTCCTCTTTGGGCGCCATTTCGGTGAATGTTTGAAGCCATCGAGAGAGAAGAAAACGGAAATGGTGTTAGCGGTTTTTGGAAACTCAAATCGAAGTGAATTGAAGAAGAAGAATTGAGGGAAGGTGTTGTGGGGTCCAGTAGTTATAGTGTGGGGTCGGTGATTTAAGGCGGGACCCACTCTAGTTTGTATTATGAGAGAGAGTGAGAGACCGAGACGTGAACTGTGGGGTGGAGATCAAATTTAAAAGTTTTTTTTTTTTTTTTTTACTTAAAATTTAAAAGTTATAAAACATTTCAGATTCACCGTTTATTTAGTAAAAAAACAAAAAGATTCACGATTTATCGGAAGGTTTTTCAAATATTAGTCAGATTCCATCAAAAAAGCTAAAAATTAAAATTTTCAGATTCACCATTTAATTACATGTGCTTGAATATTCATTTTTTTTAATAAATTAAATTTTCATTTCCAATAAACTAAAACTACATTTTCATCGTTTAATGTATGAGAATATTAATTAAGATGATTAAATTTAATTATATATGAATGATTACATTATTTTAAAGCACGTTTGAATCTTGCAACATATTTATATATTGTGTAAGTTTGTTTCGGTTTAAATAAATAAAAAATTAATTTAGAAAATTTGTAGATTATCTTTTAGAGATTTATTTAAAAATTATTTTTTGATTTTCGTTTGTTTATTATTATAAAAATTATCTTTTTTAAGAAAAAATAAATTTTAATCTATTGTATACAATTTTATAAAAGTGAATTTTTAAACTACAAAATTATCATAAACATGACATTTTTAAATATATTAATTTCTCTCATTTCTAAAATTATCATAAACATAATGTCATAGTTTGATTATCTATAGTCATTGAGATAGTTTGTTGTGTAAGTTACTATAACATAACATTCAAATATTTCAAATTTGGCACTTTTAAATTTATTAGTTTAATTCATCTTTTACACTAATTTCAAAATTGATTAATGTATCTTACATACAATAAATAAACTCGCATAAACAAAAATAAATCCATATAACGTATGAATAAAGTAAAGATAAAATAATTTAAATAAAAGACATAAAAACAATAAAAAACGATGTGGAGAAATCGGAAAAGAGAAGAAAAAAACTTATATCAAAATCGCATGGAAAGAGAAAAGACGACAGGTGAGTGCGGAGGCCAATTTTAGATTTTTCAAAAAAGAGTAAGAGTAATTACATCATTTTCTCTATTAGTGATTTAAGTTATGTGTTTTTAAATTTTGTGACATATTTCTCTCCCATTTATAGCAAAAGACAAATGCAAAAAACTACTATTTTTAGCTTTTTATTTTTAATTAAAAAATATTTTTTTTTTTTAAATTTGAAACGAACATCTTTCAAAAAAATAAAAAATAATTTTTGATTTAAAAAAATAATAAAATCTGATCCAAACGCACATGTTCTTTAAAAAGTAATGTTTTTGTATTCTACATTACAAACTGATATTTGCATTTTTTTTTTAATAAAACAGTGGTTTTTTCTAAGTATAGCTTGATATGGATGTACACTTTTTATTCATTGTTCTATATGATTTAAAAAGTATTTTTGTATTTTTTCTATTTAACTTCAGTGTGTATTTGTTAAGATTTTATAATGATCGTTGATTTGTGATATGTATTTTATTTATGTTTATGTTGAAGCAAACCAAGATGGGGAAAGTCTCCAAACTACATTCCTCAATAAAAGATGATTATAGTTTTTGTAACAAAAAAAAAATGATTATGACTTAAATTAATGTTTATTTACTTTGTATCCTATGTCACTCATAAGGATTTGCTTTAATACTATATTAGTTTCGAATGTTTAAATTAATGTCTGGTAGTTTTATTAAACGTTGTTTTATTAAATAGTTTGTTGAAATTTTTTAATATGAATCACCATTTACCATATATAAGTAATTAAAAGAATGTTTAAAACTTCAATGTAGTCTTTTAGAAACAAACAGTAATTATCATTTTTATTCTTTTAGAAACAAACAGTAATTATCATTTTTATTTCTATAATTGAGATAGTGACTTACACAATATTATTTGATTAAAAATAAATAAAAACAGATATGTATTTCATATTCAATAAATATCAATTATATTACTATTTTATTTATATAGATAAAGTAAGACATAAATTAATACTTTTAAAGAATATCATCAATTATCATTAAAAGTTTTATTGAACCATCTGTGAAGTAGAACTCACGCGGTTATTTCCATAGATAAACTTTTAAATTTTTCAAAAAAATATGATGTTACTATTTGATTTAGTGTATAACTTAGTTTTGTAGATGTGTATGGTATCACTATTAAAACATTAATGGCATTGTGTTTTGTAAGAGAGCTATTGCAACACCCATCAGAACAGTCAAAGGTTCAAGTGGCGGTTACAATTGTTGGTGAGTGGTTTGAGCTTCGCATATGATGTATAGACCGCGGTGTATACATGCATGTGGTTTGGTTTCCAGATTTTTCACAAATCAAAGATAATTATTTATATAAACAGTCGTTCGAGGTTTAATTTTATGGTTTGTCATTTTAAAAATTTTCATATTGGGTTTTCACCATTTGTTAACTCTAACATTACTTTAATGTAATTGGGAAATGCTAATGAGTGTAACTCTCACGTTAAAATCCAAATTAAAAAGAAAAAAAGTTATTAAAAATTGTATAATTCGTATTTGTAAAAAGTAAAATTTTTTATTTAAAATTTATTTTATTATTTCATTTTTTTCTTAATAAATGTCATTAGAACATATATTAACACGACAGTAATATAATATATTAATTGAGTATTAATGCACGTTAAAAACTTAATATAATATTTGACTTTTGACAAAAATAATGGGAAGTTACAATAACTACATCATGTTTAAGAACAAGTTTTTTGATTTTTTTTTTGAAGAAATTGACGATGATTTCTAAAGAAGGAAAATGACAACGTGTTGAAGAAGATTTGTTTACTAACCCCGTTAAATTATTTTATAAAAAAAATTGAAGTTTATTTAGAAGATTGAATTATACATATAATCCAATTGTGCTTTTTCTTCTACTTAACTGTAATTTGCATGAACAAGAAGAACTTAAAACGACGATCATTTTATATCATTTAATAATTAGATATAATTGTAATTTTAATTCCTCTATTTTTATTAATTTATAGAATTGATTTATCTATTTTAAAAGTCGACAATTTTGGTATCTTATTCTAATTTTTGAACTAAAAAAAAAATGACGATTTGATATATTTTAAATGGTGTGACTTACGATTTCATGATATAGAACTATCTAGATGCATTAATTATTCATATGTTATTAATTAAATTATAAAATGAAAAAAATTTGAAGTTGAAAGTTAAAGTTTTGGACATTTTTATTATTATTTTATAGGTGTTAATCAGTTTACATGCTATATTATTTAAAGTATGTCGTATCATCATTTTTTTAGTTAAAAAATACAGATTTTGACCCAAATATCCTTTTTTTTTTCTCCCTAAAATGCCACACTCTGAAAATTAATTCTCTGTCTGCCTTACTTTTTGGGTCCAGTAGGAGGTCGTTTTGGAGGGATGCAACCAGCTGAAGGCTGGATTTTTTGAGCCCAGTGGGAGGTCGTTGACTGGGGGTGACCTTATACCGGATTTTTTTTGTGGTTTTCTGTTTTTACATGTTTTTAATTAATTAATTAATTATAATAATAATAATACATTAATAATAATAACAATAATAATAATAAATTAATAAATATTAATAATAATTGTTATTATTATTATTAATATTTATTAATTTATTATTATTAGGTTGCACCCCCAGCCAGCGACCTCCCATTGTACCCAAAAAAATCCAGCCTTCAGCTGGTCGTACCTCCCCAAAACGAACTCCCACTGAGCCCAAAAAGTAGGGCAGATAGAGAATTAATTTTCAGAGTGTGGTATTTTAGGAAAAAATAAAAATAAAAAAAACAGGATATTTGGGTCAAAATCTCTCGTTATTTAGGATTTGAATCCGTTTCTTACTTAATATAAAATAAAATATTTTATTACTTAATAATTTATAGATTATTTTTTAAAATTTTTAAAAAAATATAAAATAATTGTGTTTATATATCACAATAAAAATGATTTCTCTTTTCAAATTAATTATAAAAAAATATTTATTTTTAAACTACTTAAAACATTTTCTTTTTTAAAAAAAAATTTATTTTTTCTATAATGTTTTCCGTTTTTGCAAAAACATAAAATAAACCGACTAAAACTTAAAAAAAAAAATTATTA
>JBBPBQ010020321.1:5568040-5600738 GCA_037974755.1 Cicer yamashitae | reverse complement strand
AGAAAAAAAAAACATGACAAACTCTTAATTGTTTATAAATTATTGATATTTGTTTATTTTAACTAAATTTTTCGGTCAAAAACATGTGATTAGATCTTTTATTTGAAAACTAAAGTGTGATTAGATCTTAAACATTATTTTCAACAATTATTTTGTCAAAAAAAAATTATGTACTTGTCATTTTTACATGATTTTAAGGTGAGTGCTTCAGTACATTTAGAATTGGAAATGTATTGATATATTATTAAGGTGACACTCATCTACTATTGACTTTATTAAAATATTATTATACACTGCCGATGCTAATTATTTTATATTTCTAGATTTTCTTTCTTTCTTTTTAAAATAATCAAGTTTTAGATTTTCTTTCATTTTCTGAAAATAATCAAATTTCAATTGAAAAAAATGGAGTCTACAAGATTTCATCCCTTGATCTAAGACTTAGTTACAAATACACTACCATCAAATTATAATTTGTTCGCAAATTTAATATATATATGATATTAATTTAATTAGGTGGTATTTAAATCTCATCAATTAAAATATGTGGATTTGATATAAATTTGGTGTGATTTATATAAATTTTTATTTTAATAAATAAAAAAATATGTTGAAAAATTGCATTAGAGTTTGTGTAGTTTTTTTTTTCTTTTTAATTAATGACAAAAATACATATGTAATTTTTTAAATTAAAATAATTCTCACTTAGTTTTAAGTCTTTAAAGTTTTTATCGAGATTATTTAAATTATATTATGTCTACATCATGGGTCTTTTATGTTTGGTCAGTTTTCACAAATACTTTTTTTGTTTAAAAAATGTCATGTGGTTGGTAAATGTTGAGGTGACAAGTTCAAATCATCCTAAATATATTTTGTGAAATGCTAACAAAAGCCATTAAGATACTTGTTAATATACTAAAAGTGAAAATTTAATTTTAAAAGTGTTGCATTCAACTCTTTAAAAATTTTATCTTTTTCACACAATATTTTCCTTTTTTTAGTATGATCCATATATTTTTTAATTAATTTTATAAAATAAAATTAGGATTCTTCTTCAATCAAAAACACATACATCTTTATCTTCTTCTTCGTAATTTTTTGCCTCTCTACCATAATCATTTTCATCAAATTTAGAATATAACGGTCATGTGACGTGATTTTAATAAAAAGAATATTTGAGCAATTAGATCTTAACATAAAAATTAACGTTGTAAATTGAATGTAACTTAAATGATTAAATTGAGAAAAAAAAATTAATAACTAGTGAGAATTAAACTAAATTTAAAGAACTACAAATGTATTTTTATTTTTTTTTCATTTGAACATTAAGTTGTGTGAGCAATTTTTTAAGAATTTGTATTTATTCAAAAAATTAAATTGGTTTTTTTAAGAGTCATAAGTATAAGTAAATATTGCATTGGCATTCTTGATCATAAAAACTATCCTAAAACACAATTTAAACCAAAAAGGGTTCACACATATATGGACACGACTAAACAACAATATGTCATGCAGAAAATTATAGACTTTTGTTTTAGATCAAAAATAACATTCAGATTACGAGAATGCGTCAATCAATAACAATGCAAATACAAATTTGTCAAAATCAAAAAGGATAAATTTGCGAACAACTCACAACATTTAAGTTAATAGTATAAAACGATAAAGTGCCTATAAATTTGACAAAACTAAAGTGATATAAATGCATATGTCTGTAGATCTGCAACGTTGAGAATGTTGAAGTTATTGATTGAATGTTTCTATATTGGATCAAGGTTAATCTATCAATTTGAATAAATAAATACCGTAACTAGACAGGAAAACTAAGTGTCGCACTTAGCCGACGAGATAACAGAAAAATACTAAGAGAAAATAAATAGGTTTATGTAAAAATCGTTTATTTAAATAAAAAGATGGGAACAAAACGACATTAAGGAGTGATTTCGAACCAACAAAATCACTCATCTTCTATGATTGAGAAGAAGAGATACCGAGAAATAGAAGTTGTGGTGGTTAGAAGTTGTGGCGGTTAGAATATAAAAAAACGACGATCTCAAGACTTTTTAAAAATTATAAACTTTCTTATTTATTGAAATTCATGCAAGTCCCTCAAAATTTACATCAAAGCCACATAATTACATAGATTTGATCTAAATTTGGTGGAATTTATATAAATTTAGTTTCAATGATGATAAAATTGAATAAATCATGAATTTAATTCCTAAACTAATATTTTCTCACCAAATTAATTCTTAAACTATTAAAATCAAGTAAAAGATATCTAAATAATTTTTCTATCCATCATATTCGTCCTTAAACTGTTTAAATACTAGTGTTGAAAGAATATGACACCCAACTAAACCACAAATTTGTAGAATTGTTATAGACTTTCATAACATTTGTTGGGGTGATTCTCAAAACCTACCCATTCAAGTAATGTGTTTGACCATATTACACCAATCAAAGTCTTTAAATAGAATATTCAAATGTCATAAATTCAACAAAATAGAAACAATGTCCAAGCCCATATAAAGTTGAATGAATATGTGCATATATCATATGATTGAAAGTTGTAGAAATTTTGACAAATTTTTAAACCTCTATACAATGTCAAGAAGGCTACAGTAGCACTAAACTGCAGACCCATGCATAATTCCATATTTTTTCTCTCAAACCACTCTCAATGCTGACAATACAAATGCGGAGTTTTTGACTCAAATATTCTGCTTTTTTTTTTTCTTTAAAATACCACACTTTCAAAATTAATTCTCTGTCTGACTTACTTTTTGAGTCCAGTGGGAGGTCGTTTGGGGGGGATTGCGCGACTAGCTGAAGGCTGAATTTTTTGAGCCTAGTGGAAGGTCGCTGGCTGGTGTGAGACCTCCTAGTGGGTTTTTTTTTTTGTTTTTTTGTTTTTTTTGTTTTCTGTTTTTACATGTTTTTAATTAATTAATTAATTATAATAATAATACATTAATAACAATAATAATAATAAATTAATAAATATTAATAATAATAATAATAAATTAATAAATAATAATAATAATTAATTAATTAATAAATAATAATACATTAATAAATAATAATAATACATTAAAACTATAATAATAATAATAATAATAATAAATTAATTAATTAACAATAGTACATTAATAAATAATAATAATAATTAATAAATAACAATACATTAATAAATAATAATAATAATAATAATGATAATACATTAAATAATAATAATAATTAATTAATAATAGTAAATTAATAAATAATAATAATAATAATTAATAAATAATAATACATTAATAAGTAATAATAATGATTATTATTATTATTATAAATGATGACAATTAAAAATAGAAAATTATATTAAAATTTTAAAGAAAATACATTAAAAAAAATACATCAAATAAGATGAAACAAAATACAACATACATATTGATGTCCACCTAAATGACCTCCAGTTCCACTAGGATGTCGTCGAACTCGTCTAGCTCTTTGAACGAGTTGAGGTTCTTCCAGTTGATCATTATCCTCAATGTAAGTCGTCTAGCTCAATATATTAATTTACTATTATTAATTAATTAATATTATTATTATTATTATTATAATTTTCTAATGTATTATCATTATTATTCTTATTATTTATTAATTTATTATTATTAATTATTATTATTATTATTTATTTATTAATTTATTATTATTAATATTTATTAATTTATTATTATTGTTATTATTATTAACATATTATTATTATAATTAATTAATTAATTAATTAAAAGCATGTAAAAACATAAAACGACAAAAAAAAAAAAAAACTAGTAGGAGGTCGCATTTCCGGTTAGCAACCTCCCACTCGATCAAAAAATTTAGCCTTCGCACTCCTCAAAACGACCTCCCAATGAGTCTAAAAAGTAGGAGAGACAGAGAATTAATTTTGGGAGTGTGGTATTTTGAAAAAAAACAATAAAAAATAGGATATTTGGGTCAAAAACTCAAATAAGGAAGGAGAAAATAAAATAAATTAGTAGTATATATGTATATTAATAATAAATTAAACAAAAGCAAAAAAACAAGTACGCACACACTACTCCCATCGCAGCAGCCGCATCTTGTTTGTTAGTTTCATTTCTCAGACCAAAAACCATAGTCTTCTCCTCGACAGCATTTCACACTCAAACAGGCGCCGTTTTATTTCTACTTTTAGGGTTTTCACCTTTCTGGCCTCTAAATCGCATCAGATTCGGATCTCACCTTGAGCTTTGAAGTTGTTTTGAGTTATGGCTACATTCAAAAGCTATACTGGTGTGTGCTTCAGAGGAACCGGTTTTCCAGTTTCTCCCTCCAATGTCACTAATAACAAAAACACAAGGTCGAAATTTTCCATTTTATTTATGATTTTTATCTGCTAATTATTATTATTATTTTGGGTTTTTGAAGATTTGGTTGTTGATATTATTGGTATTTGAAATCTGACCGTGTTTTTGTGCATGTTTGTTGGGTTTATTTTTGAACATTTTATGATCTTATTTGATTTGTGTGCATGTATGTAGATTGTGGCTTAATATGTGTTTGAAAGGAATGCAAAAATGGGTTTCTATATGAACATTGGTGGTGAGGTTTTTATTAATCCTCATATTAAAGTGTGATGTTTAGAATATTTTATTGTCTCATATTTTTTGTCATTTTATAATATCATTGAAACATTAATTTTCGTTTCCACTGACAGCCTTGTAGCCTTATTTATTGTATTGCAATTCACTTAACTAATTAACTACTTAATTGAGTACTTATATATTAATAAGGCAATTTTGTCGATGAAACTCATTTTCTTAAGAAGTGTGAAAACTCAACGATTTTCTTAAGAAGCGTGTATAACCTTAAACGGCACTTAATATGAGACCGAGGGAGTAGTTGTTATGCATGAATGAGGAATTTGTAGGTTTGTTGCTTTGTTTTACTTATTAGTTTGATTGGTCATTATTGTGTTTGTTTCATTGACTACATACAACCATTTGTTTCTTTAATACCATGTTACCATTATTTTGATTCTTGGGTTTTTGCAACAATTTGGTGATAGCATAAGAGTGCTGTTTTCAATCCAGCCATATGTGCAAATATTGAATTCCATGAAAAAAAATCAAGTTTCAGAGGTATATGTGTGGATTGTTACTATTTTCAAAATTGGAGAATTTATTTTGTTCTTCATGGGTAGAAGTTTTGGGTTTGGCACAATGAAAAGTTGTAAATGATCTACTAGAGTGGAGATGCTGTAGCATCTCTTTTCGTCTACTCCGTCTTTTTATTCTCGGGTAAGGATACTATAGTATATATACAATTTAGTTATGTTTGATATGTATGACCATTCATTTATGCTGAACGGACAAGATTTACAACATTAGAGAGTGTGTATCTGTGTGCATGTAGGAGGTCCGTGATTGATACTGATTGTGCTGCTGAAAAATATCAATCTTGTACCATCAATCCAAATTTTTGTTTGTTTAATGTTAAACATTTTGTCTGTATTATTCAGGAACTCTTACTGGAAGCCTACACAAGCAGCTGTGAAATCAACTTTCCACCTCCCTATGCGTAGTTTTGAGATGAAAAATAGGTAGGTTTGAATAATGTAGTTACTGTTCCAAATTCATTAGTTTCCATACTAATTCTACATTATCCATTTGTTTTCATCTTTTCATTTTTCTGGGTGATGTTTTATATATTACATGTGGTTATGTGATATATGTCAGTATCCCTATGCGTAGTTTTGAGATGAAAAATAGGTAGGGTTGAATAATGTAGTTACCATTCCAAATTCATTAGTTTCCATTCTAATTCTACATTATCCATTTGTTTTCATCTTTTCATTTTTCTGGTTGATGTTTTATATATTACATGTGGTTATGTGATATATGTCAGTATTGTATAGATTGGCAGGAACTATAGAATGTATGCTCAGGGTAGGATTTCTGGAAGAGACACAGATAATGATTTTACATTCAGATTTGTGATGCTACCATAGAGTTAAACAATATGCTCTAGCTTAATTTGAATTTGTTTTCTTTTATCATTCAGTTTGCGATTCTGTTTAGACATACAAGGCTTACTAGATATGTATCTTTGATCTACAATGTTTATTTACATTGATTTATATATGTTTTTAAGGAGTATATATAAAAAGCGGACTCATGTGTTTTGGCGTCATGGCTGCCCGTGTTTTGTTGCTGCTGCTTTTGTTTGAGATCCGCAAAATCACAATTAATAAAATGAAGCTACAAATTGTATTTACAGGACTTGTACTGAGGACATAAAGTGTCTGAGGTTGATAACTGCCATTAAAACTCCATACCTACCTGATGGTCGATTTGATCTTGAAGCGTACGATGCCTTGGTTAACATGCAGATTGAGAGTGGAGTTGAAGGTGTTATTGTTGGCGGCACAACTGGTGAAGGCCAGTTAATGAGCTGGGAAGAGCACATAATGCTTATTGCCCACACTGTCAACTGTTTTGGTGGGAATATTAAGGTTATTGGAAATACTGGAAGTAATTCGACCAGGGAAGCAATCCATGCCACAGAGCAGGGTTTTGCGGTTGGAATGCATGCTGCCCTTCATATAAACCCTTACTATGGTAAAACCTCCTTGGATGGTATGGTTGCTCACTTTCAAAGTGTGCTTTCCATGGGGCCCACAATCATATATAACGTGCCTTCACGGACCGGTCAAGACATTCCTCCACATGTGATTCAAACCTTAGCTCAAAGTACTTGCTTGGCTGGTGTCAAGGAATGTGTGGGAAATGACCGGATCAAAGAGTACACTGGTAATGGAATTGTTGTTTGGAGTGGGAACGATGATCAATGTCACGATGCTAGATGGGGTTATGGGGCTACTGGAGTGATATCTGTTGCAAGCAACCTGATTCCTGGTTTAATGCGAGATCTCATGTTCGGGGGCAAAAATCCTACATTGAATTCCAAGCTCTTGCCTCTAATTGACTGGCTTTTCCAGATGCCCAATCCCATTGGTTTGAACACCGCTCTCGCTCAACTTGGAGTTGTCAGACCAGTTTTCAGACTGCCATTTGTACCTCTCCCTTTGGAGAAAAGGAAAGAATTTGCCAATTTGGTGAAGGAAATTGGCCGAGAGCATTTTGTCGGAACTGCTGACGTCGAGGTTCTTGATGACAATGACTTTTTCTTGGTTAGTCGTTATTAATTTAGGTGGTTAGTAGTTGTTTATTTAGGTCACTTGTAGACTTATTGTATCCTTTCTGGTTTTTTTTTTTTTTTGTGAAACATAAAAGACAAGATTATGTATTTTGTAGTGCTTGATAAAGTAAACCCGACAACTAAGATCTTGTTTCTTTTGACTTGTAGTTGAAAACTGGTTCAAATTTTGTTTGAAATTAAAACTGTTTGCATATTGTATTAACCTTGTTTGAAATATGCCCAACACCCTTTTACAGAAACAAACCTACTCATGCAATTTTAGAAAGTCAGTTTTTTTGCTTTTAATGTGTAGAGGTGGACAATGATATCAAACCAGTGAAACACTATTATAATGAAGAAAAATATTCCTGATTATCTTCCCTTACATTTATGAATGTCAAGTTTGTTTCCTTCCCCTTCTTAGTTTTCTATTTTTAATAATGTTATGACTTTTTTTTTTTTTTTATTATCTCAAAAGAATTTTGCCTATTGGAGACTTGTGTCTTAATCTTCCCCTTCTTGAATTTCTTTTTTACTACCCACTGTGTACTTCACTAATATATTTCTAAAGGACACATGTTTTTGGACAACAAAATTTGTGTATTTTTCGAATATGTACATTTAGGGCCCGTTTGATGGACAGGATATGATAGACACATGATAGGATAAGAAGCAGGATAGGATATGAGTTATCATGTCCTGTGTTTGATGTGCACATGATAAACTTGATAAAATTAGTTTATCCTATTCAGTGTTTGATACACAACGGATAACAAGATGATATGATTTATATTTTGATAAAATGACGAATTTGTCTTTATAATCTATTTAATTTTTTTTTTTCAAAATAACATTCATATAATTTTTTATAAATAAACAAAAATGCTAAAAAATGTAAATAATTTATGAAGTAATTTTATATACTTGAAAAAATTGTGATTTCTCTATCCATCACAATTGAATAATGACTCACTATCATAAAAATTATGATTTCTCTATCTATCACAATTGAATAATGACTCACTATCATAAAAATGTAAATAATTTATGAAGTAATTTTATATACTTGAAAAAATTGTGATTTATCTATCTATCACAATTGAAGAATGACTTAGAGTTTGTTTGATTCAAATCCCAAAAACTCTATTTTAGTATTTTAAAATTTAAAAACTAAACAATTTGTTTGGATTACTTGTTTTTAAAAACTATTTTGTAAAACTATTTTTAATATTATACTTTTTAAAACTAAAAAAGCAAAACAGATAAATGGTGTTTTACTTTTTATTTTTCAGTTTTTTTAATTTTCTAGTCAAATACTGTTCTAAAAATTAAAGTTAGCAAACAATTTTTTTAAAATTTTCTTTTTAAAAACAATTTTTTAAAATTTATTTATAAAATAGTTTTCAAAAACTAAAAAGTAAAACAGAATCAAACAAGCCCTTACTATCATAACATTATCAACCAATCAGAAATTAAGGTAAAAAAAATGGAAGAGTGACGCAGGTATCAAAAATTAAGGTAAAAAAAATGGAAGAGTGACATAGGGAGAATTTACTATCATAACATTATCAACCAATCAGAAATTAAAGAAGAGAGAAACGCGAACAATGATATACTATCATAACATTATCAACCAATCAGAAATTAAGGAAGAGAGAAACGCGAACAATTATATCCGGTTGACAACGAATTATTTTTATATTAACAAAAACTTATACACATTTTCTTGAATCCAAGTTTTTTTAGCTTTCGTAGAACTCAAGAGATGAATTAGTGGTTTTACATGATTAGAGAGATTTTAGAGTTAAAATAAATATATGAATTAGTGGTTTTACATGATTAGAGAGATTTAAGAGGTAAAACAAATATTTAGTCAAAAAAAAGAGTTAAAACAAATAAATGAATTTTTGTATTTAAAAGTTAAAACAACACCATATTCTCTCAAATCAAATAAATTCTACATAAGTACATAAAATTTAAGAGTCAAAAGGATAAAGTAATTATCATAATAATTTGTTAAAATCATTGGCAACTGAAAAATGATAATTAGAGAATTTCAAGATTGGGAAATGCTATGATTCCCCTAAAAAACACGTGGGATAATTTAGTTCTTGACAAAAAAAACAATCCTTTTTATTCTCGAATAAAAATAAATCAAGACAATTTAATCAATTAATCACAATCTATTATAAAACTGTATAAAAAATAATAACATTTTACCATTAAGCCATTAATACTGTGTATGAACTTCCTACGTAGCTTTTAACAAAAACATAAGAGGATAGTTTTCGGCGATTTCTAACTACAATAAGGATTGACTAGCGTTCGACAAAGCGGCAGTTTGCAGGTAATTTTTATATGATGTATTTCTACTGTGATTTCTTTCCTATTTTGCAATAATTTTGTTTCTTTTTCTTGGACCATTATATGATATGTGAACCGTCAACTTATACTTAAAAACGAATAAAAAAATTGATTAAGAAAAAAAATTAACAAAAAAACGCTGATTTTTTTTTATCAAAGACTAAAAATTAAATTTTTTTAGGGATTAATTTATCCCGCATATTTTTTTTTGTAAGGGACCAAAATCTATCTCGGTCTAACGTTAAAGATGTAAAGAAATTGACAAGATAATCTTTCCGTAGTTATTAAACTCGAACCTATCGGGTTTCGGCCCAACAGCAAGACTAATAAAGTTATAACTGTTCCCCCTAAAATGTTTTTTTTGTCATTCAGGCTTTCATATTTAGGCCTGTAAGCTTTTTGGTTACTATTAAAACTTGTCAAAAAATAAAAACAATTTAAAATCATAAATGATATAAAAAAAGGGTTTATGTGTAATTGCATGTACATACAATAAAAAAGTTACATCAATCATAAAATTTTGCTAAAAAAATATAGAAATTAATCAATTAAATAAAAAATATATTTTTAAATAAAATATTATCATAAGTTTTAAAAAGGCATTATTTTAAATTTTGTTATATGTTTAAAAATCGTGTCAGCCTGAATTTCACTTATTAGTCCAACTGTGTTTAACCATTTATAAATGAAAAATAAATAAATTCTTAATTTATATGAAAATATGATAAAATATACTTTATTTGGTCTTAAATATAAACAATTTTGGATTAAAAAAATTTAGATTAAATATATCGATCTTTGATGATCCAAAATTTTTATATTTAAAATTAAATTTTAATTTAATGAGATATTAACCTTTTCGATGTGTTTTTTGTTTGAGGAGCCCTTTTGAGATGTGTTGTGTACATCATTTATACTCTTTTAGTTAAGATAGATTCTTTTATTAGTCTTTGTCATTCATGACCTATAATTATATATAAAAAATAGGTTTATTTGTAGTTATAGTTTTAGTCTTATTATTTTTATCAATTCACGTAATCCGTCAGTTTATTTTAAAATTTGACATTTTTGGTCAATCGTTACGACTTTTTAACTAAAATATGACGATGTAACATAACGTGATATATGATATGATGATATAGAGTGATTAATACACATAAAATTGCAATAAAACCTTCTAAAAACTTAACTTTTAACTTCAGAAATTTTTCATTTTTGTAATTTAATTAATGACATATGAATAATTAATGCATCTATATCATGAAATCGTATACCACATTATTTAAAATATGTCAAATCATTTTTTAGTTCAAAAATTTAAGGGAGAAATCAAAATTGTCAACTTTTAAAATAGGGAAACTAATTACGTGAATTTGTGAGAATAAATGGACCAAAACTGCAACTAAGTCAAAAAATTATGTCCCTTTATCATAAACCTAATTTTTTTTTTTTTAATCTTTTGTAGAGTTGAGGAATTTTTTTTACCAATTCACGAAATTGATCAGTTTATTTTAAAATTTGAAATTTTTGGTCTATCATTATGACTTTTTAATTAAAAAATGACGATATAACATAACATACATATGATATGATGATGTAGAGCGATCAACACCCAAAAAATTGTAATAAAATCATCTAAAAACTTAACTTTTAACTTCAGAATTTTTTTATTTTTGTAATTTAATTAATCACATGAATAATTAATGTATTTCTATCTTGAAATCGTATGCCACATCATTTAAAATATGTCAAATCATCATTTTTTTTATTCAAAAACAATCATCTTTTAAAATAGGGGAACTAATTTAGCCAAAACTGTAATTTAGCCAAAAAAATTGTATATTACTTTATCATATACCTTTTTTTTTAATCATTTGTAGAGTTGAGGAGATGAATTATTGGTTATATTAGATAATCAAATGTGATGGAGAAAGTTTGTTGAGCTCATAAAATGCAAATGGTAACATTGTTAGTTATAGAAAATAAAAAAAAATGTTAAACCACATTTTTTAATTACAAATTTTGGTGTATTATATTTAATATATTTAATATTTGTGAAAGAAACCATACAAACCAATAATATAAATATTTTTTAATTAGAAATTAAAATTAAAATTAAAACAATAAATATTTTCTCAAATCAATTAAACCTTAAGAAGGACTGTTAAGAAGTATTAAAAGGGATCCTAATAGCAGTTAGAATGGCAAACATGAGAACTTAAAATTAAAGGAATAAAAATTTTGGGTTTGAATTCGAATGAGAATGTAACGATGTTAAATTATTTGACGCCAATTATATCCTACCTATTTTAAAAAATTAGATTCTAAACAGAGACAAGATTTAATGGTTAAGCAGTCAAAGATATATTGTATGTTAACTACTAAGTGCTCTTATTATATTACAAAATACACTTATTCTGTTATTCAATTGAAAAAGGTTATGACTTATGATTCAATGAACAAAAATACATGTTCAATTGAATTTTTTTTTATTCAAATATAAATGAAATTGTCCCATGAATTTAATTACTAGTTTGACTTTAATAAAATGACATTTCATAAGAGGCGAAAACCAAGACATTTTTGCTATTCTGTTTTCCCTCAAAAAATAAAACACAGAAAAATTAACAGAAAGTCAAACATTTGAACCAATACAAACAATATTGCACAATATTATATTCTATAAAATGGTTACAATTGGCACATTACCTATTCATCTTTATTATATCACTCTAAACTTATTGCTAGAAATTAATTAATTTAAAAACTAAGAAACAAACAAGATTTAAAAAAAAGGAAAATTAAGATTCAGGGCTAACATATCTGAACTAAGGATGATTAACACAAACCCTTTAATTAAATTTCCCTACTCTTGACTAGACAAAATAATTAAACTGTACATAGTAGTATAACATAATATATATAAATAAATTAATTAGCTCATAGCTTGTTATTATTTTTGGTATTGTTGTTTAGTTCTGAAAGCTTAATTTGGAGCTGAGTCATAAGGTCTTGATTCTCTTTGTGCAAAAGCATAGCTTGTTTCCTTAACTTTTCATTCTCCTCTATGATGGTTTGATTCTCCATATACAATTTCAAGTTTTTCATCTTAATCTCTTCTTTCACCTCAATCATCCTTTTCCTTTGTCTTGCTTCTTTCAATTGTGTTCTCCTTCTACATCACCAATCATATAAATTAATATTAATATTAATGTTAAACACACAATAACATGTATATATTATGTATGCACATATAAAAGCTATATATAAAAAAACAATAAAAATAGTGTGTATATATAAATAAAAATATAAATATAAATTATACAAAATAATAATTAAAAAAAGAGAGTACCTTTTGAGGTGGCTCAACCTAAGGTGGTGTCTCTTGGAAGGCCAAAAGAGAGGGGCATAAAGGGTCTCATGTTGTGAAGAGAAACAACACATTCTTTTTCCCTTTTGAGAGATAAGGTTCTCTTGCAATGAATAAACAAAAAAATAGGAAGCTAAGAGATGATAGTTAGTGATGTGTAACAATTAGGCAACAAAGGGGTTTTTATAGGTGAGAAAAACTTTATACAAAAAAATAAAAATAAAAATAAAACTACTACTATTATAGGGTGAAAGAAAATAAAAAAGATCTATATAGCTGTGATTTTGTGTTTGTATCTATGAGAGAGAGAGAGAGACTTTTATAGTAATGATGGCATAAGGACTCATGATTACAAAGGGCAGGAATAGATGAGGAAAAGCAGAAGGGATGAAGAAAAAATGTCTCTCTTTCTTTTTTGGTATTTTTTTTTTATTGCAATGTTTTAGAGTCCAAAAGCTCTAAGTAACTTTAGAAATTGAATATTGGGGGGCACATAGAAATAAGTACTAGTATAATAATTATTTAGAAGTTTCCCATTCAGTTTTTCAATATAGGATTTGGATCTTTCAAAACATAAAATAGTTACATAAAGTCATGTCATGAGATTGTAATCAAATTAGTTGTGCTAATTATGGTAATATAGAAGATAAGATTGACATAATATATTTTTTGAATTTGGGTTACATGCATTTACTCCAGGTTCATTTAAATTGGGCTACTTTATGGTTGCTTATAGTTTCAATAGTTATTGCTTAGAATAGTGATTGCACACTTTTTTCAGGTAGTCTCAAGTAACACAAGTGTCACAAATAGATATGCCAATAACCAATTTGGTTGTCATAAAGAAAATAACAGAATTTGTTGTTTCATTGTATATAAATCTCCAAATATTTAGGATGATTTTTTCTTCTTTTCATATGAAGTTACTTTAAATTCTAATTGTTGTTATTTTATCATGGTTTGTTAAGTTCTGATTAATGTTGATATAGAGCAAAAGATCATTTTAGCTATGTTATTTTCAATACTTTATGTAAAAATTTGCAAATGCTAGATAGCTTTGCAATAACTCTTGTGTTTAATTTTATTTGAGACATTGGGTTTATTAATGTAACGCTTTTATTATTGTGAAAACATATAAAAATATCATATCTTTAAAGTAAGGTAAGAATACAATTGTGTTATCAAGTAAAATAATAAATAAGAATACAATTTGAGTTATTTGAATTGAAGTAAAAAGATGGAAACATTTTTAAATCACATGTGGCATTTTTGGGCTAACAAAGAAGAGTTAAGAACTTGTTACCTTTTGTTCTAGCATTGATGATGTGATAGTTCCATATATCCAATGGTATGCTACTTCGGTAATAGATATAACATTAAAACTATTGTTAAATTTTTCGGAAAAAATTGAGATCGAATTTTAGCTAAAAATTATAATAATTAATGATTATATTTTAGTTAAATTTTAAAATTTTAAAACTTAATTTCTTTAAAAATTAGAAGATTAAAATAAAACAAAAAAAAATAATATATACTCTTTTTTTACAAAATCAGACATATATTCTTACACACTCTTTTTTTTTGTCAGGATATGTTCAGTTAGTTATTAGAATTTATTTTCAGTTAGTTATCAGTAATATTTATTTGGGGTACAATTTAGTTATCACTTAGCAGTATTTATGTACTAAGTAAGAAAGATTTTGTTTGAAAAGCAGTCAAAAGTTATTATTTGTTTCATTAAGAACGTAAGAAAGGTTTTGTTTGAAAAGCAGAACCAACCAGCTTTTTAATCCTCTTTTGTTTCTTTCACATTATGCAAATGTCTACGTGTTAGATTAATATAAGTTGAATTTAAGAAAATCCATAACATTGTCATGATGC
Organism: Cicer yamashitae; assembly: GCA_037974755.1. Taxonomy (NCBI): domain Eukaryota; kingdom Viridiplantae; phylum Streptophyta; class Magnoliopsida; order Fabales; family Fabaceae; genus Cicer; species Cicer yamashitae. Next base: position 5,585,914 of record JBBPBQ010020321.1, on the reverse strand, counting down.
CAATAATTTTTTAACATTTTTTGGAAAACATAACCCCCACTTTTTCATTCATTTAACGTCACCTGGTTGAACAAGTTAAATTTTATTTTATTAATTATATAATAATAATAATAATAGGAGAAGAGACAACGATGAGCGTATAAGAAATGCTGTTCAGCGCAATGTGTGCTCCGATGAAGTGATAGTAATTATGGAACAAAGTGTTAATTCAAATAACTCGATTCACTTTAAGGATTATGTGATGTGAGTTCAACCATCTTAAAAGAATACATCCATAGGATTGCTCATAATGACACACTATATTCACAAAATCAATTTATATCTGTGTGAAAATTATCTATCGTAATCAATTTTTATAACCATTTCATATAATTCAATTTAATTATATAAAATTAGTTATTTCCGTAATCAGTTTTATAACTATTTTTATAAAAATAATTTAATTAAAAAATAAAAAAAATTTCTAAAGAAAAATTGAGAATTTTGTTTATATTCCAATAAAAAATCGAGAAAAATTCCATTTTTTTCTAAAAAAAAATTGAGATATTTTGATTAAAAAAATTTAAAATTTTTGTTTTGGAAAATTTTTCTCACTATAAAAAGTTGTTAGAAAAAAGTAATTGAAAAAAATTGGCCATGATATATATATATATATATACACATACGGACATCCAAATTAACAATCAATTATAAAATGGACAACTATATCTAAAATATATAGATTGATTAAAAATCCGAGTTCAAATTTGATATACTCGATATTCAACCTAACAATTTTAATATTTGTCAGTTAAATTAATTATTTTGAATATTATTATCGATACGTCTAATTAGTCAATCTAATACTATCTATTTAGAATATACTAAAATAATTTTTTATCTCAAGTTTCTATGATTATTAAATCAAGTATTAGATTGTCCAATTAAGATTGAGTTATTCATGTGTTTATACCTACAGTGAAAATATCAAGAGATATAAGGTTGATTTAATGATTGAGGGAGAAAAATAATCAATGAAATAATAAAGAGAGCAAGAATTCGATCTTCACTCTCAATAAAATACTAAATATTAACAATATAATTACTAATATTAACATTGAAAAAAAAATAACTTTAGTAATTTGATAAAAGATATTTTTTTTGACAAAGTAAATATATAAAGTTAGGATATGAATTGTTTGATGCAAATGGGAATAGATTTGGTGTAGTCAAAAGTTAATTCACCCACTAATTAATCACATTTATTGATAAAAATGGAATCATTTAGATTTTATATTTAATTTCTTATTAGATTAAGCCACAGTGTAAACTATATATATTATATAATTTCTATCTAATGACTTAAATCTATTGAGTGCATACTTTTTTTCCAAAAAAGAAAAATTGACTGCTTAGAATGATGTATAGTTTTTGAGAATATAAGTAATATAAGTTAAAGAAAATATTTTCAAATTATGTAAAATTAATTTGATATTTATATATTAAAATTATAATAAAGAAGACTTAATCAGAGACACAATTGCTAATAATTAATTAGATTTTAATAATTGTAAAAAATTAGTTTAGGAGAAAGAAGCTCCAACCAATTAGTAAAATACAGTGGTCAAAAAGGCCAATTAGAGACATGATATCAATTATAGTGTTACACAACTTTAAAGTAAGCCCAACTTGAAAAGAAGAGTCACGTGGAAGTCACGTGCGGGAAAGAAGAAGCAAATGGAAAATTATAGAGGTAATGAAGATGAAAGGGTAAGTAGTCAATGAAGTTAGGTCCCTTGTTTTGTCCCTTTTCTTCATGTAATTGAGTACCAAAACCATGCTCATTTATTTGGAAAATGAACCCCATTTTGGATTCATCTTCTTTCATATCATCATGACCACCATACCCCTCTTAACACATTCATTGGAGCGTTTTTGTTTATATCATCATCATCATCATTTACTAGTATAGTGGAACTTTGTCCAACTCCTCTCTCACCCATTTCACATGTTCCCTTTAATTAACTTCTTGACGGCACAACATTTTCATTGGCATACCTCAATAAATAAATTAACTAAATTGTGACATCCATTCAATAATTCTCAATAGTAAGTGAAGTTTAAAAATAAGTATTCAACTATGAAGCATTTTTTTTTTATAAAAACTAATCACAAATAAGTTTTTCATTTGTAAATCTAAAATTGGTGAATGTTTGTCTAACCTTTAACCTTTATGTTTGTCCAGTCTAACCTTCAACCTTTATGTTTGTTCAGTTTTATCGGATCTTAATTTTCAATAGTTTATTGAGAAGTAGATAAACAAAATTGAAGGGAAAGATGAACATTTTTTTCTCTAAAATTAGGATTTTAGTATTGTTATCTTTAAGAAACTCTTAACACAAGATAAATATAATACATTTATTATCGATTATAAAAAAAATGATTTTGATATTTAATAATATATATTATATATATATATATATTAATTTTTTAGATATTTTAAATAAAAATAGAAGATATTTTATGTTTGACCGTTGTAATGAAAATCATTTTCTTTAAAAATAAACAATTTCTAATTTTAACAATTTTTAATTTTTTTATTTCAAATTCTCATCTATTATTCAAAAAATTGTACAAACACTTAAAAACTTTTAAAATGGATTATTTTTTATAATATTTTTTTTACGAAATAAGCTATAACAAAGTATCTCATAATCTATTTTAATTTGTATATTTTACATTGGAAATCAGTCCTATATATATATATATGCTTGATTATATTTAGTTTGGCAATAACCAAGATGGTAAAATGAATTGATGGTTGTATTTATTTACCAATACACAATTATTCTCCTACTAGATTTAGGAGGAAATGCGACATATAGGTAGAGGTAATGTGGAAATGATGTAGCTAGGAAAGCGAAGTTTCATACTATGGCAAAACGTGTGGGGTTATTTTTTATATTAAAGAGAGTTCTTTTCTTTTAGTAGAAAAAAGCTAGAAATGAAATGCTAAGGGAAAAGAGATAAAAGCAATTTTGCATATAACTTCATATATAATTGATGGTGATTTGTATCTTTTTTTATGCTAGTATTATTATATGAATTATTTGTAAGTTTGATTCTTACCAAAGATAAAATTTGGAAGATAAGTTTTTTCTTGAATCTATCATCATGCCCTTTTGAACAAGGAAAGGTTGAGCTATTTGATGAGGACAAGGACCACAAGGGCTTCACTCATTTCTTGTATTACTACCTCCAAATTATACTTGGCACTACGAAGGGTGGAAGATGTTAGTAGTCAACTATGATATCAAACTCCCTCTTTATTTTCAAGATCAACTTATTGCCTACATGTTTTTTATTCATTTAGTTTATGGGAGCTAGCAACTTATCTATATATATATCTTTTATCTAATTTTAGAGAAGATTCTTTTGGGTGCATGTGACATGTGTAGCATTTAAGAGTAGTTGCATTCAATGAAGGGGATAAAACTTTCTTTACTTTAAATAATAGGTTTAAGTGTGCTTATCTTTAATAGGTTCAAGTGCTCTATACCCGGAAAACAAAAATGCAATGTTGTTTAAATCACAAATTAATTCGTAGAATTATACGGGTTTAGATATCAATTTTAAGTTAATTCAATTGTAAATTTGAATATTTGATCATAAGCAGATGAAACATAATTTATTTAGTTGGATTCACAATTAATTTGATAAATTCACATGGAGTTTTTAATAGAGTCTATCATATTTTTTATCTCAATTTTTACATTCAATTTCTTTTCTACTTTGTTAATTTGTTTTGGTTCAATTTAGTTTTTTTTTATAAAAATTTGAATTATTGATGTATTTAATGTATATAATTATATATGTTATGTATATATTATTTTCAATATTACTTAAATATGAAATAAATTAGTATGGATCGATTTCAATAGACAAACAAATTTGTTTAAACTTCCGATTTTTGACAAATGATTTCTATCTCATGCATCCATTTTTTTTAATGAAAATAAGGTATTCATAAATCAGAAATTGGGTTTATTTAATTATTCAATTTATTTGAATTATTAAATTAAGATTTAATGAGTATATAAATAAATAAGGTCTAAACGATTTTGCTACCCCTGTTTCATTAAGAAAAAAAGTACAAAGTCGAATTTCTTACTAATAAAAAATGTTGTGCATATATTTAAATATCAAATTCTCCTTCCTTTCTATAGGAAAAAAAATGATGCATAAAAACTCACCTTTTTGCATATTGATCAATGCATGAGATATAATAAAAAAGGCTAATATCTAGAACATAGATGTAGATGGATGGAGATGTATATCTATGACCAATATATAATTAAGTGAAGTGAGAAGGAGAGGCAGTAATTTCACATGCACTATTTATTATATGTGATCAATTGATTGCTCATTCACCTCTCACCATCAAGTATATAGATATATGTATATATATATATATAAACTATATATTATATTTATGTGGTCCACCTCAACATCACCAATATTTCACCTTATATACCTTACATTCAAATTAGAAATCTATGATTTTCCTATCTGCCACACAATTATCCACTGCATTCATTACCTTCAAAATTGGTACACATCCTCATCATCATCATCATCACACTTTGCTTCGTCTTCTATTACCATCATCATCATGACATGCATTTTTAAACATGTACAATCATAGCTCTATGAATTTTCACCAGATTGTTACATAGGGCTGGAATCTCATGCAGTGCAGAGGAACAGTAGCTGCCATCTCGTTATAATTAATACTATAGTATTTGCATATCTGTGAACTTTATTATATTAATATATATTGTGACAAATTTTGGAAGTATATATTATTGAGAATCTTATGATGTACATTATATATACATTGCTCTCAAGTTTCAAGAGCAAGGGAATTTTGACAAGAGCAAATTATTATACTTGAACCAAATATTGACATTAATTGATTTGAATTACAATAAAAAACATACAATTAATACATTAAATATCTCTTAATATGAGATGTTATTATAATTTTTGGACATTATTATAATAAAAGAATATATAAAAGGAAATATTCAACAAATTAAAAACTAAAAGGCACACGCGCTTGCACGCATATATACACCCATATAAAAGAGTTAAATAGTAGGTTTTGAAAATAAAAACGATAACTAACGTTTGTATGATGAAGGACGAATTGGATAACCTAAAAGTTTAAATTCAACTCGTCGCTAACTTAATATTGAACTGTAAATTGAGACCATACATTGTTTCAATTTCTGTGTGGGATTCACTCAAATGTAATTCTAAATCTTCACTCCATTTCAAAATAATATGATAAGCTAATTAATATGATTGATTTTCATATTCTATTTACTCATCAAACAATTGTAAGATTTAAGACACAGCCATATATCATATCCCATCTCCCTTATCTAGCTATGGTAGGGGTACTAACAATGTTTTAAAATCTATATATGACAAAATTAACCATACTTTAATTAAAAGTGTAAGATGCAAGTTGAATTGAAATACATTTATTTGAAGTACTTGTTATTTACCTATTTCTTTTTGTTGTCCTTTTAAAACTAAAGAATAAAGATATTATTGATGACAGAGTTTGAGCCAAAAAATAATCGCGCTCCGTAACCGTTAATCTAAATGGTTAGTGCATTGAGTCTATCATGTCAAGCCTGGTGAGCTTCAGCTTCAGCTTCCACACAAAATAAAATTATTTGGCTATACAACAGTAAATTCATAATAACCATCAAACTGATGCTTTCCTAAGTGGATTCCATCTCATTTTTACTGAGTATCATTAAATGCAATGGAAAATACTAATTCCCCTAAGTCAAACCAAATAGGATCGCCCACACACAATTCTCCAATTCTCCCTCAAGAGTTCTAACACTGACATTGCTCCATTCATTATTCGCATTTGATGAACTAAAATGGCAGGAAAAGCCCTATGAATAATAAAATTAATTACAATAACATACCTTTAAACATAATTACAGGTGAGCAATCCAAGAGACTGATCAGTAAAAATACAGAGGGATTCCTTTGGTATCTACAACTTACATACCCAAACACTTTTTTACAATCGGCTACTATCCAAGAAAATCAATCTTCTTGAGTTGCTTCATCATCCTCATCCATGGTATCATCCTGTTTTTGATCCTCCTCGACATGGTCAACACCCTGAGTTTCTTCATCGGATATTGATCCACCCATTGTCTTGACTCTATCATCATCGCCAGTGTCACTACAACTCTCAGTATCCGAATCAGATGAACCACCATGGTCTTCTCCCTCTCGACCACAATTATAAGCAGCACCTACAAATTGCTCTTTCAAATCAGGAGCAACAATGCCAATCATCTCACTTAGTGCTCGTCGTTCATTCTTTCTGGCAACAGCAGCATCAGAAGGAGTGTTTGGACTCTCCGCCACCACCATATTTGAATCAGGGAATGGCCCTGAACCTTCATTATTGTCTCTGCTTCTTGAAGGTTCATTTTCCTCATATACAGAAGGGGCAGTATTGCAAGCCCAGCTACCAGGGACTTCAGAAGTTATAAGGTCTTCTGTTCTGATTAAGCATCCGGCTTCTGTACCCTCAATAGTCTTTTGAGTATCTACAGGATTATTTGCTTGTGAATGTTGTGAAACTTCGCGACAAGGTGTTTCATCATGCTTCTCTGTTTCCATATCATCATCAATCTTCATAGTGTCCCCGTCTAAAGGACCACCTTTGTTCAAATCAAAATTCCTTTCACCATTATTTGATGGACTTTCAATTTCCAGAACTTGTTCAGTGCCTATTCCTTCCATCATTGCTGCTGCACCAACACCATTAGTATCAGAACCAAAGCAACCTCTTACACCGTGGTCATGATCAGCACTGGTGAATTCTGCCTCTTGTGTATTTTGGCATTCTTCACTTCTTATATCACAGTCATGCTTCTCAGTGACACTTGCTTCGTTGCTGGATGTTTCAATTTGATCTCTGTTAAGCTTCTGAGCCAAAGTAGTAGATCCTGCCTTTGCAGCATTGTTACTGCGGTATACAGCAACTTCCTTTTCTCTTCCTGAGGTTCCACCTACAACTCCATCCATATCTACAGAAGTATTATCGTAATTCTCATCATCTTCCAGAGTTCTCTGCATAGCCTTCAATTGTTCCTGTTGCTTAGCAAACAAAGATTGTATCTCCTCGGTAGTGGAATAAAATGATCGCAGCTGTGTTTCCCTGCATAAATCATTGAGCTTCAGCTGCAAAATCTAGGAATTTACAATCAACATAATGATCAGGGCATGTGTATATATTGCATCACAAAGCAAAACTGCCAAAAAGCATTTCGCATACAAACAGTACAATGCAGCAGCACACTATCCAACATTGTCTTGCAAACATACAGCTGGAATCAAATCAACATGAATGACAACCTATTTAAGGACACCAGGATCCCTAATTTCAATTTAAATAATGTATACCCTAATCAAAACAACAGTTAATTATGGCAGTCTTTTTTTTTATGCTATGGTCGTAGCCTCAAATTAGTTAGTTTTGAACACACCCCATAGAAAAAGCACTATACAAAATTACACTCAATTATTGTAAAGGAGGAAAGGTGTTATAATAAATATAGAAAAAGGGTTTATCAGCACCAAATACTGTACAAGATCCATCTAAATATGATTTTTTAAACCTTTGGACAATCATGTCCTTGTTGTACATGTTTCTAAATGTCTCACTTTTTAGAGCAGTTTAAAGTTAGTTATGATCCATGAAAGTAATGTTAACAAAACCCTAGTATACATTGAAGGTTTCTAAGTATCATAATGCCAAAAACCAAGGAAGTGCACTAAAGTAGCAGGCCCGGTGTCCTCTGATATTCTATGCCAGCATGTCTGTACAGTCTATATAGGAAAATAAGATAATCAAGTTGATTCATTCTATATATATTTTTCAAATTAGAGATATCCCATCCCATGATCATAATTAACAACAAATCAAGCCTTACCGAAGCATGAGTCTTTCCCTGGCACCTTTTAATCTCCGCCTCTCAAAATCAAGTTCTCGCATTGCAGCATTTATCTCAAGCTCAAGAACTGAAACTTTAGCCCATGCTTCTTCACGAGCTGCCTGCTAACGACAGTGATAATTATCTAAGTTTCAAATAAATAAACTTCACCCAAAAAAAGGGGGCTTAAAAGAAAAAGGATAAGCTAGAAAACAAAAAGAATCAATTAAAAAGCCAAATAACATGATGAATATAAGAATCTTCATTCTTTGGATCATGAGTACTAGTAAGTTAAAATCATTACGATTGTTTCAATAACTTCTGCTGCAGTCTCACTGAAATAACATTAGTAAGATACCTGGATGGGTGTAAGCAGACAAAATTTCAATAAAAACACCATTGTACCAAAACATTTGCATTGTGTGCAATAAAATTCTCATATCTACCTTTTCGCTCTCAAGCTCTTTCCTTAATCTTCGTGTTTCTTGTTCAAGTTCTTCTACTTTCTGCTCCAAGAATTAGCATTTAATTTCAGCTAGTTATCAACTAAAATATGTTAAAGCAACATGATATTCAATACAAAATTGTCTGATTACCTTCATTCCATTTTCAGTGGTCTGCTTCTCAAGATGTACTTGGGTTTCCAACTGGCGAACCTTATTATCAGAGACAACCAACTTTTCCCTAGTATCCTCCTGTAACAAAAAAGGAATAAAGAGGAAAATCTCTATATGAAGTACATAAAAAATTGGCCTGCCTTGGGCTAACAGGAGCAAAAGCAGAACCATACCAGCTTGGACCTCAAGGTTTCAACCAGCAAACACATTTCTTTCTCTGACTCCTACAACACATAATAAGAAAGACAGCTTGTGAGCTCTTAGCAGGAAGCAAGCAGTTTCTTACTAATTTAGCATTAAAAGTTTCAAACCTTTAGCTTATTTATTGCTTCTTGTAGCTCTCTTTCTCTTCTTACAGAAGCATCTGAGAGTCGTTTTATTTCCTCTTGAGCCTCAGATTGCGCTCTATGAACAGCAGCTTTTAGATCAGCTGCAGCCTTTTCCCGTTCTTCTTTTCTCTGAGTCCGCTCTTCATCTAATTGTTCCTTGAGTTCAGCTATAGTTACCTTTTGACTGCAAGCAGGAGAGAGAAACACACAATTACTTGCTATAGTGTGGAACATAATTATTACTACTTTTAGAATTATCAATCTGAAATAAATTAGTAGAGAACATGCAACCAAACGGGCACATCCAGATTAGGGTTTCTGCAGCACACTCCTTTACTGAATGAGTTTTCTCATTGATGATTTTGCAGATTCCTAATCTCATCCGTCCTCAAAATCATAAATAGTACATCCTCCTATAACACACATATAATACAAAGAAATTCAAAACTAATTTAAGTGATTCACAACTTTCACATAGAAAGACGAGTGAAACAAATCCCAGTTACTGCAGACGATCAGGTCCAAGATAAATGCTCCTCCAGTTGAGCAAACAGGGATATGTGTGCGCTCAGACAAATAATTTCCCACCGGATTCACCATCTAAAGGTAAAGAAAACAGGAAAAATAAAAAAGGACCACCACTAATTTTATTAATTAGAGATAAATTGGAAAACCCCAATAGATAATTTTGAAAACTGCTCTTGAAAAATAAATCTGGATCCAGGAGTCTACTATTAGTAGGAAAAGTACTAATGTTCTGGTTGGAGTCTACTATTAGTAGGAAAATATGTTAGAACTTAAAAAATATTTATTTTCCCCCTTTAATTAAAGAAAATGAAAGGTTTAAGAAAAATTCTTTGAAAAATTGAAGAGAAAACAAATATATGAAAATTTATTTGTTGAAAAACACAAAAGGAAATTGATAAAAGGGGAAATATGAATGAAAGAAATAATTTTGGCTCCGTCAGTGCTGCTCCTATGTATTCCTAGGTGCAACAGAGAAATTAAAGCCATGTAGTTATTTATAAAATGAGTATATAAATACAGCAATCAAGTTGATCTGGTACTTGAGAGCTGCTAAACTTAGGCTCTCTGAATCATGAATCGAGCCTGTGCAATTAGAAAGTGAATCTACCTCGAGCTAAATTATCAAGCACTATAGCATAGCGGCATTTGAACAAATTGCTATTTTTCGCGATCCGCAATTGACAACATTGGGGCCATTTGGGACTAATAAATGGTTGTTATGTTCTCTAAAGGAACCGTATCTCTACGAGATGGTGGGTCTCATAAATGAGTGGTCATAGAGATGGTTCTTTAGGTAGGGTATCTAAAGGTCTCTGTCTCTATTATGAATGGTGTCTGGACTCCCTTGAGTATTTCTCTAGGAGTAGTTGTCCATCAACCTTTGGTGGTAGCCTGTGATCTATTTTGAATATGTATGGGGATCTAAGACTGGTGTGTCTTAGTAGTTAGGCCTTAGAAGTTGTTTTTGTTCCCTTTTCCTGCTCTGTTTTCTGTTTTTGTTTCTTTTTGTAATTTGGGTTGGAGTACCATTGTACTCCCATCTAATATAAGTTTTTGGCTTCCCATTCAAAAAAGAGTCAAAGGTAAAACACGATTAATCTCCACTACAATACATAAAAGAGATTCTTGCATCCCCAAGGTCTTCGATGCCAGAGAAAATAAACGAGTCAAAGCCCCAATTCAATGTAGTCTTAAATTATAGACAGCTATGATGGCAATAAACGTGTGGGTCAGTTCTATATTTTCTATTCTTTTTGTAATATAAAAATCAATCGACCAAGGTGCCAATGCAACTCTATAAATATGAACCACTTAGCTCTACATTACATACACCAATGATGAATCTAATAAAAGAAACAATTGATATCACGTATTGAAGAGGTGAAGAATGAAACCATAAGTTTATATAAATCATACCTACTTATTAGTTCATTTGATTCAGCACATGACTGCATAGAAGCACCAAGCCTTTCATTAAGGTCTTCCAGAGCATGTTTTTGTTCGGAGAATGCCCTGTTGACATCTCCTAGTTCCTTTTGCTTGAGATCCACCATTTGCTGTAAATCTTTTATTTGATCAGCGTGACATTTTGTGATGGACTCTTTGGCAGATTTTAATTCCTAAAGATTGGATCATAACTTAGTTAAGATATTGCATATTACAAATTATATGAGTACGTAAGATGAAATGAATATCAAATATATCAAAGAATGCACATATAGTTGTTAAAGATCACATGCGCCCTTTCTTGTGAAACAAGGAAAGGTTATAAATTCAGTGCACATATCATGTATACCATTAATTAGGAAGAAAGGGGGGTTTAAAAATGCAATTATATCAAAGTATTATGTTCGAAAGTTTGTGGCAGAGCCTCAGCTAACATTGGGTGCAGCCACTATAAATTCAAATGATTACATACACTTTCATGGCGCTCAACAGCTGCACGGTTGTCACTACGCAAAGTATCAATTATAACCACCTGATTCTCCAATTGCTTTCTCAATTCCTGTCAAGACTTAAGATAATTGGATATAAGTAAAGGAAAAATATATTTAACAATGATTAATAATGCAATCCTTCTAAGTTAACAAACCGAGTTAGATCTTTGAAGGCTTCGAAAATCATCAAGAGATATAGGACCCTCAGGAGCGCCAATGCCCAAACCTTTCAATCTCTTGTTTTCAGAAACAAAATCCTCTACACATTAAAGAAAAGAAAAGCAATGAAAGGATAAAGCATACTAAAATGAAAATATCAAAATGCTGTGTATCTTAATGATCAATATCAGTGATATGCGTGTATAAGCTGTAAGCCTTAACTAACTCTGTTGGGTCAGTTAAAATGCTGGATAGTTATTCTGTTATAGTTCAGTAACTATTGTGTTTTCTGAAATTTGTACTCTCTAAGATTTCCTAAGCTATCTATAAATAGCTAACAATTGAATCAGATTATATTCAATGAGAATATCATTTATTTTTCACTTTTATCTTTGTTTTCAAATTCACTTCAGTCTCCACAATTCTTCCCGCTGAAGAATTGTAATATTCAATATATGATGTAAATTGAAAAGGTAACTATCCAGTGTATAGGAAGCTTGAATTCGACTTACAAGCCACATCAGAGAAAATGCAAGGTGATAAAATTTATTACATATTTGTGCTCTTCATCATAACATATACCTGCTTTTCGTTTAGCAACTGCATTGTCTGGCACTGGATTTGAAACATGCACCTCTCGATATACAAAAGCAAATGCAATTTCTGCAACATAAGATACAAATAATAATTTGGAAAGAGAATAAAACCATACTGCTTGAAAATATAAGATGCACAGAAGGCAACAAATACTCGACTAGCAAATCATCAACTTAAAACAAAAACAAATACAGTACTTTTGTCCAATTTTAGAAATCAAAGAACATCCATAAGCAACAGTAAATAAACCAAAAGTCGTAGTACAATAAAAACCAAATAAAATAAAATACAGAGAACTATATTTTATTTCTTCTTACAAATAACAATGGAATTATAAAAAGAGAGGATGGATGAATAAATAGAATTATAAAAAATGTTATCATATAATCTAATTTTTAGGGTTTTCCTCTCTAGGTATTAGTATAAAAGTTCAAAAAAATTAAACTTAAAATTGCTAAATATATCTAGAAGTATCTGAAGAATCTGTGAAGTGTTCAAAATAATTAAAAAGTCCGACATAAAGGCTACTATGTTTGAATATCTTCACTTCCTTGACCAAAATACAAAGTTTCTCAAATCTTAACAATACTTTTTTCATATTTGTAATGCTTTTCACAGTTAAAGGAAGTTAAACGCCAAATATAGAGACTGGGGAATTAGTGATCAGAACCACATCAATGACTAAGGTGAGGAAAAGTCAAATGGTAAGTAATAAATAAAATAAAATAAAATAAATAAAAGGAGACATTGGGCCATCAGAAGGAATTCATATTACCATGCTGAGGAGGGGCAGCAAATGATATAATATCACCATGGCAGACTTTGACAGCAGCACCATTCTTTTTCAACTTCTCCCAGTTAAGGTAAGTTCCATTTGTGCTGAACAAAGCCTTACCAAAGTTAGAATATGAGGAGACTGAAAAAAGAGGGGATATTTTCTTCCTCAAGTAAAAGGAGCGATGGAAAAAACAAAGCTCAATAACGGAGCCACAACCTCGTATCTTTCAAGAATATAGACGTTGTGTTTTCCATATTTTCATTGGTAACCTTCGTCTTGTATATTCTGCAGTGATTTGCACTAACGGAATTCGAATCAATCTGAAAACGCACATCCTCTACCAATCGTCCGATGCAGTGCTCATCAGCAGTTAATAAGATGTTAATTCCCTGGTTACAATCATTCAATCATATAAAATTGAAAAAACAAGGAACAATTAAATCAAAAAAGAAAATAGATAAAATAAAGTGCCATCGCCATTAGTCACAGTAAGAAAAGCCAGGACTGGTAGTAAACTCCCATGCAGAAGCTAACTCCAGCATAACTTTCTTCTACTTCATTGCAATTTCTTTTTCCAACTCAAATACAAACCAATTTGCCGACCCATTTACTTTATGAAAACATTTCCTTAGCATTCCATGATTTCACTATTTAATTACAAAACTGTCATCTTTTTTTCTATCTATTTCCCGTTCAAAACTTCAAATCATTGAAAACAGAAAACAAATTGTAAATAAGGTGGCAGTTTCATAAATAAAAAGTAAAAACAGAAAATGTTTTCTCAAATTAAGAAACCCTTGAAATTTAATATAATTTCACAAAATTGAACATTCATGTGCCATGCCATTTACTGAGAGCAAAATCCTCCATCCAGTCTCATATATAAGAAGAAAAAACTACCTCACACCCTTAAAGAAAAATAGTTGACCTCATTTAATTTGTTGAAAATAATTAAAAAAAAAAATCAATTGAATTCTCTAAATTGCCCTTCAGGGAAACTGTTCCGGGAAAAAAAATGTTGGAAAAAAATAAAAATAAAAATTAATGAAAGGATATTGTAGGAATAGTGTTATAATTAGTTAACTTAGACTTATATTTAAAAACCACAAAAGTATACTTTTTTTTGTTGCTTATATTCGAGATCATAGGGAATACGTTGGGACCACTAATGCATTGAACATAAGGTGGCAGTTTCTCGTAAATAAAAAGTGAGAACAGAAATGTTTTCCCAAAGTAATAAACCCTTGAAATTTGATAAATCCACAAAATAGAACATTGGTGTGCCATGCCATTTGCTCAAAGTGAAATACCACTAATCCATTGAACATAAATTGTCCCTCAACACGTGTTGTGGCCAGTGGATGATTAATTAACAGTAGTTTTTTTAGTGGAGTATAATGCATAACAGAATTAACCTAATTTCCAAACAGCTCTTCTAAATTTGCAAAGAAAATGATAATAAAAAGGAAAAAGAAAAAAAAAATGTAATAAAATGGGAAATAGAGAGAAATAAAGATAACCTGATTCCTTTTGCGGGCATTATTGGAAATGGCAGTGAGGACACCCCAAACATTAGGATCAGAGTTGTGAAGAGGTTGAGAAGCGAAGTTGGAAGCAACAGAGACAATGCGATCTTTAGCTCCCAAAAACGATGATGGATTCTGCTGCTTATTGGGAGAATTTCCCTTGGATCTCGGAGTTCCGCCGCGAGCTTTCTCCTCTTCCTCCTCAATCGCCATTGCACAGTTACTGAAGAGAGAGAGAGAGAGAGAGAGAGAATTCGCGGGAATTGTAAACCCTAATTACCTGATTTCCGTTTTATAAATGCGTTGTATTTTGGGTGTGGAAGTTAGTAAGTGTGACTGTGAGGAGTGTGTCGTGTTTCGCTCGCTATTACAGCTTGCCTTGGAAGTCTCCAAATTTTTATTTTCTTTTTGTTGTATAAATAAATATTCCCTCCACTTAAATAAGTAAAAATAAATTAAAGAAAGTCATTCTATTTAATCTAAATTTTAAATTTTAGATTAAATTTCTCAATTTTTTAAACCATTTTAGTTTATACTTAGGTTTAGAGTGGTAAAAAAAATATAAAATAAATGTTATTATTAATTTTTAATGTAATTTAATTACTATTTTTTAATTGTACTATTATATTACTACACATACTTTCAAAATAATTATAATTTACATTTATGATATAGTAGGAAATAAATCAACAATTGAAAAGTATAATTAGGTAAATCACAACTATTATTTTTAGTTGCAGTTATTTTTAACACGCGTAAAATAAGTATAAATGACATTTATTGTGATATAGAATGAGTCTTGTATTCAACATTAATTATAAATAAAAATAGTATTTTATTTATCTCACAATGAGTGTCATTTGCACACATATTTAGAAATGCAATAATTAAAAAAAGTAGACAAATTATTTTATCAAACTATCAATTTAGTGAATTTTTTACTATTATCAATGTAAAGTACAATAATATTTTAAAAATTATATATATAATAATAATAAAAATTAAAAGATAATATAGAGAAAAAAAATTTAAAGTTGCATTAAAAATTATAAATTATTAGTATTTTGTTTTTAAGTAATACTCATTGTAAATCATTCATACTAGTATTTAGTAATCTAAATCCTCGGGTGTTGAGTCCTCGGGTTTTGAGTCCTCGGGTGTTAAGTTTGTGTTTTACTTCATCATATGCTTAGGTCCTTATATAGACTTTAGTGTAACTTCTCCTCACTTTCACTATCTCAATAACAGCCCATCCACTTAGTCCTCTTTTGTTGTGACCTCAAACATTCTTTTCTTATTTTCAACGAGCCAAGACCCATCAAGAGTTCCTAAGGTTTGACCACATCTTTGGTTTGAGATCCCCTTCCTATATTTGGAGTTTGGTCTCCAAGTCATCGACCTTTACCTCCCCCACCCAAGTCTAAAAACTTATGACGGTCCAATTATTATGATAATTTCTCACAATATTAAAAAATTAATGTAATGTTATTTTTAGAACACTGAATATGCATAAATAAGTTAATTTTTGTTAAAATTTGAGCAAGCAAATACATATAATTTTTTGTGTATAATTGAGTTTGAAGAAAATATTTTTAAAGACACATATCTTAATGTTTTAGGGCATTTAATAAGAGATAAAATATAAACATATTTAATTAAAAATGTACAGTGCTTTTATTTTATAAGAACACTTGTCAGCAAGATTTACATCTTAATGTGATATTTAATTCTTAAGAGAAAATTTTATATTCACGTTATTTTATCTGATTTTATGATTGCAATACTCGGTCAATGAAAGAGTACGTTCTAATGAATACTTTAAGATTATTATATTTGAGGGTTTATAAGAGAGGTGAGACAAGAGTTTTGTGAAAAATAATGAGGAAACGGAAGGAATAGCTTTAGAAGGAGAGGACTTTCAGAAATTCAATTTTTTTCATAATACAAAATTTTTTTAAATTGAGGGAACTAACAAAAATGTGTTGATAGAGGATTTTTGAAGTGGTTAATAAAGTTTTGCAATATTTTTCATGTTGCTATAAAACACTAAAAAATTTAAATATATTAATCATTGAAATTAATTTATCAAATACAAAAGTAAATTAAGATTGATTTTGTATATTTTTTTAATCAAGATTTTGTATATTTTTTTAATCAAGATTTTGTATATTGTTAACATTTAGATCATTTGGAAAAAAAATGATTTTGTATTGATTTTAATCTAAATGTTAACATTCATCACTAGAAAAGTAAATAAGATTGATTTTGTCATCATATCATGTAGTAGATTAAAATGCTTGCAGTTATTTCATTAAAAAAAATGCTTGTAGTTATATCATCTTACAATTGTATTAATAACTGCAATTAAATGATTACAATACAAAAAATAATGTTGTATTTTTAAGCGTGTTTGGTCTGATTAAAATTGATTTTGAATGAATTAATTTTAGTTAAAAATAAGTTGAATATAAAGTAATTTATATTTAAATATCTTTATGTAAAAATGAGTTGAACAATAAATTTTATCGTATAAATCACGTTTGAGCTCAGAAGCTACAAATCCTAACTTTAAGCTAGAAACAATTCAGCTTGGTATTATCTAAACAAGTCAGAATCAATTTTACACTCCAAAAGTACAACCAAACATGCATTCATATGGTTAAATTTTTATAAACAACCTTGTTAATAGAGAAGTTATCTTAAGAGAATTATAAAACGTTATTACATATATTAGATAAAAATTATGGAGATATGTATATCACCATTAAAATAATAAGGTTTAAATATGTTTTTGGTCCCCGTAAATATAACCTTTTTTAATTTTGGTCCTCGTAATTTTTTTTTTTGATTTACATCCCTGTAATATCAAAAAAGATTTATATTTGGTCCTTAACGTTAAGTGGACGTTACAAAAACGTTAACTGATAAACGGAAACAGTTTTTGGTCCCTGGAAATATAACATTTTTAAGTTTTAGTCCCTGAAAAATATTTTTTTGAATTTCATCCTTGCAATATTCAAAAATCTCCTTAAATATAAAATAACATACAAATTGATCTTTATTAATAATAAATTTATGCCAAGTAATGTTTAAAATATTTTCACTTCAATAATCTAAAATTTATTAATCTTCTATTTTATTTATTTATTATTATTAAATTAATTTTCATTTTCTATTTTAAAAAAATCACTAAAATCTTCTGTTTTATTTAACTATTATTATTAAATTAATTATATTAGTATAAAATAATGATTAAAATAACTTTAGATTTAAGCTTTATAATTTTAACTAAAATCTCCTTTTACGCTTTAGATTTGTTTCATTATAACTTAAAATAAATAAAATATATATTAGGTGATAGATTTATTTTAATCATTATTTTATA
>JBBPBQ010020321.1:5546203-5557885 GCA_037974755.1 Cicer yamashitae | reverse complement strand
TATTTTTTTTTTGACAAGTTTACATATACTTTATAAATGAAGTTCACGAATGTTAAATTTCTTATACATGTTACTTTTCATCATATATAGTTCAAATATAATTTCCATCAGTGTGATCTGTGAATTTATTTTTGATGTATCTATGTTAATTGGATTCACGTATACACGTGTTTTTCTAAAAATAGAGTAATATTTATATATGAGATCAATTTATGTTTCATTTATGTCAATTCATTACACGTGTGTACATTTATATTTCCTTTAAAAAAAACTGCACGTGTATATATAAATTTAGATTATGTATATCACTGCATCGAAAAATATGGAACTCATATGGTTGCAAAAAAAAAAAATATTGAAAGCAAGAAAAGGATAAGGAAAAGTCTTGAATGAATTTGAAAATGATAGAGATGGAGATAAAGGAAGAGGAAAATTAAGGAGTTAAAAAGAGAAAGAGGTTGAACCGTTGAAGGAAGAGAAGAGATATATTAGAGAGCTATAGATTTGTTATGAGTATAGGTTGATGTTCAGCAAAATTCATTAGCCATTATAGCAAATGTGACTATTAGATGTGATAAAATGGACGAATCAGATGAATATAAATTTAGATTGTAATTGATGGTTCAAAATAATCCATTTATAATCTAATAAAAGTTCTTTAAAATTTTTTTAGTTCAATCTATCTATTAATTATAAAAATCATTAAATTTATATTATATTCTTTAAGAGAAAAGCAAACGAGTTCACTCACTCTTTAAGAAGAGCAACCACATATATTTCTAATCTTAAGTGTTATTACCGTGTTCTCACGTGAATTGCACTTTTTCTTAGAATTGCACATTTTTATTATTGATGAAATAGAGTTTTTTTCTATAAAAAAAACTAATTTAAATTATCTTAAAATAAATTCAACTAAACATACAATTATGTAACTCATTTAAATTTTAAATTTTTTCTAGTTACATCTCTAAAATATCTAGTCACATTAAAGTTAGACAAACTTGTTCTTAACCCTACTGACCTCTCTCACAAACATCATTGAATGTGAACAAATTTGATAAAAGGTTAAAAATTGAAATACTGAGATTTTTTTGATAATATTCTATTGAATTGGTAAGTGATCTTCTCAGTGATTTTTTTTTTTTTTGTGTCTTTGAATTCTACATAAACTCAATTTATGTATGTGAAATCTAAATATTAACACATGCAAACTCATCTAATATATCACCTATAAGTTTTGAATTTTAGATTTTATTTAAACTGTATTTATGTAGGTCCAATCACATACAACTAGTAAATTCAAAAATTTCATGCGCTACATGCATGAAATGAGCTCACATAGTTGTATATAATAATGTAAACTAAGTATACGAAAGCTACATGAGTTCAATTCACACTACCATTGTCCTAAAAATTAGATATGTTAACTTTGTTTATGTACCATATGTGATCTAAGTTAATGTGAACTTTATTCACATACATGTGCGCCTTTAAGAAACTAAAACACTTATTCAAAACAGATCCAAATTGAAGACTATAATACGATGATCTAAGAGTGCATTATACAAACCCAAGCTTCGGTCTAATTGAAGAGAGGATAGAATAGCATGAGCTTCTCCTTGTACATGGGCTTGAGTCCAAGAGGATTGTGCAAAGACAAAAGCAGCCATGTGGTTTCTAAAACAGACACCGAATTCAATCTTGCCTTTGGCTGCAAAATTCACAAAGTCTGTGTTGCACTTCATGTATCCATTTTCTGGTTTCTTTCAGGAAGCAGAATCGGGTATTGCAATTTGCACGAGATAGATGGTTTTGAGCGGCATTTCTTTGTTAATACTAAAATATACTAGTAAATACTTAAATTAATAATGCAACATAAATGAAATCTAATTTTAAATACGAATAATTTTTATAGAAATATACTTAACATAAATTAATTTCTATTCAACTCACTTTTTAATTAAAATAAAAATCATCATCCATGACTAAAACTAAATTCTTAATCGGAACAATCCATATACACTAATAGCCATAATCAGCACATCAAAGCCAAACCCTTTGAGTTTCAAAGGGGTAATTTGTCTCAATACACACACCCCACCCCCAGCGCGTCGTCTAGATTAAAAACATTTATAATTGTTGGAAATTGGAAACCATCCGCCGCACAGTGCTCAAAGCCAGATCTATAATAAGTTGTGTTCCATTATAAAAAAACACAACAAAATGTGGTGGTCCTCACCATAGGTAACACACAGGACCCACTCGTACTCCACCACGTGGCCTTGCATACACCAATCACGCTCCTGAAACTCACAGCTCACGAACCACAAAACGTCGGAAAAGGTAGAAACCACACAATTACTATCCTAGAACCCACCACATCAGATAACACCACCACCACTCCACCAGAGTTTTATAACAACCCAACAATTCAATAAAAATACGAAAAGAAAAAAAAAGTAAAGCATCATTCACGTGCAATGGTCCATACCTAAATTAATTAATAACAAAAAAAAATTCTCCAATCCAATCACATACAGAGAAGAGAAAAAAAAAGTCGAAAATTACAAAAGAAAAAACGCAGAAATTAAATTAAATTACAAATCAGGACATGAAAACAGTGGAAACAACAAAAGCAGACAAAGCAGTCACTGTAAAAGTAAGAACAGTAGAAGCTTTCACGTGAACGCCAGCAGATTTCCCGGAACTGCTACGTTCGGCATTCGACGGCGCATCAGCCGGGGCACCAACCGGACTACCATCAGCGGGAGCCGGCGGCGAGGCAGGAAGCGGAGAAGGCGAATCCGCCACCGGTGAGGGAGCAGAAGCAGGCGTCGGAGTAGGAGCACCGACAGGTTCCGGCGCCGGAGCAGGCGACGGAGACTTCGCAAACAACTCCGGTGGAAGAAGCACACTATCAACAGAATAAATAGAAAGCGGAGTAGAATCCAGAATAGTATCCGCAATCCTAGACGAATCAACGCCGGTATGAAGTGTAACGGAATCACCGGCAACGGAAACGGTGTAATCAAATTTTCCGGCACCGTTAGTAGCCAAAGTAGTAATAGGATCTTTAGTAGTTTTCAAAGATCCAACGGGAAGATATTTAGCAGCAGCATGATACTGTAAGAGCGAAACTATTTCAGCATTCGTGAGCTTGTTTAAATCAGGAACGCCATGTGCTTTAAAAGCTTCATCGGTCGGTGCGAAAATAGTTAAACCTTTATCAGCAGTTGACTGAAAAGTTTTGATTAAACCATTAGTTGAGATTAACGACGCAAACGTTTTACATCCAGCTTTTTCGATTAATGCCGTTATGTTAACGTCAGAAGACGGAGGTGGAGCGGTTAGAATACCGGGAGCGATAATAGGAGCGTTGATTTCGAGAACGGAGATATTGTAAGGGATTTGTTTGATGGATTTTGTGTAAGTCGAATCGAGTTTGGATCCAGGTGCGGCGGAACCGAAGGCAACTTTACCGCCTTTAATGTCGGTGATGTTGACGGATCCGACGCTGTTTTGAGCGTTACCGGTGGTTTGGAAGAGAGTGGTGGAGAGTGTGGTGCCGTTGGTGATTTGGTGGAGTTTAGTGTTGTCGAAGTAGTCGAGAAGGATGAGGAGACTGAGGACGTTTTTAACGACGGAGAGAGGATGCTTTGAGGTGATGGAAGAGAATGCGGCGTTGTTGAGGACTAAGACGGTGATGGTTTGACGGCTGTTGATTTCGTCGGCGAGTTTGGTTTGAGAGAGGAAGTTGTTGTATTGACTATAGTCTGGGTTGTCGGAGAGGATTTCCGTGATGTTGTGGGCGGAGATGGTGGTGGTTATGGAGAGGATGAGGAGGAGAGGAAGGAAGAGGAGAGAGTGGTTACCCATTGTGGGAAAATGGGTAATGGCAGAGAGAGAGAGAGAGAGAGTGTGTGAGGAAGTGAAGTGGAAGAGAAGGAGTTAAAGATGGAAGTGTCTGTTGTAGTGTTGTTTGTTTGTATGTGTGCGTGTCTGTGGGGTTTTATTAACCATGGTTAACGGGTAGGATGTGAATTACAAAAGGAAATTTCCACTTTATTTTCATTTTTCTTTCATATCAGATTTTTTTAAATTGTTTAGGTACATATTTTTTTTTTTTTGTAGATTACTAGTTTGTATGGAGAACAGTTTTATGCATATAAATCATCGTGGTTTAAAGTTTATATATATATATATATATATATATATATATATATATATATATATATATATTAAAATATAATAATTAGAAGAGAGATAAAAGTCATTTTATCAAATTATTTATCTTAATTATTGATAAATTTTTCACTATTATCAATATAAAGTATAATAATATTTTAAATGTTGTGTATATACTAATCATTGAATAATAATATATATAAAAAAAAATTAAAGTTGTATTGAAAACTACAAATTATATTTATTTTGAGACATTTTTTGTTAAAGTGACGCTTATTCTGAGATGAAGATAGTATTATTGAGTTTAATTACAGTATTATCGATGCAAAATAATTTTACATTGACATCTAATAAAAAGGTATGATATGTTCATATAAATTAATTTTATAACCGCAATTTAATAATAACCGTAAAATATTACATATTGATTGGACTTTATTGTGTGAGTCATATTTTCTCTTCATTATTTAGATATTTGGGTAAGTATTTAAAAAGTAACATTGAGAAATATATATTGCTTGATTAAAAAATAGAAAAATAATGATTGTCATTAAAATGTAATTATATTGGATTTTAGTTGAATCTATTTAGTAATTTTTGTTCAGGTATTTAGTTGAAGAGAATGATGTTTATTAAACATTGTGATTGAAAAATTATAAAATAAATTATGTGTACGCGTGAGAATCATTTAACCACTCAAATGGAAGAGTTCCATTATAGTTGCTCTTAATGGCACTTGTTAAGAAACCTAATGTGAAAAGTGTTTTTTTAACATGAAACTTTTTTCCTCAAAAATAAAAAACATAAAACTTTTATTTTGTTTCCACAAGAACATTTGTTAACGCGACCATAAAAAAATTAACTGCTCTTACAAACTGAGCTCTTTAAAAAAGTTTATTAGTTTTTTATTGAAAAATATGTTGCAATTCGGAGTGGGCTTGAATCTATGGTCATATAGAGAGTAACACAACGGCTTTGTAGTAGTGATGATTGAGGGTTGATCCTTGACGGGGATGTACCTACACACTTCAATAATCAAGTAAATTTGTGTCTCTGAGTTGGAGATTTTAGGGTGATAACATTGCGTACATTCGACCTACGCCAGTTTTTCTTTTATAGGATGTCACATAAGGTTCATTGAAACAATTTGTTGGGATTATGAACTATATGATCCAATGCTCACGAATCATTGCTTGATTTTTGACATGTGTCTTTGATGATAGATGATAACCGTTGCCATTGTGCGACTGAGATTTTGTGATATGTTTGTCATTGTATGGCCTTAGGAAGAGGTATGTGAGTTCTAATAGTCACTCATCAATAATCTCTTTTGTTATACTAATATGTCCTAATTCAAGAATCTTCCACGCTTATTTGCTGAGTTGGACTAAAATATAATTATAATATAACTAAATATTATTTTAATAAAGTATCAACATGAATTACTATCCCAACAATTCAATTTTAACTCAAATTCAGTAGCCAACATTCATATCATTTGATTAATGAGAAATGTTCTTCGATAACAAACAAAAAATGATAAAAAAGAGAAGAGTATTATATTACATGTAACACTTACAAATTATAATCAGCTACGAATTATAATGAGCTACTATTTTATACATGGTTAATACTTAGTAAGAATTTGATTGATCAATTATTTTATTCTTATACATTTTTTCATTCTTGTATAAATCACTCTCGATTAATTATGTATATATATATTTGTACTCTCTTAAACAATTGTTATTGAATAGTAAATCAACTTAACTTGTAATTTTTTTATGTCAAAACTTTTTAATTATAATTATATTTTTTTGAATTTTTTGATATTTATCAAAAACATATATTTGACCAGTTTTTATATATGTGACCATTTGTTAGTGTAATGACTATACTAAAAGAATAAAATATTGTCTTAAAATTCAAGGAATTGCTTAGTAGAGTATAACAATTAACAATTGTATCTAATATATTGTAGATTCAAATTACACAGTGATATAAATGTAAATGTAAGACTGAAATATATGTGTGGTCTTCGTAAATTATGGTTTTTACTTTTGTTTTTGTAATTTTTTTTGTTTGAAATTTGATCATATAAATTTAATTCTATTTTAAAATCGTTTTTGTTGTAATTAGTTTTTAAAGAAAACTTACATAACAAATGGAGAATCGACGGAAAAAAAACGTGAACTTATGAAAACAAAAATAAAAAAAATGCGAATTTATAGAGACTAAACATGTATTTTTCATTTGATTATCGTCTTCGTAAGTTTATATTTTTTATTTTATTTTTTGTCTATTCTCTATTTTTTATGTCAATTTTTTTAACAGTAATTAATAGTAAAGACGATTTTAAAATAAAATTGGATTTATATTATTAAATTTTTTATTTTTTTTAAAAAAAAACCTTACCTTATAGACATATATTTATACTAAATGGAATTAGTTATTGAACTGAGGTAATTTCTCTCTGCTAATCTTTTAGGGCAAAAATGTGTTGTGTTTGGCATTGCATTATGCCATTATTATAGTAACCTCATGTATGTACTTTATAGAAGGGAAAAAGGAAAGGTGGTAGTTAAGGAAAGGATAACTAGAGTTATTAAGAGCATGTGAGAGGGATGGGGCAGAAGGAGGGGACAAGGATGATTTGTTCACAGCTGGAAATGCAAAGAGAGGTCGTGGCATTCGTTGGCTTCTTTGCCATTCTTTTCACCAAATGGCTTCTGTGCCCTTTTTTCTCTTTCTTATGTCCTATTCTCAGTTTTACAATACTTGGTATCTTTCTTTTTCTTTTTTCCTTTCTTTTCTCTCCATATTTTTGGTGTCTCATTTTCTCATCATCAATTACTATCTGTTTTTTTTAGTCATTTGCGAAAGAGAATACAAAATTTCTACCACATTGAGCCTATCTTTCGTAGCGCGTGTCAGGATCATGATAAACCGTATTGTGATTTTTATAAAATTATTATGATAAATTCACCATAATATTAAAATATATACCGAATCGACTCAAATTAACTTTAAAAAAATATTTTGTAAAAGAAATCACTTTTCATCGACTTTAACAAATCTGCACAATATCTTATATTTTTGTTTTATAAAATTTTATAATTTTATATTTAGTCTTTTGTTAAATATTTGGACGACTTTAATTCAAACTCTATTTATAGGGGTGTCAAGCTAATTTTAAAAATTAAGAGTTCAGGTTCAATGGTTGATTTTATTAAAGTAAAGATTAAAATTGTTTATAATATATTTGTTTTAGTTGCTTAAATTTTTTGTTAATTTACAAGTTAATTTTGTAACATTAGAAATATAATTTTTATATTGAAATTAAAAATAAATTGTTGAAATTCTTTATGGAATAAAAACTTATTTAATAATTTTTTATATTAATAACATGTAATTATTAAATAATCAAATGGTTGAAATAGTTAAAAAGCTTTCTAATAAAAATTATTATTGTTTAAACAATTTTTTTTTGTTTACATGAGAAAAAAAAAAAAGAGAACAAAAGAAGTTAGATTAAATCATAATTAATTTTCATTCATGAATTGTCTTCTGCCAGTAGCCACCAGTGTACGTAACCAGTTGAAAAGTTTGATAGTCTCACCTATTTAATTACAATTTTTCTCATGATATTTTTTGTAAAATTTTATTATTCACGTGAGAAAATTATTTTTTATGTGAGTGAAATGATGAACAAAATTTTCCCATTAAATAGTAAAAACTAAGACACCATAGTTGATAAAAAAATTTTAAGACACCATAATGTTACAAAAAATTTAATCTTTATCATTTATGTATGAATATGTAAATATACCTAAAAATATAAATATCATCTATATAAAGTTGTATTATTGTATGTGTATATCTTGAGCTAGGACATCACATTTGGCAATTGTAAATAAAAGAAAGTTAGAAAAAAACAGGGGAAGACAAAGAATATGGAAGAAAAGTGTTGAAAGCCAAAACCACTCTGCAAGTGGTTAGTCTGCACCAACGTATATGACAGTGTAAAGAGCCTTGCAGATCAATATATCTTCTGCTCAATTTGAATTTTAAGTGATTGTTTGGACACAAACATACTCAAACAAAAATATATAATTTAAAATTATATATATATATATATATATATATTTTTTTTTTATCTTTATTTTTTTTAAGTGTGCCAAACACTATTTATCTATATTTATGTTCAAATATTTATCTGTACTCATATAGTCCAGTGATTTTATCTCCCCTATAGAGTACTCTGTTGCACGATGTACTGGTCCTGATGAGTTTGTTACCTAGTAACTGCTCTAAAAATTCACTTTTTTTAACTCTTCCGTTTTAAAAGAAATTTACTTTGATAATTTATAATTCATAAGTAAAATGTGACTAAAAATTAGTTTTGTAAAGATTTAAATTCAAATTATTTTAAACGATTCATTTTTAACTAGTTTATTAACTCTTTTAACTAACAAATTAGTTTCACAAATTGAGCTCCAATTGCATGGTCAATGACTCAATATTACAAAGCAATTATAATACACCCATTTTCTATATTTCTTGTTAATTTATCAATTTAATACAACCCTTTGTAGAAGGTAAGTAATGTATATTTTATTTTGGTTGAATTTCTTTTATATTATCTTTTTATTCAAAACTCTTTGTTATACTTTACATCCTATATTGAAACTTATATATTAAAATGTCTATTTTTGTGAGGAAGTTTCAAGACAAAGATGCAAACACATGAAAGATATATATTTTTTCTTTGATAGGAGGTCGCATCATGGAAATGCGATATATTGTCATTTATTTATTTATTTTTATAATAAATGATTAATTATTAATTTAATAAATAAAAAATAATTAAAAAACCAAATGATATTAATAAAATCAAACAAAATCCATTTAATGAAAAAATTACATCAAAGTTAATAAGGTTGAATAGATGTGTGAAAACAAATAATGTGATATATTATTGCAGATAAATTGACAACTTCATTTTATTTTTTTAACAATTCTCTCCTATTTTTCCTCTATGAAATTGCTAATTTATTTGCTTGCAAAATAGGAGGAAGTTTAAGTATAACAAGTTATTTGTTTTGACACATCTACTGTATTAACTTTGATATAATTTAATTTTATTAATATAATTTATTTTTTTTAAATTATTTTTATTATTTTTTATTTATTAAATTAACAATTAATCATTTGTTATAAAAAATAAAGAGCAATAGATGGTCGCATTCTCGGATATTGAAGAAAAAAAAATTATTCATGTGGTTGCATTTCTGTCTTGCGAACTCTGAAGGTCAACAAAAATAAAATATTTTGTTATATAAATTTTTAATATAGAATATAATGGACAATTTTAAATAAAAATATGACATAAAAGTAAAATAACACATTTATGTGGTACTATTTAATCTTTAAAGCTTTTCCACACCCTTGTCCCTGCCATCCTTCAGCAAAACTTTTATTCAATAAAAAAGAATGTTTTTCTATCTTTATACATACTATTATTTATTCTAGTTACCAAAAATATATTATTTATTCCTTCAATACATATTTAGGAAATGTTGAAACATACTGCTGGCAAGAAGTGGCTAATGATACCAACTTTAGTGTCTGTGATGTTAAAAGACATGGGGGCCAAAAATTGTTCAAAAGAGAAATTATTGATAATTGCCATGTTGGTGTTTGACCTATTGTGCTTGGCATATGATCCATTTATGACTAGTGGAAAGTGGACTGCACATCATAATATAACCATGATCATGTAGCAGCTGCAATAAACTTTTTCATATGTAGTGCCATAAATACAACTCAATTGATTAATCACGTTAACATGGAGGGAGCTCAAATTTGAATTTAAAATAAAGTATTTGAAAAAAAAAAAAACATTTTCAAACGTGTACGACGTTGGCATTACTACCTACTATCTGATTATTTTGACTCGTTTTATTTTATTCCAACAACAACACCACGGTACAAAATTACAAATCAAGCTCCTGCGTTTTCTTTGACTTCACAAAAGCTTCACTCCCTTTGCTTGTGACTAGAGTAAATGTCGTAGTCCTTTTCTTGTTACTTCACAACGTTATGAAAGAATAATTCTGTAAAATCTACCTTTTTGGATTAGTTTTATTTATGAGTAATTAACAGGATCAGTACTATAAATATATCGGCTAAATTGGTTTAGAGAAATTTTTGGTGTACACCTAATATCTAGTGTATACACTTCAATAAAATGTTTAATATATAAAAATAATTTTATTTATTATTTAAAATTTGTTTTCTTTCTTTATTATCAACCACCATTAATAGTGGGGTGTCAAATGAGTGTACTATATATATATATATATATATATATATATATATATATGGAAGTACATCTATCACTACTCAATTGCTATATACAAAACTTAGTTGATCGATACAAATATCATTTGGACTCGTATCACAATTTTGTATTGTTTTTCTTCTTCATCTTTTTATTTAAATAAATGGTTCTTGTATAAATTTTGTTTTTCCTCGCAATTTCTATGAATTCATCATCAATTACTATGATATTGTTTTGTTCGTTGTCTTTGTGCGGTGTTTGTCGTTTAGATTGACATGATTAATTCGATTCAGTATAGATTCATCCAATGACTTGGTCAATGCTTCAAATCTGGAGACATAATATTCTCGTTACTTTGATTATGTCAATGTTTGTAGACATTTTACAGTTATATGCTATTAAATTAGATGTTGCAAGTTTGTTCGGAAATTCATTCTTTTTAATTTTTAGCAATTTTGAATTTATGTTGTCTTCTGTTGAAAAAACTAGAGATAATTATCTCAATAATGCATAAATGATCAAATAGAAAATACAATTTCACATAACAACAATAATTGACAAAAAATTAAATATGAGACAAACACAATTTTTAACGTGGAAAACTTCCCTCGGAGAGAATAAAAATCACGGGACGTAGTCTAGTAAAAACTTTCACTATAATAATTAATGTGTATACTACAGTCTTCCTAGTAATACTAGGAACATCAAAACAAACAACTTTCCACTAAAGTGGGTATTTCAAAATAACTCTTAGAAAAGATAAAACTTATATTAAAAGAACAGATTAAATGACATACTAAAATTGTAGATAAAAAGGAGCAAGTTTGCTACATACCCATTACCACCGAAACCAAGCTTTTTCTTCCTTCCTTCTGTTTCTTCTTTCTCTTCGGCAATCGTATTTTAAATTTTTTGTGTTTGTGTTTTTTTTTATTGACTTAGGAATTTATCCTTTTTTTCTTTCTTTGTCACATGGGTCAAGCCCAATTATAACACCTTATTCTTTTTTTTTTCTTTGATAATAATAACAATACTACTACTACTACTAATAATAATAGTAAAATTAGTGGATTTCATTTGGAGAATGAGCCCAACCAACATCTTTAATGTATCCTATCAATTAAAATGAATGAACATCTTTATGTTACTTAAAA
>JBBPBQ010020321.1:5486053-5545996 GCA_037974755.1 Cicer yamashitae | reverse complement strand
TTACTTAAAAAAAAAAAAAAAAAAGAAAAGTCTCATGAACTCCTAATTTGAATTTAATTATGCAAATCTTGATTTAAACTCCTCCTTATGTAGATTAATTAAGCATATTCCTTGTCAATCCATGACTTAGTGCATATTTGATATTATGATAGAATTATCAAAATCATAGTGAGTTACACTGATTTTCAAAAACTACAAATCGTAACTTTAAAAAATCATGATAGTTCAACGTGGATATAACAACTTCACCAAAATGCATATTTGATATTATGATAGAATTATCAAAATCATAGTGAGTTACACTGATTTTCAAAAACTACAAATCGTAACTTTAAAAAATCATGATAGTTCAACGTGGATATGACAACTTCACCAAAGTGCATATTTGATATTATGATAGAATTATCAAAATTATAGTGAGTTACACTGATTTTCAAAAACTACAAATCGTAACTTTAAAAAATCATGATAGTTCAACGTGGATACGACAACTTCACCAAAATATCAAAAATAGACTTAAACTTCTATGCTTACCACCAGGTACTTTCATCCCTCATTAAAATCAACTTTGCAGGAATAATGTTTTAAAGCAACACCACACACACCCCAATACATCCAATAATACCATAACAATCATAGCATAATGGATAAGATACCAACAATCAGAAAGATTTTTCCTTTAAAATAGTTTTCACCGCACAGAAAAACAGCTGCACAACTTCAAAATATCTCAAAGATGGTAATAGAAATTGCAGTCAAGCTGTAACGAGCGTGATAGGTTCACTTCTGATATAGATTAAGAAAGAAAGAAAACGATAACTTTTTTAAAACATCTTTATAAATTATAAATATATTCTATTTATTGTAAATAATAAAGTTGAAAAATTATAATTTAGAAGTAATGTAAATAAAGAGTGTTTCTCATTATTTTAATTTAACAAATATCGCTTTAATTCCTAAAAGTTTTTATGAACTTGATGATGTGCGATTCTAAGTTGATTTGCGTGTATACTCACTCTTTCACAAAATTAGATATCTTTTGAGGTATAATTTGTATACCTCTATTTTATAAATACTTACTAATGTGTATTATTTCTCTTACGCAGAACTTCCTTATTTTTTTAATTCACAAACTAACTTTTATTGTTCTCATCATCATTTCTAACAATCAATGATGTTTTAATTAGACCTATCAAACTTGAAAGGGGTTTTCGACATGGTCATCCACTCTCCCCTTATTTGTATATCATATGTGTTGAAAGTTTCTCGACTCTTATTCAACAACGTAAAGCTAGAGGTGATATCAGTTGAACTAAAATATGTAGAAACACTATGATAGTTTATCACCTTTTATTTGCAAATGATTGGTTTTGACTTTTCAGGTCAACAGATGTCAAAATCTTAGCCATGAAACATATTCTTGCTAACTATGAAGCAACCTCTAGTAAGACCACCAAACTTCATAAATTTGAATTCTTTTGTAGCAAGAATGTTTCCCATTAGGTGAAGTCTTCTATTTGTTTTTCTAAAGAAAAATAGTGCTCGTTTGAAACATAATTTTACAATTTATTTTATATTAATGTAAAGGGATTATCTAATTTAAAGTTAGCTCTCGCTATTTTTAATAAAAATATTATATTTATTTTTCATTTTTTATTATTAAAAATTCATTTTTTATCACAGAGTAAAGGTCCACCATTAGAATATTTTTTTAGAGGTCCCCGTATTTGACACCCCAATATCAAACTGAAAAATATCATACATTAATGTATTGGTAATAACAATCATACATTGAGATTTTGATTACTGAATTGGAATTATGATTCTTGATAGTAATTAATAATAATAATAATTTTAATTCCCTTGATTAAATTTAGATATAATTAAAAAATATTTATAAAAAATTCAAATACTCAAAAAACATAAGAAATTATGAGAGTTTATTCGAAGGGCTTCTTCCAATAATATACATGTCTTCCAATAATATAAACATGTATGCAACTACATCAGTCAACTGACATAAGCCGAGTCATGCATTTTATTGTCTTTATTATTGCTTGAACCAAATGCAAGAGGGTGGTTAATAAACAGAAGATGGATCTTTATGTGTCTAAGTAGTCGAACTTGCATTGTGATGCTTTAAAGATATTGGATGCTTTGTTCTTTATTGTATGAGTTATCGAAATGAAATGTTTGATGAATAATTAAAGTCTTTAAGTGTGTTGATGAGTTATTGAGTGATAAATTGAAGTTGAAATTGCATATCGTGTGTAATAATTGTACTTGAATTGACAAGTGAAAATGTTTGTGTTACACTTTGATTAAATAAAATAGAATGGAAGTAGAAGATGGAACAAATGGTGTATTTTTGAAGGTATCACATCAGAATTTTTGTGAGTTAACAAATATTAAAGCATGAGACATAGATGAAGATAATTGTCGCAAATAGAACTTGGAAAAACACAAAAATGATGAATTGTCAATTTATTAAAGGTTGGTCAAAGAGTTATCTCCATATTTTATGAAAAACACTGATTCTAAACTTTTGTATTTTTCCCTTACTTTCACTTTTTTACCCTTCAAACATTTTTCTTCTATTAATCATTTTCATATATTAATCATTTTCATATGTTACAAGCTAAAAGATGTATTTATCAAATATATTTATTTTCTTTGACCCTATTTTCTCTTATATTTGAGCCTAAATCAATTATATCATAAGAGAAACTCAAATAAACTACAACACATATATTTCAAATGATCTCTATTTGATGGGAAACAACAATCATTGGACATAGATGCACACAAATGAGGTTGCTAAGCATTGCGACCCCTTTTCTTTACATCCAAAGAATTTTTGTCTCAATTATTAGTGATTTAAGTATAAATGATTTAAAGAACAACATACCTTAGTTGACCACCAATTATTAAGGGTAGGATTGATCACCAACCTAAGATACCAAGTGTAATTGGTTTTACTTATGAATCACCTGTCAAATAATCAAAGTTAAAAAAAATATGTGAAAAATATAATATGTAATTAATTTTAAATTTTCAATCATTAATCTTGCAAGACTATTTTTTGAATGGAAGACAGGTATGGTTTAATGGTTCAAATAATAATACTCATTAGCATACTCATATTTTCCTCTTCTTATTTCATTTATTCTAGCTATTGGAGATATTTTATTTACTATTATATTATTTTAGTACATTTAAATTGATTTACTCCTATCAATTTGTAGAATTTCTATAAAGAACAAAAAGTTTTGTAAAAAATTATGAGTTTTTAATATGTATAAATGTTATATAAATGTTATATAGTTATATACAACATATGTTTATTGCCCTGAACATGTGCATATAGTGTATTTGTTATATTATTTTATGATTAAAATTTAAAAGATTTTCGAATCTTTTCAAATAAGAAATATGTTAGCGTTTTAGTTAATATTTATTTATCAATTTAAATAATTAAATTTAGTACCTTTAAAATATTTTTATTGAAATAGTTAAAAAATTATACTAAAAAATATGCTTAATATATAGTTACATTATACGGATCACTTATGCTAACTGTCTCTTTCAAATATCACCTTTAATTAGAAATTAAATATGATGATTTTTGGTTTGGTGTAGTGATAAAAATTATAGGACGAAAGAAACTTTGAAGGAACAATATTTTAATGTAAGTGGCCATTTATTCCACTTTATTCATTCTCTCACTACATTTGGGTATATATTGTGAATTCAGATCTAAATTTTTTTACAGGTTTGCGATAGAACAATTAGTTATCCAAAATCTGCCTCTCATAATGATGTTAATGATCACTACAATCTCATTAGTGAAGTAGTTAAAATATCATTAGAAGGGGGTTGAATAGAGATATTTGAGTTTTTAAAATTTTCTTTTAAAACTGTATCCTCTACGAGAGGATAAAAGTTAGAGGATAGAAATTTTAAAAACTTTAATTGACAGTTAAGTAAATATAGAGGAGAGAGTATAAAAAATGACACACCCAACTTTATACTGGTTCATCCAATGTAGGCTACATTCAGTCCTCACAAACTTGTGAGTTTTCACTATGGCTCAAACTGACCTATCCTTTTTACGGACCTCTTTTTCACAGTGTATATTCTTAGTCTCACCAGGCTTACAATTCCGTTTTCTTTCAGATTACAAGTATTACCAAGTGTATAATAACTTGGAATATACAGAATAAATGATTTGTGTAACACCCCAACTTTTTACAGTGCGAGTGTATTTTTTTTTCAAAATAAAGTGATAAAAATCCCAAGTTAAACCCATAAATAAAGAAAATACTTTTGGATAAAATATTTAAGTCGTAACACGACGACAAAATCATAATTAATTACAAACAGCGAAAATAGTTTTCGGAACGAAAATCCAAAGTATCCAAGTATAAATTACATCTTCTAAAATAATCTGTTTCAAATACATAAGTTCCCTTTTTACAACCACAACCTTGAAATAAGAAAGGGAAATAAATAAAATTCTTAATTAGAACCCTAAGCTGATCATTAATCTATCTGAGGGTGACTGGGTACTAGGAATCCACGAGCGGCATCAAGCCCCACTGCTTTCGATCACAAACCAACCCATCGCCACGTCACGCCTTAGAATGACCCTGGTTCTCATCTGAGGGCAAAACCCAGATTTCCACAAATTGTAAAGGGTCACCAATGCGAAACTAACAAATACCACATATCATTCAATTTTAAATGCACAAAATCACCTTTCAACTTAGCATGCATCTAGAAAGGGTTTGCATATGTTAAACATGCATAAACAAGGTTGAAAAATGAAGTTTTGGACCAAACAACACTGTTGTATTCGAATACACCCTATGTGTAGTCAAATACACTTGCGAAAACAGCAGAAAAACAGCAAAAACAGCACTGACAGCACTACTGTATTCGAATACAGCCTGTCTGTATTCGAATACAGCATTCCATTCAACTGTATTCAAATACAGCACCTTGTGTAGTCGAATACACTTCAAAAAAATCAAGTCAGTAGCTAATTTAATCATCTGTATTCGACTACAACACATGTGTAGTCGAATACACCTGTCAAAACAACAGAAAATCAGTTTTTAACCCTTTCAAAAACATTCCAACACCTCCAAATTCATTCCAACACTTTCAACACCAATTCAATCAATCACAAACCCCAACACAACACAAATCACTCATCACAATCAAGTACGCATATACAAACATCATAACATGTCAAACATGACTCGCGTGCCAAGCACCCTAATGCAATGCGTATATGCCAATGCACATGATTCCAGAATATCAACAAAACCCTCCTCGAAGGGGCGTAAATCATAATTGTACAGCCTCTCACAGACTAATACTAATTACCAAGGTGCAGTCTCTCACAAGCTAGCACGATTTACTAATGTGCAACCTCTCACAGGTTAGCACGACGCGATAATCCATGTAAGGGTGAGATGAACCAACAATTCACATGGAATCATCCCGTGGCCCATCCGGTCACCACTATCACCGACGCGATAATCCCCGCAAGGATAAGATGAACCAACAATTCACATGGAATCATCTCGTGGCCCATCCGGTCACCACTATCACTACTATGAAATGCATGAGCATACTCTGACTCTCGACACCACAATCATTAAGTAAATGCAGCTATTAAAAGATTCCTCATTTTTAATGCTCATTTAACACTAATGATTCTCAAATTTAACACAGAGCATACTCAATGCATACAATCCTCAAATCACATGAAATTGAATTCACAAATCATATTGAATTCAAATCACCACATACACAATCTCATCAATTCATACCAAATCAAAATACACACATAATTTGCATTTATTCAAATTCCCACATCTTGAAACATAAAGCAAATATCCACATTTATAAAGTTACCCATAAACACATCAACCATACCAAGTAAAAATCGCCATCACCCACACCTCAAAACTCAATAAATTCAATTTCACCATTTACCCACAAAATGCATTAACTTCATTTCTCACAACAATACACCTTAACCCATCAAATTTATTTTCCAAAATTTTCAATCATAACACTCCAAATCAAAACTCAAAATTGTTAAACATAAACCACCAAATTTCTTTTCCACAACTCACATAAATCCCATTAAATTCCTTTTCCTCAAATTCACACATAACCTCCATCAAAACAAACCCCACAAATACACATATAGAGTCCTATATGCAAGCTAAAAATTGGAAGGAGCCCTTACCTCGACGGTAGCTCGAACAACCAATTACGGTACTGCGATAAAATTCCGGTAAAATTCCCGCTTCGCAAAGAGCTGCGAAAATTAGTTCACTAGCTTCGCAACGTGATCACGATCAACTTTCTCTTCAGTCGCTTCGCGAGATAAAGCTTAGATCTAGGTGATATGTGAGGTTTTGTGTTTGGCGGTTTGAAAACCACCAACACTTGGTTTTCTTTTTCGAAACAGAAAAGAAGAAGAGGAGGAACGAATTTGCGAGCGCAGGGGAAAATGTTTCTCTTGCTTGCCTTCATATATTTATATATATATACAATCTTACAAACTATATATATATATATATATATATATATATGTATATTACTAACTCACTATATATATGTATATACTAACTTTCCAAATAATATATATATATATATATATATATATATATATATATATATATATATATATAAACCAACCCAACAAATATCTAAAACTCTCACACACACATCTCAACTATTTTGATAAAAATATCTCCCCTTGTCGCAACTCAATTGACAGGTAAAATTTTCTGTAACTATAGATATTTTTAACAAAATAGTCCGGTAATAAATTCTCCGCAACGTAAATAAATTATATCTAGCCAAATAATTCTCACCGGATCTAAATACATATATATAAATATATATATATATAAAGATTACAAGATAGTTAAGACTCTCTATGTAAACTCTCTGTTTTCAAACTCTGATTTGTGATGAAGAAGAGTCTTTCTTAAATAGCCATCAAACTGGGACAGGTGGCTTGTTTGGTGGAGGAAATGATGAGATTCTTTCTTCCTTTTTGACTAATGGTGTTTGTGGAGGACAAAGTGGCCATTGGATTCTTCAACTTTTGACTTTGATGGCAGACTGATTGCCAATTTGTCTTCTGACGTTTTGTTTGCTAGTAATAAGTGGAATATTTCCACGTGTTTATGTGTTTGATTTGCCGTTTGGGCTTTTCCTTTTTTTTTTTATAATGACTATTTTGCCCTTGGGCTTTTCTATTATTTATTTATTTATTTATTTATTTATTTATTGTAAATTTTATGGGCTAGGCCCAATTACATCATTTTGATATGGTCCGAATTATTTTACAGGTGAGAAGATGCCAAAACAGTCATCTTCGTTTTGATCCTCCAATTCGATGCATGCTTCAGAAGTTGAGCTGGAAGAGGGTTTTGTAGAACTGGTTTTGCTTTGTAATAGTTGAGACATGATTTCGAAATACTCATCCTCAGTCTTTGCGGCTGCCAACTGAGTTTGGGCAAAAGACTTTTGGGCCAAGAATTGATTTTGTATTTGGGTTGGCTTCATTAGTCCTTGTTTTTGAAGCCATGTTGTGACGGCTTGAGTTTTGACGCTTGGTGGTATTGAGAAAAACCCTGCCACTTGGTCTGAGGTCCACACTAAAACTGTCCAACTCATCAAAAAACAAGTCAAAGAAATTCCTTGCCTACACTTAGCAGATCCTTCAGCACCCAAAATTGTTGAAACAGATGCTTCTGATATAGGCTATGGGGGGATTCTTAAACAAATATCAAATTCAAAAGAATGCATTGTTCAATTTACTTCTGCACATTGGAATGATTGTCAAAAGAATTATTCTACCATTAAAAAAGAAATTCTTTCCATTGTCATGTGCATTACAAAATTTCAAAGTGATTTATTAAATCAAAAATTTTTACTTCGAATTGACTGCAAGTCAGCCAAAGAAGTTTTACAAAAAGATGTTCAAAACATTGCATCAAAACAAATTTTTGCCAGATGGAAAGCCATTCTTAGCATATTTGATTTTGATATTGAATTTATAAAAGGAGACCAAAACTCAATTCCAGATTTTCTAACCAGAGAATTTCTTCAAAACAGGTCTTGAGAGTTATGCCACCCAGAAAAAAGAAGATTGAGGTCCAACTGGACCAACTACTTAAACCAAAACCAATCTCCTCAGCATTGCCTATTAAATCCTGGGCACAAGCAGTTGAGGATGAAGAAGAAGAAGAAACAAAACAAATTCAAAAATGGCTTTCAAGCCAACAAGTTGTTCCACCTCAAAATTTTATAGAACTCAGAGGGTTAATGGATGATGACATTAACTTTCAAAAGGCTGCCAGACTTCGGGAGCTCCAACTTGAGATTGAAAGTCTCTCGATGGAAATTCCATTTTTGCAAAAACAAGAGAAGGGTGAATCTTCAAAAACTCCCTCTCATAAAAAGATTTCAAAACAGGATGAGCCTCAAACTTTGATGAAACTCAAAGTAAAAGCCGAAGAATCATCTTGCAAAACAATTTCAAAATTTAATGAATCACAGACTTTTATTAATTTCAAAGCAAAGTCTGAATATTTCATCAAAAAAG
Organism: Cicer yamashitae; assembly: GCA_037974755.1. NCBI lineage: Eukaryota > Viridiplantae > Streptophyta > Magnoliopsida > Fabales > Fabaceae > Cicer > Cicer yamashitae. Next base: position 5,537,355 of record JBBPBQ010020321.1, on the reverse strand, counting down.
ATTTTCAAAACATATGGACAATTGAGGACAATTATTTCAATAAAAATCCTCATTTGATCATTCAAAAAATATTCCCAGATGGTTGGTTTTTTAAACCATGGGATCTTTCAAAACCCCAAAGTTACTACAAATCCATTCTTGAATTGACTGGTTCGGTAACAATTCAGGATAACCCAAAAGAGGGCCCAATAAACTATTCCACTGCAAAAATCCACAAAATTATCCCTCATTCCGAATTGGGACAGAACCTATACACTTCAAAACAATTCCCATTAGACTTCAAAACCACCATAAAACATTGTAAGACATTCAATTACTGGGACTACCAACAAGCCTGGTATAATGCATTTTTAATCCAAAACAAGAATTTCAGTCATACTTGGCTGTTTTTCTTCAACCTAACCATGGATCCATCAAAAATCCCACGGTGGTTCGCCCATTGGTGGAAACTATATGGTTCCATCCCAGAAATCCTTCACAAGGAAGTCCAGGATAGCTTCCAAATCTTCAAAACAAATTACAAACCCTCAGATAAGGAACGCATGTTTCACCCTCTCATGCTTTTCTCTACCAAATTCTTTATACCATGGGTCTTGGCATGGTTCTTTGAAAATGACCAAAAGGATGTCCAGACTATCCTAACTAGAAGATTCAAAGTAAGATGGTGGACAAAATTCTCAATACCACCAAGCGTCAAAACTCAAGCCGTCACAACATGGCTTCAAAAACAAGGACTAATGAAGCCAACCCAAATACAAAATCAATTCTTGGCCCAAAAGTCTTTTGCCCAAACTCAGTTGGCAGCCGCAAAGACTGAGGATGAGTATTTCGAAATCATGTCTCAACTATTACAAAGCAAAACCAGTTCTACAAAACCCTCTTCCAGCTCAACTTCTGAAGCATGCATCGAATTGGAGGATCAAAACGAAGATGACTGTTTTGGCATCTTCTCACCTGTAAAATAATTCGGACCATATCAAAATGATGTAATTGGGCCTAGCCCATAGAATTTACAAAAAATAAATAAATAAATAAATAAATAATAGAAAAGCCCAAGGGCAAAATAGTCATTATAAAAAAAAGGAAAAGCCCAAACGGCAAATCAGACACATAAACACGTGGAAATATTCCACTTATTACTAGCAAACAAAACGTCAGAAGACAAATTGGCAATCAGTCTGCCATCAAAGTCAAAAGTTGAAGAATCCAATGGCCACTTTGTCCTCCACAAACACCATTAGTCAAAAAGGAAGAAAGAATCTCATCATTTCCTCCACCAAACAAGCCACCTGTCCCAGTTTGATGGCTATTTAAGGAAGACTCTTCTTCATCACAAATCAGAGTTTGAAAACAGAGAGTTTACATAGAGAGTCTTAACTATCTTGTAATCTTCATTGTCTCAATATTCTCGCAAAACCTTGTATTTTTACATTTCCGTTTTCAAAACTACTTGTAAGTTCTCTTTTGAATTAGAAATCAAAATTTTTTTTACATATTTGTTGTTCATTAAATATTAAGTATGCTCTGCACTTGCAACCTCGATTGATCTGGTGCATCAAAAACCTTGTTGCATCTGTGCTTACTTTATTTATTTATAGTTCATCTCTCTGGTTATACTCTTTGATCCTTGCGGCGTCCCTGGTATATATATATATATATATATATATATAAACAACATAAAACAAACTCTAATAAAATATGCTTTTGGTATTTAATTCACAAAATGAATTAAAATTGGACTAAATGCCACAACAATTTAACACCAAATATACTAAAATTGCATAAATTAGAGTTTGAAATTTAGGGTCTTACAATTTGCGATGATTGTATGATTTTTCTCTTTATAAGAACTTTCTAAGAGGTTATTCTAAAAGATATAGTTTAGGACAATAGAAAGTGTAAAAAGAGGATGAGTATGATCTTCTAAGCTTTGAAAAATATTCTTTTTATGAGTAGTTGTTGTGTCTTGAACTGAAGAGATCACTTCCATTTATAGAGTTTATGAACCTCTATCCATGAAGAAAAAGAGTGAGATGACCGTTGGAGACTTGATCAATTGTCCAAGGTCCTTGGTCTGATTTACAAGAATGTCATTCAACTGTCTTTGAAAACATATGAGCTTAGGAGGATAAGCTTGCAGTTCATCCTCATAGAGGAGGTTTAAACTCCCTTGAAATTCGAACATGAGCTGTATTTTTCCTTTTTGCTTTTCCAAGACTTTTAGGATCCTTCTTTTCAGGTTAGGTACAACCTTTTTCACTTTTGACTATTCCCTATGTACGAGGATGAATAAGATCAACATATTAACCTCTTATCGTTAACCTCTTGCTTGTATCCTCTTCTTCTTGAATTGTTTCTCTTATAACCGTTTGTCCACAGTTTTATCTTCTCTTTATATTGACTTGGATTCATTGTTTATGTGATATTGTATATTCTCTTCCTTAAAGGTTCATCCTCTGAATGTCTATCCTCCAGTTCAGAGAACATGTTGGATTAAATCAAATTTTTCTTCTTTTAATTAAGATGATTAGGAACCTATTTTCTAATTTGAATACACTCAAGAGCACAAATTAGACATTAAACACAATCATAATCATTTAAACAATTTTGTTATCATTAAAACAATTTTGAGAGAGATTTTGTCTCAACAATTAGCACTACAAATGTTTATTCATCTGAGCCATTCAACACTTCAACAAGTTTTGTGAGCCAAACAGATGCTTATTTACTTCATCTTAGGCTTAATGTAATTTTCTCTTTTATATCTTTTCAATGCTAGTATATCAGGAGTTACAAAATTGAGGTTCAAATTTGGGTGATGAAGAAAACATTAACATAACAATTAGTATATTAATATTTATTGATAATTTTTTTACGAATTGGACATTCATTAATAAAGAGCATTAACTAACTATATATATTCTTAAGTTTTCGTTCAACTGTCAAGATGTTGATTTTATTATAAGATAAACATCATGTCATGGATACAAATTCAGAACTTCATAGTTGTATGTATAAGTTTTTAGTGGTGTTTATCATTTCATAAAAAAAAAAAAAAAAAAACTAACCATATATGAGTGGTCAATGAGTTTAAATGTATGACTCTAACTTTTGCCCCATCACTTTGTGGGGATATTGTGATATATCCCTTGTGATGTACTAATTTATTTTTAATGACAAAATTATTAATTAATTATTAGTTTTTGTAAGTAGAAGAAATTGAACTCATGACTTTCTTATAACTGTAATCCTTATGTTTTTACCCAAACCACCAAACTAATTTATAACTCTCTACATATATAATAAAATCTTAGAGTTTTGAAATTACCCTTTTAATCTTAAAAACATACTTGAAGACTTTTCTTCAAGATTAGAAGTTTATTCTTAGAGTTATGAAATTACACTAAAGTTTTAGCCCACCATAAACCACAAGTAGTGATGGTCCATGTTAAAATCCACCGAAAGAATATGATCATCCATTATTTGTGATCCCAAAAGATGAACATTAGAGAAGCATAAGAATACAACATGAAAAACTGAAAATATTGATTCTCATTCCAACCATATAGTACTATGAAATGCAAGTAATTTTTTTTCTTTAAACATATATACACACACATATATATATATATATATTGCACTGTTTAGTAAAAAAATACAATATTTAGTAAAATATGTCATTTAGACCAAATCAAAGGACTCTTGCACAAAATTACACATTGTTTTTGGGATAGTGGCTTTAGAGTGTCGTTTTGTCAATACTGATATGATTAACAGAAAATTTAAACAAGAAGTCAGGATGGCCGAGGGCGTGTGTTCAAATCCCACTTCTGATAACCAGTTTTTAATAACATTATTAAATTATTTTAATTGTCTAATGAGCATGTAAAGTAGTTTTATTCATAAACCAATTATTTTGCCGTGTTTATTTAATAAACAACTTTTAAAACGTCTGATTATATTGATCTTCATATTTTAAAAATTACACTTTTAACGGTTAACTTTAATTTTTTTTTCTTTTAAAAGTTAAATTTTTTATTCTGACTTGATTAATGTTTATGTGGATTATGTGACACATGTTGACTGTATAAATACCGTTGAATGTACATTTTTAACTACTTAAATATTAATAACCAATTCATATATCATTTTAACTAAAATAACTTATCATTTGTTAAATTATAAAGTGTTTTTTCAAGTTGAATAAAAAAAACTAAACAATCTTCATCTCCGACCTTAATTTTCATCCTCAACGATTAGAATCACTCACACAAATCAAATCGAAAAATTTAACCTTAAATCCAAAAAAATCAAGAGAAGAGAGAGAAATAAAGGAAGAGAATGTGAGAAAAAAGAAAAGGGAAGAAGGATAGAAAGCAAGAAAGAAACCCACATATCTAGCCATTATTTCCATAGTCTGTCATTCATCCCTTGAATCAATTCTCATTTTCTTTTCTCACCAGATCACACTTGAAGAAGAAAAACACAACGAATAAACGAGGAACACTACTTTTTGTGTTTTTATTTTAAATTATGTTTTGTAATTTTAAAATAATATTAACAGTTTTAAATTTAAGTGGATTAAAATAATCATAACTGACATTTTATAATTAAAAAGACATGTCTACGTAAGTGGTGACTGAGTCAAAATCAGAAGAGCATGACTTATACAAAAGATGTTGGGTAAAAATATTATTTTTAAAACATAGAGGCCAAAATCGTCTGACTTTTACTTTGCTTTTATTTGACGTAGTATAATAGTGTGTTTTTTTTTTCTCATTTTAATTTCAAGCAAAAATCAAAATTTGTTAAACACTACAAATTCAAAACTAAGCAACTGCCATGTATGATTATGTATCTCATAGTTCTTTTCCCCATCATCAAGAAATATTTTCTTGAAATCAGTTTGACATCAACTAATTCTTTTAGAAATTTGCATGCCATTCTCACTTAAACATGGGACATGTATCTTGGTTTGGAGTTGGTTTAGAGAGAACGTATTTCACATCTCATTGTAGGGACTCTAAAATACTTATAGATATGGTTACAAACACTTGCAAGTTTAGTGGAAATGTTTCATCTTGGTGTAACGCATTCGCAAGCTTTTGAATCATGATTGACAGGTTTAGGTTCTTCATACCTAGATGGAGGAAAATAGATGTGTTGACTGACTCGTCTCCTTTAAGTTTTCTCTTGACTCGACTATTTGCTTTATTGTGGAGAATCCTCTTAGTGATCTTTGCAAAATTATTTTTGATGACATTTTCGGAACTTGCATATCTAGAAATGTTCAATTAATTTCGTAGTCTTTTCTTTCTTGTTTGCCTTTTGCCCTCTTTTTATAAAAAAAAATTATAAATATTTTATACAAATTTTATTTTATAAACTTCACCAGTAAATTCTTCATCCTAATTTTGAATTTTTACTATATTCATTTCAGTCTCATTATTGTAAGAAGTTGGTATGTGAAATATGTAAAACCGAGAAAATGCATCATATCTTGAGTAAGCTTTAACTTAACTTCCAGTTGTTGAAAATGAAACTTCTCTCATAATTACCTAACCAAAACAAAACCTTGAGAATTTCTTTATGATAAAACCATGATAATTAATCATTACATCCTAAAGTATGAAATAACTTGAGAATTTGATAATAACTTGGGATTGCCTGCTTTGCTTTGTAGCCGAATTCAAATCTCTATGGGAGAATATCTATTATGCATAGTATCGGTATTGGTAAAATTACGAAATACATCATTTTTATTAAAAATAAAGTTAGGACACGTTATTAACAAAAATAATTTTTTGTATAATTTAATTAAAAAAAATTAAATTGTTCCATTTTATATAAAATCACAATAAAAGTTTAAAAGATCACAAATTGTGTTTGTTTAAGATAATAAATTAACTCAAATATATATAATAATATATTAATATATACAAAAATCATTAATATCATTCATAATAAAATAATATAAAAAACAGAATACCACTACATGTACGAATATCGAATAAATATCCTGTCATTCATAATAAAATAATATAAAAAATAGAATACCATGTACAGGTACAAATTACGAATAAATATCCGGTGCGACTATTTTACCGTTTTAAAATTACTCATACTTCATAGGAAAATATACAGCATATTGTCTTCCCCTCACTCTAAATGAATAATAAATACTACCTATATCCTTTAATAACCCTTAGTCCCTTATTTATAAGTAATATTTACCAATTTCGAATTTGCTTATTTTGTGTATTGATGTTTCAAATTTGTCTTTTCAAATTAATGTTTTAGTTAAATAATAACATCAAAATGTAGTAAATTAATTAAGGTATCTTCTGTAAATTATTTTTATTTTATCTAGATTCTTTATTCCCTTCCTCATTAAAACAGTTTAACATCTAAGACAAAATCTTCAATAATGTATATACACCCAAATCCAATGGAAAATATCAACTTAATATGATCCTTGATTTTTTACTATTGAACTAAAATTTTCTGAGTTTCTCTTTTATCTGACGACGGATTGATTGTATCTAATTAATAAAATCAATAAATGTAGAAAAAGTAATATCCAATTATAATTTAAAGACAAGTCAACTCTGCTCATTGCTTAGCTCGAGCATTTCATGGCTTATGACCAAGTTTATAATCAATTTCATTTTATATTATTTCCCTTATTTTCAATACAATAAGATGCAGTAGCTTACTTTGGATTTTCACTATCATTTGAAAAAACACTTAAATAAAGTGTAACCATACTATCATAAGATATTTAATCATATAAAATCTTGATATGATATGAAATTTCATATATTCTAACAAACAGAAAATGGAAGTTTAAAAATATGATTATATAATGTACATATATATAATGGTAGCCATTCCATTCAAGGCTGTATGTAATGTGCAGGTCTGTTAAGTTCAAAACAAAGCCTTCAAGGCTACATGATTTCACATCATAGCCATCAACAAATGGGAGCTTCTTTTTCCATCCCGTATATTTCAGAAGTACACATCCAGAAAAACACAATTTTTTTTACCCATTGGATCTGTACTCCCAGAGAAGAACATGATTGTTTTGCCCTCTGAATGCATGCTTCCGGACGACACTGGTTTTTTAGAAACATATGGCGAGTTAAAAGTAGCTCTCTAAACAAATAGCTTCAACCTGATTATCAACAAATCTTGATGCCCTTATCTTGCTCTATTTCAGTTAATATACATTTAATTTGAATTTTATGCACATGCTCACATCATAGCATGTTCTGTGAATAAGACCTTAATTTGAGCCAAACTCTTCATTCCACTTCTCAAGCTCTTCCCATTTGCTTTTGTTTAAACTTGGTCTTATGACAGCCATTGCTTTCTTGAAGTCCTCATACCTTAGTCCTCTTACCTGGTAAAACCAGAAAACGTTAACAACAAATGAAGGTTTTCACTTACAAGATTAATAATAATCCGCAACGATAATTAAAGCAATTTGAAACCAGCATGCCTGATTTGCCTTGACAGTAAGAATGTTAGGACCCAGCTCTCTAATTGGCATCATTGCAGCTTCTTCACACAAGGCTTGTAGATCACTTCCAGAGTATCCTGAAAACCAAGCAAGACAATAATAACAATCATGTTTGGACACAAAAAAACAAAGAAGAAAGTAAAAGAAAATAATATCTCAACATATTACTTTCCTTCAGATCGCGACTCAATCTATACTTACCTTCGGTCTCGTTTACAAGCATTTCTAGATCTCTACCTGTAACATAAAAATCAAAAGTTTTTAGTTAAGAAAAAAGAAGTGTGAGTAATAACATATTACAATAAATAAATTCTTGATCTTAATTTTATGAAGCATGTCGATGTACAAAATTACAAGTGTATAAAATAAAGTACAAACTCTCCATTATCAAAAGAAGTATCAAGGGGAAAAAGAGCATATTGCTTACTAGGTAAAGAGAATGCTTGACCCTTGAGTTTGTGTTTTAGCAGAAGTTTCCTAACATTTTTATTTGGTAAAGGTATGTATATTCTCTTAACCTAGCACAGTAAAAATAAAAACAGTTAGTAAAGCAGAAACATGTGGTTCAAGTTCATCATAATTTTATGACTACTATCCGTGATATATAATTATGCATAGATTTCAATGGGGAAATGGCATGACTCTTTACAAGATATGCTTCAATTTGTTTTGCTGTTTTCTTTCTTATTGGAGGAGTTACTACTTACAGGTTTCTCTATGCAACATATCAGAAAAGTGTTAGAAAAAGTGATTATAAAATGAAGAGTGTCGAAAACACACGCTCTAGCACACATTTTTCTAATAAAGTTAGAACAGACGATCGTTTAATTCTAAGTGATAAATTATTCTCCACTTCACATTGGCAACAATAACATAATGTTTTGGAATTATATCATATTTTTAATCCAGTTAAGGACAATGAAGAAATTCTCACCAGTCTCCTAAGAACTGCATCATCCAGCTCCTGTGGCTTATTGGTCGCACCTGTATTCAGAAAAGTCAAGTTATTATGTTTCCATGAGTTTTTTCAAATTCCAGCATTTCCTAGAAGATAATTTTAACCATATAATGTCATTTGTCAAAGGGGAACAGAGATGAGAAACTGCAACTATGTTAAAATAGATAAACAAAAGCTCTTCTCATGGTAGACAGGCTGCAAATATTACAAAGAATCTAAACCAAAGCCCTGTTCATGGTAGACCTGCTGTTCTGCCCATTACCAGCAGATTGGATCTAAAGTCAGACCCACGCTCGTTACAGAAAGAGAACGATTATTATCAGATGTAATGCTTACCAATTACAATCACAATATCATCAGGATTGGATGTCACCCCATCAAACTGGATAAGAAATTCAGATTTTAATCGTCTGCTGGCCTCATTTTCATTTGCCATCCTTGTTGACATTATACTATCAATCTGTTGTCAGATAAAAAAGAAAAACTAATATCATTTGAATGAAGTGGAGAAAATTTAGACATGAAGCATGCAACCTTTTCTTTCTTCTCGGCGGGCAAATTCGCCTATTTTAATTAGTATGACTCCAGGAAGAGAAAACTTAACTGTTAAACACAACGTATAGATGAGAGAGATACCTCATCAATGAAAATTACAGATGGTTGTCTCGATATAGCTACCATGAATAGTGTCCGTACAAGCTTTTCACCTTCACCAACCTGTTGAGTAGTTAACCATGGTGAAACTTCTCAAGTCTTAACAATTAACATAAACACATTATAGCATAAGATATGAAATGAAACTCAACAAATACATGTTAGGGTATGTAGATAAAGATGTACCCATTTTGACGTCAAGGAAGCTGCCGTGACATTAAAAAATGTTGCTTCTGATTCTGAAGCCACTGCTTTGGCAAGCATGGTCTTGCCATTACCAGGCGGACCAAAGAGAAGTAAACCTAGAACGAAAAGGTTCAACAGTTTCAACACTTGGCATTTTTATTCTACAATTGACATCATTATCTATTACATAACCCAAAATGATGAGGTTCTAATGCAATACCTTTAGCTGGCCTTCGAAGACCAGTGAACAAGTCTCTTCTCTTAGTTGGCAAAATAACCATCTCCATTAACGCTTGCTTTGCTTTTTCAAGACCACCTGCATTTCGATACTAAGAATCAAACAAATGGTAACACATAAAAGTAAAAAGAAATTGTGCATAGATTCTTACCAACATCGTCCCATCTAACAGAAGGACTTCTATCTACAATGGCAGTGTTAATCATTTCAACCAATTTTGTGTCGTAATTTGCACCAGATGTTTGACTAGATTTCGGGCTTTGAACTTTATTCACCTCATCTTTTTTTTGAGGATATTTTTGAGTCACTTTTTTCGTAGTATTTGATAGTTTAGTTGGAATTGCAGCAGTTTGTGCAAGGCTTGAGGTGCTCTGCAAACATTTTTGGGGAAAGGGAAAGGAACATTAAAGGTTCATATATAATCATAAAATCAGTACCAATTCCCAATGTTCAGTGAATCAGACAGTAAATATATAAGTACTATGCTAACAACACCGTACATTTTAAGAAGCACTGACTGCATTGATGCAAAAATGAGCTAAAGAAAAAACTCTGTACTTCAAGTTTAGAGAGATCATAGCATACCTGATTGGCAACTGCGCTACCTGGAATGGTAAAATAGGAATAGGAACAAGTGGAGGACGAAAAAGACAATAAGAACTCTTGGAAAAGTCATAATGGAAAGGGAAAAATAGACGGTTACTTAAAGAGATGCAAACCTGCTCGTCTATTGAGAGTCTGCAATCTTTCAGAAACTTGTCCCTGCCATTTTGATATCTTTTGACGATATGATTTTACCTTCTGTTGTTCACTGTCATAGAATCATAGATCCAAGTCAGCAAACAACAACAAAAACATAAGATCATATGAAGCACAGACACAAACACAGATTGACACTGGTGATAATTTTTAAAAAGTGGAATTGATTGAATGTAAACCATATGCGTTGGTGTCGTGTTGGTTGCCAAATCACGCCTTCAATCTAATATATGTCGATGCTACATTTATAAAGTATGTTAGCTTCTAGCTTTCTTTTCCAGGCAAACGTTAGTATGTTAGTTAGATTAGTAATTTTCTTCTTCCCTAGGGTTTGAACCCTGGTCCTTTCACTCCTTCAAACCTTAGCCCAAACCATTTGAGCTACCCAACACCCCTACCTTCTAGCTTATCAGATCTTCTCAATTAAAAAAATAAATGGTTCTCACTTACAACACAAGTCCTTATAAACTCACAGGTGTTTATGGAGAAGTTAACTGAGAAAGCTACTATTTCCAATTTTCCATAAATGCTTGTTTAAACTAGCTCTAAATCTTCAATTAAAACAAAGATTAAGTTATAATAATGTTTCTTTGTGCTTCAATAATTAATAACAGTTTTTTATTCTGTCCGAAAAAAAAACTCAGCTAGCACTAAACTAAGAACTACCCATTAAAATATTTTGCCATTCAATCTTAACATTCCCCGTTAATCCTAACAAGATTCATAATATTTTGTCACCTCCAAACCAATTAACGAAAAGAGACAAATAATCGAAAAATCCCACACAAAAAAAAAAAAAAAACAATTCCTTCAAATTTTTCATGATAAATTTTTATCGACCAAATTAAAAAGCCGACGTTAATAGCAAAAATAAAGAAGTTGAGGAACGAACGTGGAAGTGATGAAGGAAGGAACAGGAGTTGAATTAGCTTCGAGAAGGATCCTATGAGCATTCCTGTAGTGAAGAATAGCGTCATCGATCAAACCCCACTCTTCAGCCCTAACAGCCTTATCGATCTCTTGTGTGGCCAAATCGAAGTATCCTTTGAGCTTGTAAGCGACGCGTTCGTTCGAAACCGAAGAAGAAGAAGGAGAAGCTTCCATTGGTGAATTGGTTTGAGAAGAAGAAGAAGAATCGTTATGGGGAGAGAAAACAGAGTTAAAGGAATCTATTATTCCCTGCAACAAACTCATTCCTCACAACAACTAACGCGATTTTCATCATCACTTTCTTATATGCAATGCTGCAAAAGGCAATTTACGACTTGCTTATTTTTAAAATTAATAAATAAGGAAGTTAATTTATTTCATAACAATTTTCTATATAAAAATCTTTACATATACATTTAATAATATGTTGAACGTTGTTAATAAAAGTTATTTTCAACTAATAAATGACACGATATAGTTATACTAGATATTTTGTCTTGAATTTATATTATATTTTAAGTTTAAATATAAATGAATTTATGATGATATCTGTTATTTAATTTATATAAACAAAAATATTATTCTACTATTTTTTTCTTTTTTTTAATAACTCTCACTATTTTTTCCTATAAACAATATTGTCTTATTATTTACTCAATAAATATGATAAGTGATATATTTTAAAAATTATTAAATATAATTATAATATATTATTTTTTAATAAAAACGGGGTCTTAGCACAAGAAAAATAGAGATTACAAGAAAATTATCTTAGGAGTAAACACCGAGACAAATCTAAATATTTCGATGAGTATGAACAAAATTATATACGATAAATGTTTGATTTATAAAAATATGTCAATTCATAAAGATAAAATAACATCATTATTATTATGTAAAATAAGATATAAAAATTATCTTATTATATATTTAAAAAATTAAAGACATTTTAACATTTAAAGATTAATATATTTTTTAGATATTGTAAGATTTTTTTCATTTTCAACATTATAAAGAATATACCTTTGTAACTAAACAATCATTCAAAAATTCATTTTAATACAATTTTATATTTGTATTCACATAATTTATGGGAGATAAACTTTCTTCAAATATTCTATATCAAGCAACATAAAATACAATACAATGTGTCCTTAAACTCTAACTCAATTGACAAAATATCGATATTGTTAGGTTGCACGTCTTGTCTCGGATTCAAACTCGAAACCTCGTAATTGTGTAAGTTAATTATAATGGAATTTATCATCTCTTTTAAAATAAAATAAATACAATACACCGGAGACAGTTGCCCCAATTACTAAGCCATATCCGTCCATGAGTAGGAACTTCCAAAACATTGACTATCACCAAATCCTCATCCAAAGCAAACCTTATATTAGTAAGCCCTACAACAACTTTGTTAGTCTTACGATAAACGTGTTGGATCCTAACAATCTAATTAAATGATAGATCATTTTGATTAGAGCGCATTTTCTTGGAATTTAGGATCTTGTGATAAAAAAATTTAATCTGTTAATGAAAAATGAAATTAATAATGTTACATATTTTAAGTAAAAATTGAAAGGGATAAGCAACTATCTTTTGATTAAGCTCCTATCACAAAAGCTACCACAAGATCCTAACAATCCAATATGCTTCAGGCTAATCCAAATCGGGCCACAAGCTACCTTGGGTCAAGATAAAAGCCCAAAACTAAATACTACCAAAATATTGTCCAAATTTAGTCTTACACTCTCAGGTTTGTTGCATATTTGACGAGTTGGTCTCATATATATATATTTTATTTGTTTTTAATTAATATTGAGTGGATGAAATTGTAGAAATTAAGAAATTTGATTTCAAAATTCACGAAATAAAAGATTAATCTCTAAAATTTATGATCTTCAATCAATCAAGTTCATCTGGCAATCAATTTAAATAAATATGAATCATAAAATATAGAATAATGGAAAAACTAATAATTTTTTTGAAAAAGGCTCCAATGGAGTATATCTTCAACAAGAGCACTAAACAAATTTGTAAAACATGCTCCAAAAGAATATACCTTCAATTTCGACGATTAATCCATTATTTTATATTAATTTGATAGATTTAATTATTTGATTTCTTTTTCTTTGACAGCATAATGATCTGATTTCTATAATTTTGATTAATCCACGATTAACTAGTAAAAAAAAGTAACCAGTAATAGAGAAATACTAGAATATATATTATTATCCTTTTTTTCTTTGAAGTCCTAATCTTGAGATTTTTTGTTATATATCTAATGGCTTGGAGGTGTTCCATTACGTCTACAGATCATCTACACTAAGTTCAAGAGAGACTAAGAGGGGACACAAATTTAAAGAGAGTGAAAGAGATAGAGAATATAGAGGGCTGTGTAGATAAAATGACTCAGAAAATCTAAATCCATCTATACATTATAATAAAACAAGCTTTATTTTATGGCAATTGTGATATTTGTAACTTAATTAGAGTACTTATCTATTATAATTTTCTATTAATAGTAATAAATAAATAATACGTTGTTTAAATTTTTATTATTTGTTTATTTAAATTTTAGTCAACTTTTATCTACTAAATTTAAGAATAGCATTGGTTTTCTTCCCCTTCACTTGCCTTGGAAACTTGCACATTTTTACTTTAATAATGCACCTCATTTTTTTTAACTAATAATACACCTTATATTATTACATGTTCTCATATTATTTGTAAAATAAATTAATCTATACAGTATAATATTTCAAAATTTTATCTATGGCAAGTTTGTTATTTGTCATATTCTAATAGAAGATTTCGTTTAACATTAATCTTCCACAAATTGTATCCTCTAAAATAAAATATAAATAAAAGTGGTAGTTTAAAGGTTGATATATATGATTAAAAATTTAGTTTAGATACGTCAATTTTTCAATTATTATTTTTGCTTATATTCGGAGAGAGTAATTAACAACAAATTATGCATTAAAAATTTAATATATTTTTTAATTTTTCAAAAAATAAAAAATCATTGATTTTTGTAGAATATTTGTTGGAACCTACAAATAAATCAATGGTTTTCTCTCTCACTTAATATTGAAACCTATTATTTATATATTAAAATAATAGTAAAAAAAATTTCTTTTCTCACTTCAAAGTCTTCAAATTTTTTTTAGATGTATATTTTACTCGTCCAAATTAATCAATTCAAACATGTAATTTTGTATATTTGATAATAATAATAATAATAATAATAATAATAATAATAATAATAATAATAATAATAATAATAATAATAATAATAATAATAATAAATACATACATACAAAAGGCCATAAAGAATAAGAAAAGTTGCACCAATAAAAGAAAAAGAAAGATTACCTCTAAAGATATCAATTGTATTTTTATTTATATATCAATTTACAGCAAAACTCGTGAATTTTTCTCAGTGGTACACACACTAGTACCGTTAATGATAAACAAACACGAGATAGATGAACATTCTCCTAAAAAAATCACGAGCAACCCTCATATTTGTTCATTTTTATTGGAACATAACTTTCAATAATGTAAAATACACCATCAGATCTTAGCTTCCTGTAGGCTAGTAGGGGTAGATGGACAAACATGGGGGGAAACGAATATTCTCCTAAAAAAATCATGAGCATAAGAGCAACATAATAAAGCGTGTCCAATGGGCCAAATAATTTGTTTCTGTTTGGTGTAGCCTCGAAGCCGTCCTACAGGCCAAATAATTTATTGGTATATGATTTGAGATGAGATGGGTATCTTTGTGCTTGGGAAAAGAGGTTGGTTCTATCTTATTGTATCCATTGACGTTGGGGAAGTTATGGTTTGCTCATTGCCTTGGATTAGGTACATGCCTTACAATTGAGTCCAAATTGACTGCGAACTGGATTCTAAAAGTGTTGTTGATTTTTTCCATAATTTTTTCCATAACACAAAGAAAGATGTCTCATAATTTAGTAAAATAATGGAAGATTGTAGACGTCTTTTCTCTCTATATTATAGAAACTCTCATGTTGTGTTTATTCAGAGACAAGCTAACGAGACAACTCATCACCTTGCGAGGACAACCACATCTCTTGCTAGTTTCCATATATTTGTAGATGTTCCTATCTGTATCCAACATATTATTAATGAAATGCTATAAGCACCCTTTAGTCCAAAAAAAAAAATCACAACTTAATATGAGTTATATACTTGTAGCAGGGTCATATACGCTTTAACTGCCTAGTGTAATGAATAACTTTATCTCTTAGGTTATTATATAGCACAACCAATGCAGTTGTACCTCATGCATAGTCCTGACAACGCTCTAAATTAGTGAACTAGCTAATATATTTTGCCTCGTCCCGAGTGCGAGTCTTGTCGGCAAAAATAGTGCTTTCAACTAAGTGCAAAAGATATGTTATTGCATCACACACAAATCGATTAATTTGGATGAGATGTTTGTATAGATTGTGTATCCATTGTAGTCAACATTGATCACATTTATTAAAATTTATCTCAGTAATTGCTTCTTCCATTGTTGCCCCCAACAGTTCATGTGCAATAATCACATCATTATTAATACTCATATTTATTGGTGCACTGAAGAACCTACCACAGAGAGGAATGTGCAAAAGAGTAGTGACATCATCCCGTGTGATGGTCTGAATGGTATCTGAAACGAGTTGGTCTCTTTGTGCCACCTTTCTACAAAGCTAGATATGAGACCAATGTCGACAATCGTCAAATAAGCCGAACACAAGTGCACCAATTTAGATTATTGAATTCAATGTTGTACAGTATCAGATACAACTACTTCAACAAATTTCTATACCTTCAACAGACCACGGTCCTAAGAGTAATTAAAAAACATAAATAATTTAACGATATGATGTAGTGGGTGAAACTCTTTCGTCTACCTCGCAGACGATAATACGTATAACTAGAAATTACATTTCAAAGGTTTCAAATTCATCAAAAAGTTTGAAAAAGTAATTTACTTATGCTTCAATAGTTTCGAGATGCTGGGAAATTTTGTCAGAGATTTTGAAAATTTCGAATATGTGAGTGAAAAAGTGAATGGAAAAAAATTTCAACTTTATATATAGTAAAAAAAGGGTTAATTTATTTATTTTTTAATATAGAAGAGGTGGAAGATATAGGTGAAGTGGAAAGTAGAAATCTCATATCCAATTTGCTATCGAAAATCATAGTATATTTAGACCCAACACAAAACAAAACAAAACAAAACAAAACAACAAACCAATGAAAAGCGACCCCAATGATTGCTTGTGGTATAATTCTAATCCATACTAGTATAGTACTACTCCCTTCACCCCAAAATACAAATACAAATTGATTAAAGAAAATTGGTATTTGATTTAAAATTAAATTAAATACATTAATTTTCTTTAACTTATTTATGCACCGCATATAATAACATTCACTAATGTAGTTTTAATTAATTAATTTAATTGTATGGATTATATCATTGGTAGTCAAGATTGCAATGTAGATAATAACATTAATTATATAAATTTAAGAGGATAATAAATACAGAGAGTCCTACTAAGATGATTTTTATTTTTTATTTTTTTTTATAGTAAACTATGCTCAGAGTTGGAGAAAAAAAAATAAAATACTCCTATAAAATTAAAATAAAAGTCCCATATTTAAATTTGTCTTTTAAATATATTTTATACTCTCCATGTTTTCAAAGAGAGGAATCTACCTCTCACCCCCTCACATTTACCTTCCAACTCCCAAATTAAACGAAATTACCTTTTTTTTACTTTATACTACTTGATAGTCAAATTATTTGAAAAATTTAAAAGAATCTTGAAATTTTGGATAAATATGAAACTTTTGAAATTGCAATTTTTTCAAAAATTTAAAAAAATTTCGAAACTTTGGATGATTGTTAAACTTCTGAAATATAATTAAAAGAGATAGGAGACCAAAAATTTCCTCTATAATAAAGTGTCTATTTAGTTTAATGTTAAATAGATAAAACACTCACTATTAAAAGAAATAGGAGATTAAAAAACGCTAAGAAAATAAAATTGTCACTAAATCATAAATGATAAAAATCGCACAATTAGAATTTAATTGGTATCTACCAGAGATATTAACAAATTTTATACATGTGCCAAATTATATCTCATCATTGTATCACTTTGTTATAATAAATATTTTCTAAAATATCTCTACGATTTCTTAAGTGTCAAGATGTGATTATATATATGAATATAAAAAAAATCATTTTGAGAGTGTATATACTAATTAAATTTCTCAAGCTCAACCACTTGAGCTATGTTAGTAAATTGATTCAGTTGGCTGTAAAATTTCAAATACTCAAACCAATGTGAATCAATTAAATTTTGTTGGTTCAAATATAAATAACAACTTACTCAATCCATAGTCACCTATGAGTTTATTTAGACTAAAGTCCATTTTGTTTCTTTGGTAGGAAACACTTAGGGACATTATTATAATTAAACATTCAATAACTTCTAAAATTCAAATTTACCCTATCTCAGTATTTCTATTTGTGTTTACTTTCCTAATCTGATTTTACGTAATTCCTCTTTCTGCATCTAACAAAAAAAGAAATTCCATCACAAATTAAACGTTCTCACCAAAATAACTACGTAGAAGATTATGCACGAAATAGCTATATAGATCAAAGTTGCTCAAGATATATATGAACATTTACCATAGTATTTTCGTTCGTGGCATTTCCAATTTTATGACCATATTAAAATATCCAATATCCCTATATGTGGATTATTATAATTTTTGCTTGTTGGTGATGACTTGAGTTAGAGAAATTCTTTTTTTGCCATATGCTGAGTGAGGAATTTCGTCTTGGAGCGGAAGAATCATATTACAAAAGTATAAGGAAATTCCTTAAAATAAGTATACAAGAGTTCCTCAAAAAAATATATAAGAGAAAATAGTGAACAATAAGAAAATAAATAACTTTAAAATACTTAATGTCCCTAAATTTAAGTGGTTTTATGAAACTTATTTATATAAAAAAAGGAACACATGCATACGTTCCAATAAAAATGGACTAAGTGTAGTGACAATAGCACATTTTGAATCCGTTTTTTCAATTCAAAATATACATAAGCCGTCAGTTAAGATTGAGATTGCTTGAATGTTTAATGCAAGTTATTTGGGTGCCAACATAGTCCCTTCAAGCATTTTTTATTTTTAATTTTAATACTATTTTGTTTTAGAGTCCTATAAATGATAAGTGATTAATTTAATATGCCAAGATAATTGAAATGTAAAGTTAATTATGTAATGCTTAAAAAAATGTTGAATGCAAGATAATTATCACCGCACGGAAGTTCAAATCCTAACAAGTAACAAGTATTGCAATACTTATTATCCTATTCAACATATTTTTAAACAAAAATTAAAGTGTAAAAATATCATAGAAAAGAATTAAACATCTCAACTATATTGATATTCCTAAAGCTCCCACAATCCCACCTATTCACCTCACAAATAGATTTTTTGTTGTTGCAAATATTCAAGATTAATTATTATTATTTTAAAAATGAACATCAAATCTTCAATCTCTTTGTCATTCCAATTCTTATCTCCAATGCATCTCAGTTACCAAACCAATCTATATCTCCTACATGAACCTTGTATCCCGTACCTCACTTACAAACTTAGGCAAAATTCATTATCATGTAAATATACAATATATATTGCAAAGGACGAAATTATCAATTTCTTTTAAATTTGGTCTCTAAATTATAGAAATATAATAAACAGTCTTTAAACTATTTTAAAGTTATCAAGTTAATTCATCAACTACATTCTCTTTCCTAATTTTAAAATAATTGATACACTAAATTGATGGATTAATAATAGTTTAAAGACTACTTATTATATTTCTATAATTCAGAGATTAAAATAGAGATAATGATAATTTCAAGACCAAATTAATGTTTCATTTTTTGATTTTAACCCTCCAATTTTTAAGTATACAAAACTCTAAACATCTAGAGTTTTGGTCGGGAGTTAAATAAAATTTAACTATAAACTATTCCATATATAATTCTAACTTGGGTTCACTTAATATATATATATATATATATATGCATATCACAAAGAAAATTAAAGTAGAAGAGCCACAAGCCATGGACTACCAACAACTTTTGATGCTAATTTCCTTTGCAAGTGCAAGCATTCTCTTCTTTATTCTTAGAAAATTAAACCAACCCCAAAATTCTACAAAACTTCCTCCAGGGCCAAACCAACTTCCCATCATTGGGAACATATTAGAACTTGGCAAAAACCCACACAAGACACTCACAAAACTCTCAAAAATCTATGGACCAATCATGACACTAAAACTAGGAAGAATAACAACCATAGTAATCTCATCACCACAACTAGCCAAACAAGTGTTACATGAAAATGCCCAAATATTCTCTAATAGAACTGTTCCACATGCAGCTTGTGCACTTGATCATCAAAATTTCTCAGTTGGGTGGCTTCCAACATCATCCTTGTGGAAAAAACTAGAAAATTTTGTGTTACAAACATATTTTCTCCAAAAATGCTTGACTCAACAAAAATAATTCGCCAAAAAAAGTTGCAAGATTTATTAGATTATGTGAATGAAAAAAGCAACAAAGGTGAGGTTTTTAATTTTGGTGAAGCTGTTTTTGTAACCGTCCTTAATTCAATTTCAAACATTTTGTTCTCTATGGATTTGGCTCATTATGAAAAGTATCAAGAGTTTGAGAACATTATTAGGGGTCTCTCAGAAGTTATTGGCAAGCCTAATATTGCTGATTTCTTTCCAATTCTTCGTCCCTTAGATCCACAACGTTTGCTTGCTGGAACAGTCAATTATTGGGGGAAGTTGTGTAAGATTATTGAGGGAATTGTTGAAGAAAGAATTTCCAAAAATGATTCTAAAGTTTTCAATGATGTGTTAGATTCACTTCTTAACAATATTGGAGAACCTAGTTTTGAACAGTTGAGCCACAAGGAGATATTACATCTGCTTCCGGTCAGTGTCGTTCATTAGTTTTCCTATAGTTGATTAATTTTTTATAAATTATAATCTACAAAGTTATTAATATAAATGGTATATTTAATATTGAGTTTGAAAATGATTTTATATTAGGATTTATTTGTTGCTGGGATTGACTCAACATCAAACACAATTGAATGGGTTATGGCAGAGCTACTAAATAACCCTGACAAATTGACAAAAGCAAGAAAAGAGTTGTTTGAAACAATTGGCAAAGATGAAACAATTGAAGAATCACATATTACCAAATTACCTTTCTTACAAGCAGTGGTGAAGGAAACATTCAGATTGCATCCACCAGCTCCATTATTTCTACCCCATAAATGTGATGAATTTGTGAACATATTTGGCTTCAATGTGCCTAAAAATGCACAAGTACTAGTCAATGTGTGGGCCATAGGAAGAGATCCAACCATTTGGAAAAATCCAAATATGTTCATGCCAGAAAGATTTTTGGAGTGTGATATTAATTATAAGGGTAATAATTTTGAGCTTATACCCTTTGGGGCAGCCAAAAGAATTTGTCCAGGATTGCCATTAGCTCATAGGAGTGTGCATTTAATTGTGGCTTCCATTCTATACAATTTTGAATTGAAGCTTGCTGATGGACTAATGCCTGAACATATGAATATGGAGGAGCGATCTGGATTAACCTTAAAGAGGCTCCAACCTCTTCGAGTTCAAGCTACTTCAATCAAGCATGGTTAATTATTATATACAAAAATAATACTTCTCGTGCTATATGTGGGTATATTATTATTATTATTAGATGAATGTATTTTGTTCCATTAAAATATATATGTCATTGTAGTCTCTTAGTAGTACAAATTATTAGGAAATAATGAAATAAAAGAAGAATGTGAGTAATTGTGTTTGCTAGAATTTATTATTAGTAATATTAGAATCACAACTCTTTAATTATTTACTCTTATTCTCATTTTTCTGTTCAGCGCCGTATCCTATTTCCAACCCTCCCTCACTCTCTCTGCTATATTGCTACTCATTCTTCGCGTTAAGATTGTTCAGTAACACCACTCACCTATCCATTATATATCATTATTATTACACCAACTTTTGAGCTTCGGGATCTCTCACAATTTAATTGAATCATCCATCTCTCTTTTTTGTTTCTTCAAATAAGATATGTAGTGTCGTGGACAAGATGAGGTGTGCTTTCTCTTTCAGTCTCAAAAAATTCACATAATTAAATAATGTACATTTTTATAGCTGAATCCAATTTGAAAGACTCTCCTTGGTTCATCGACCTTCAAATCTGATGCTGTTGGCGAAAAAATTCCTTCCGATTATCACGCCTAGAACATATGAATTTGTGATAATTGAGTTAAGAGAATTAAGAATGGAATGAGAAAAATGAATTGAAAGTGTCAACTTCAGTGTTTACTTGCTGCACAAGAAACAACATTTATACTAGCCATTTTTACAAACACTTGCTACAGTACATTGATAACTAACTCATAACTTCCTTAACTACTTCTAAACAATCTTTAACCACTTTCTAACATCCTCTAACTGTTTTATGAATTCTACTTTTAACACTCTCCCTAATTCAACACTCTCCCTAATTCAAAATAGCTAAGGATGTTACACCAAGCTTGCTCCTCATTTCTTGAAACTTCAACCTCTTTAATGACTTTGTGAGGATATCAGCCTTTTGTTCACTTGTGCTGCAATGCTCTAGCTTTAGTTTGTCTTTGATCACTTGATCATTTAGGAAGTGAAATCTTGTTTCAATGTGTTTGCTTCTTACATGAGCAATTAAGTGTTTTGCTAAGTCTATTGCAGATTTGTTGTCAATAATGATCTTCAATGGTCTTTCAAATTCCCATTGATGCAGCCACATACTCAACTTCACAGGTAGATAGAGCTACTATGCTTTACTTCTTTGAACACCATGAAATTGGTGTCTTATTCAGCATGAATACATAGCCCGTGGTGTTCTTCCTATCATCCTTGTCTCCACACCAATCAGCATCAGTATATCCAATCAACTCAGCTTCACTTTCATTTGAACTTCTAGGATATAGCAGGCCAAATTCACTAGTTCCTTTGATATATCTCAATATTTTCTTTACTGCCATGTAGTGAAGTGCTCTAGGTTTCTCCATATATCTACTAATCAATTCAACACTAAAAGTTGTGTCAGGTCTTGTATTGCATAAATATCTCAATGATCCTGTCATTTGCTAGAACATTGTGGGATCAACCAACTGTTCATCTCCTTCTTTTGATAGTGCCAACCCTACTTCTAAAGGAATGCTCGTGCCATTGTAGTCTTGCATGTTTAACCTCTTCAATACATCAGTGGCATACTTCTTCTGGTGCATGAATACTCCATTCTTTATGGTTACAAATTCTATTCCAAGGAAGTAGGACAATATTTCCAAATTTGTCATCTCAAACACTTCTTTCATTCTAGCCTTGAACTAGTCTATTTTTGTTCATCACAACCTGTTACCAATAAGTCATCAACATAGAGACATATCAGTAGTGTAGGCAGTGTTGCTGCCCTTTTGACATATATGTTGAGACAAAATCTCAATTTAATGTTTTGATGAAAACAAACAAAAAGTTAATTAAGAATGTTAATTATGATTCTAAGTGTTTTGGTATTTAACTTGTGTATTTGAGTGTGTTAAACAAGATAGGTACCAAGCAATTCAAATCAAATATCATTAAAATCAAAGCAAGCAAAAACAGCAGATCGAAGATCAATCCTGCCAGACTTCTGCAAAACGAAGATTGATCTTCAGAATCAAGAATGATCAATCCTGCCAGACTTCTGCAAAACGAAGATTGATCAATCCTGCCAGACTTCTACAAAACGAAGATTGATCTGCAGAATCAATATTGATCAATCCTGAGCTGAAGACTGCAATCTAAGAAGCTTTGTCTATCTTATATCTTTATCAAAGATAAGCTAAGAAAAGCCTAAAACATAATCAACCCATAATTGGAAGAATCAAAGACAAAGCCTTATGAAGGAATATAAGAAGCAAGATCATTCTTCATGTTGTACAAACGCAAGTACAAGTACAGGCTGTAAAAGTACATCACAGTTGTACTATCAAATCAAGACTGCACAACTGACTCAAAAGCACACAAGCAACCTATGTAAAACAGTACTGGATCGAGTACAAAGTCAGATCACACTTAACTAATCTGAAGATCGATCCTGGACTGCAAGAACGCTCCTGGATTCAGTTTCTTCACTCTTGCTTTTGGCCTGCTTCAGTTCACTTACTGTCCTATGACAACTGGCTTCATTTCAACGGCTATATGAGCTGTCCTAACCTCCATTGGAGCTTATAAATACAGCATCAAGATGAAGAACAAAACATAACTCAAAGTGCCAAGCAAAGCATCAATCTTACATTCATATTCGAGCTCTCTCAAATATCATTCTTTAGCTTGCAAATCTTTTTCTTTGTGTTGTGTTAAAATCAGTAGCAACTGAGTTTTAAATTACATAATCTATTCCTCAAACAAGAGTTGAGTAATATTCAGATTCTAAACATCTTCATAATCATTACTTTGTAACTCAAGGCTAGTGTATTATCATAGCTTGAGAAGTGTGTGAAAATCCTTTTATGTTGTAAAAGGTAATTTGTGAAATCCTTACTGGAATATGCTAAGGTAAATCTGGAAATCCTTTCTAAGGTAGAAAGGTGGAAGTTGTGTAAAGATCAAGATTGATCTACGAAAAGTTGTGTAACAACCAAGAACAATCTTGTCTTGAGCACTTAGTGGAAAATCTCATATTTGTGAGGACTGGACGTAGCCCAAGGTTGGGTGAACCAGGATACATGCTTGAGTGATCTCGCTATCTCTATCTCTATTTATTACATGCATTACAATCAACTTTTATATTGATAAAATTGATATTGCTGTTTTTCCACTAACCAAGATCGATCTTCGTTATAACCAAGATCAATCTTGAGTAGAACTTTTAGTTTTAAACAAGAATTTTCAAAAGGGGCAATTATAATTCAAACCCCCTTCCTTATAATTGACATTTCTACTTCAATAAACCCCATGTTCATTCACACATTTTTCAAACTGTTGCTCAAGGAGAAATTTGTCAATTCTCTTGTTCCAAGCCCTAGGAGCTTGCTTCAGGCCATACAAGGCTTTTCTCAACCTATACAAGGCTTTTCTCGGCCTATACACACTGCATTCTTTGCCTTTAATCTCATATCCTGATGGTTGTCTCACATAAACTTCTTCTTCCAATGGTCTATTGAGAAATGCTGATTTTACATCTAGTTGATGCATGGACCAACCTTTGTAACTGACCATTGATACTACAAGCCTTACAATTTCAATTCTAGCAACTGGTGCATACACTTCATCATAGTCCAGTCCATGTCTTTGTAGGAATCTTTTTGCTACAAGTCTGGCTTTGTACTTGGCAATCTAACCATTAGGCTTCATTTTGATTTTATAGACCCATTTCACATCAATTGGTCTTCTATGCATTTGTAAGGTCATCAACTCCCAGGTCTTGTTCCTTTCTATGGCATTGAGCTCATCTTCCATTGCTAGCCTCTAGTTTGGATTTTTTAGGGACTCATCATCACTGACTGGTTCTGATTCAGCTAATAATGCAAAATGTATCAACTCTCCATCTGCATTGATTGCTGAATTAGATGCTACTTCAATTTGTGTCAATCTCACAGATGTTTGTTTGGCTCTACCAGATCTTCTCACTGGTTCTAGAGCTGTCTGTACTGCTGGTCCTATTGCCTGATCATCATCCAGATCAACTACTACTACACTGCTTGAGCTGGCTGTGGCATCTATCTTCTAGTCCCATTCTTTTGACTCATCAATCAACATGTCTCTACTTATAACCACTCTCCCTTTGTTTGGATCATAGAGTTTATAAGCCCCAGTAAAGTCATATCCCATCAACACCATCTGCTCAGCCCTGTCATCCAACTTTCTTTTGTTTTGAGCAGGCACATGTCTAAAACATAGTGAACCAAACACTCTTAGATGACTCACATTTGGCCTCCTTCTAGACCAGGCCTCCTTAGGTATCTTAGTACCAAGTCTTTTGGTTGGGTACCTATTCAAGGTGGAAGAGAGAAGTGCAGCAAACACACAAGTGCAGGCACTGCAGGCTCAGGTCAGTAAGAAAATCAATCAAGATGGAGTGAAATACAAAAAGCAAGATTCTGATGAAGGTGATGGAATCTCAAAGAATCAGAATAGCAGTAACAATCACAACAAGAAAGCGAATGGTAATAAAGGAGGTAAGAAGAAATTTAATAAGAAGGGGATTCAATGCTATAATTGTCAAAATTGGGCCATTTTGCTGATGAATGTAGATCAAAGAAAGTGAAGAGAAAGGAGGATGAAGCTCAGATGGCACAGGCAAATGATTCTGATTCTGATGATGTATTGCTGATGGCTGCCACTAACTCATATGATGAATGTCCATAATTATGGTACCTTGACACAGGTTGCTCCAATCACATGACAGGTTATAAGGAGTGGTTTGTAAGCATTGATGAAAAGGTGAAGAGGGAGATCAAGTTTGTAGACAATAGCACAGTGACTGCTGAAGGAGTTGGCAAGGTACTGATTCAGAGATGGGATGACAAACAATCATTCATATGTGATGTGTTGTATGTACCAAACATGAAAAATAATCTGCTGAGTCTTGGACAATTGCTGGAAAAAAAGATATTCAATGAAGATGGAAAATGGACAAATGAAGATGTTTGATAGCTCAAAGAGACTGATCTTGAAGACACCATTCTCCAAGAACAGAACCTTCAAAATTGAAATTCAAATAAGTGAAAATCAGTGCTTGGCTGCTGAAGTCAAACAATTTATGAAGACTATGTTAGAAAATGGTTAAAGGTTGTTCAAAATTAGTTAAGGAAGTTAGGAGTTAGTTATCACAGTAGCAAGTGTTTGTAAAAATGGCTAGTACTTCAAGTTTTCTCTCTTCTTCCTATTTTGCTTCATCCCAAAGTTTCTATTTAGAGGATGTAATGCCGCGAAAAGATAGCGACCTAGTCTGCGACTCAACACAGTAATATTTTTGGTGGTTGAAAATAATTTTAAAACAGTTTTTTGAAAATAAAAAACAACATATCAATTATTAACTTAACGGGTACCATAAAAGATCTATCAACAAGACAACTTTGCATACATTTCAATAGTCCCCATCCCTTTCTATAGCAACATGAATTAGTATTAGTCATACCATCATTTGGTTGAATAAAAGTAGAATTTCTATAAAGTATATGAAATGAAATCAAGAATTCCTGAGGTTGATGGAAACAAGCGGAAAATAGTTATGGAAAGTAATGAAAGAAGTTACAGAAGAAAATTATAATCAAAGGAGAGAATCTATTCATAATTAAGTATACTATGCTAGTAATTCTTTCACCTTAATTAAGCTACTGATAGCACAGAATTTTCTTACCAGAATCAGACTGAGCAAGACAACAACACAAGCAATTTTGTTACCTTTTTTAACTCTACAGATTAGGGTTCATAGAATTTAGAATTTGATATCTGATTTGTGTAGAAGGAGGAAGAGAATTAGGGTTTATAGGGTTTAGAATTTAAGATTTGAAGAGAAATCAGAGATTCAAAGTAGTGGCTAACATTGAGCGACGTCAGAGAGTAAAGAGAGAGAGAGACGGTGCGACGTGCCGCGTGCGAGTTGCGGCAGTGCTAAACCAAATGAACAGAACATTGAGCAACTTGGGAATGAGGAATGAGGAAGCATGGAGGCGGTTGCTAAACCAAATGGGAACTGGTTTATTGGAATCGATGGAGTATGATGGAACTAAGGGAAATGGTATAGAATGAGTTTACATTGTTTAGATTTTTTTTAAAGGCATAGTCCCAATTTTAGTTTATTTATTTTTATTGATTTATGAAAAAATATTTTTATTTTAAAATATGACGGATATCTTATTTTAGTTTTTTAATTAAATATGACGATGTGATGTGACCTGTTTTAAATAAAGTGATATATGATAATGTAAAATAATTAATATTCATGAAATTACAATAAAATTCTCTAAAAACTTAACTTTTAATTTTATAATTTTTTTATTTTTGTAATTTAATTAATGACATATGAATAATTAATATATGATGTTTCTATATCATGAAATTATATGTCACATCATTTAAAATATGTCAAACTGTTATTTTTTAGTTTAAAAATTCAAGTGAGGGACCAAAACGGTTGACTCTTAGAATAGGAGAACCAAGTGAATTGGTGAAAATAGAGTGACCAAAACTGCAATTAAGTATTCTTTAAATGAGTGGAATGAAGTGGTATATGGTTAAACTCATTTCATTCCATTTGTTTCTTTCTTCCCATCAATTTAAGGTGTATAAGATGAAATTCAATCTCTTTAATTTTTAACTAGCAAACTACCCGTGCATCCGCACGGGTTGCGCGTGTAGGAGTCATCTCGTAGTTAGACATTTTTCACGTGTAATGTTTCTATGCAAATTATAATTAAAGTATCACAATTTTTGTTATGATTTCATAATTAATGAAATTTATTTGTCTCGTGTATAATAGTTCAATTTTTCAATGACAATTGATCATATGTATGATGGTTATTTTGAACTTTTTATCAATTACTACTTGACTTGTATATGATAGTTCAATCTTATCAGTGAGAATTTGTCTCGTGTATGATAGTTATTTAGAAATTTCTATCAGTCATAACTTGTCCTTGTATGATAGTTCAATCGCATCAATTAGAATTTGTCTTACAAATGATAGTTCATTCTCATCAGTGTCAACCCGTTGTGTATATGATAATTTTTTTGAAATTTTTAACGTTTAAAACATGTCTCATTTATGATAGTTCAAATCAAAAGTGTCAACTTGCTTTAGATAAAAAAAAAAGTGTAAACGTGTCTAGTGTACGATAGTTAGTTAAAAATTATTGTCAATGAAAATTTGTCATAAGTGTGAACTTTTCAAATATAAGATAGTAATTTTTATCAGCGACAACTTGTCTCATAGATATTTTTTATGAATAACTTGTCTCGTATATGATAATTACGTTAAAAAATTTTCCAAAATGAAAGTTTGTCTGGTGTATGATATTTCAATTTCGTAAGTGAATATTTGTCCTGTGTATGAGTTATTTTGAATTTTTTATCGGTAAGAATTTGTCTCGTGTATGAAAGTTAAATCATATCACTTACAACTTGTCTCTGTAAGATAATTATTTTGATTTTTTATCGATGAGAACTTGTCCCGTGTATGATAGTTCAATTTTATCAACGACAACTTATTTTGTTGATGATAAATCAAAACTTTTACCGTGTATGATAGTTCAATCAAAAGTTGTCGTGTGAAAGATAAATCTCATAACTTACAACTTGTCTCGTGTAAAATGATTATTTTGAATTTTTTTACCAATGATAATTTGTCTCGTGTATGATACTTCAATTTTATCAGTAACGACTTATTGTGGATGGTAAATCAAATGTTCTCTCGTGTATGCTAGTTATTTTGAAATTTTTATTTGTGAAGATTTGTCTCGTGTATGAAAGTTAAATCATATCACTTACAACTTGTCTTGTGTAAGATAATTATTTTAAATTTTTACCGATGATAATTTGTCTCATGTATAATAGTTCAATTTTATCGGTAATATCTTATTTTGTAGACAATAAATAAAAATAGTCCCGTATATGACTGTTATTTTGAATTTTTATCAATAAGAATTTGTCTTGTATATGATAGTTAAATCACATCACCTACAATTTGTCTCGTGTAAGTTAATTGTTCTGAATTTTTTATCGATGAAAACTTGTGTCGTGTATGGTAGTCCAATTTTATCATTGACAACTTATTTTATAGATGATAAATCAAAAGTTGTCTTGTATATAATAGTTCTATCAAAAGTTGTCCCATGAACGAAAAATCTAATCACTTACACCTTATCTTGTGTAAGGTAATTATTTTGAATTATTTATCAATGAGAATTTATCTCGTATATGATAGTTCAATTTTATTAGTAACAACTTATTTTGTAGATGATAAATCAAAAATTGTAATATGAATGATAGTTCAATCAAAAGTTATCATGTGAATGATAAATCATATCACTTATAACTTGTCTCATGTAAGATAATATTTGGAACGTTTTATCAATGAAAATTTGTCTCTTGTCCCAGAAATGATAAATTTTATTACTTACAATTTGTCGTCTCGGTAAGATAGTTCAAATAATTCTCTAATTAATTAATTATTTAATTAATTAATTATTATAAATTTTAAATATACATTCTTATTGTTAAAAAATAACCATTTAAAGAAACATATTTTAAAAAGTTGGATTCAATCATTAATGGAGAGTAAATTTAATGTGGTACAACTCACCTTTCATTCGTCTTTTTTCTCTTCTAGATGTATACATCACCACTAACCATACACGTCAGTTATTTTTATTAGTAATTTTTATTAGTATTACTATTATTATTAACTTTTTTTTAAGGTTTATTGTGTTTTTGATCTATGTAATTTAGGGTAATATGATTTTAGTCTCTATGAAATATTTTTATTTAGATTCTATCTCTTTAACTTGATATTTTTTCTTTTTTAGTTCCTTAATAAATTTTGACATTTCTAAAAGTATATGTAGTATTGACACATGAAAATCTTGTGGTGAAATGGAACAATAAAAATAAATTATGAAAAATGAGTAATAATTTTTTACCATTTACTTCTATTTTTATTAATATAAATATAAAAACATTTTTTTAAATATAAAATTGAAGAAAAAATATTAAATCTGTTTTGAAAGAAATGAAAGAGAAGCATAAATGCATTTCTTCATCTTCTTCCTGTGCTCGTCTTTTACCTTCTTTTTTATTTCTGTAACAGTCCAACTCTAGTTACCGACACTGTTATTCATGATCTTTTCACCCCCTTTTACTCAGTTAGAAATTAACAATTTTTTGCCTACCGTGAAAATCCGTAAGACCCTTAATTTCAAACTCTAATTTATGGAATTTTAGTATATTTGGTGTTGAATTGCTGAGGCATTTAGCCCAATTTTAATTCATTTTGCGAATTAAATACCAAAAACATATTTTATTAGAGTTTGTTATATGTTCATTATATATATATATATATATATTGAAATCCGGTTAAAATTATTCGTCGAAGAATAATTCATTTATGTTGCGAAGAATTTAATACTGGACAGTTTTGTTAAAAATATCTTCTGGTTGCTAAAAATTATACCTATCAATTGAGCTGCAACGGCAATAGATATTTTTATCAAAATAATTGGAGATGTGAGTAATGTGTGTAAGAGTTGTAATTATTTGTGGTTTGGTTTAATATATATATTTATATATATTTATTAAGTTATATGTATATATGTGAGGAAGGATGAGAAACAGAGAAAAATGAAATACATTTCCTCCCTGCGCTCGCGAGTTCGTCCCTCTCCTTCTTCTTTCTTTCTTTTCTGTTTTGGAAAAAAGAGAAAACCAAGTGTGGGTGGTTTTCCAAAACCACCAAACGTAAACCTCTACTTTTCTTCGACTTCGGAGCTTCATCTCGCGAAGTGACAGAAGGGAAAGTTACTCACCTCCACGCTACGGTGCTAGTGAGTCAACTTTTGAAGCATCGTGCGAAATGAAGTTTTACCGGAATTTAATCGTGGTGCCGTAATCGGCCGTTAAAGCTCCAACGAAGGTAAGGGCTCATTCCAAATTTTTAGCTTGCATATAGGACTCTATATGTGTATTTGTGGAGTTTGATTTTGATGGGGTTTATGTGTGAATTTGGGGAAAAGGAATTTAATGGGTTTTATGTGAGTTGTGGAAAAGAAATTGGTGGTTTATGTTTAACAATTTGGAGTTTTGATTTGGTGTGTTATGGTTGAAAATTTTGGAACATGAATTTGATGGGTTTAAGGTGTAATGTTGTGGGAAATGAATTTAATGCATTTATGGGTAAAATGGTGAAATTGAATGTTAATGAGTTTTGAGGTGTGGGTGGTGGTGATTTTTGCTTGGTGTGATTGTTGTATTCATGGGTAATGTTATGATTGTTGAGATATGCTTGATGTTGGAAAATGTGGGGTTTTGAATAAATGCAATTTATGTGTGGATTTTGATTTGGTGTGAAATGAATTGATGAGATTGGTGTATATGGTGATTTGAATTCGATGTGTATTGTGAATTCAATTTCATGTGATTTGAGGATTATATGCGTTGAGTATGCTCTGTGTTTAATTTGAAAATCATTAGTGTTAAATGAGCATTAAAAATGGGGAATCTTTTAATAGCTGCATTTACTTAATGATTGTGGCGTCGAGAGTCAGAGTATGCTCATGCATTTCATAGTACATGGTGACCGGATGAGCCATGGTGATAGTGGTGACCGGATGGGCCACGAGATAATGCATTTCATAGTACATGGTGACCGAATGGGCCATAGTGATAGTGGTGACCGGATGGGCCACGAGATAATGCATTTCATAGTACAAGGTGACTGGATGGGCCATGGTGATAGTGGTGACCGGATTGGCCACGGGATGATGTCATGTGCATTGGCATATACGCATTGCATTAGGGTGCTTGGTACGCGAGTCAGGTTTGATATACTGTGATGGTTGTATATACGTGCTTGATTATGGTGTGTGTATTGTGCCGTAGTTGGTGTTGGTGATTGAGTGATTTGGTGTTGAAAGTGTTTGAATGACTTAGGTGTGTTTTCAAAACTGAAAATCTGTCATTTTTACAGCTGTATTCGAATACAACAGGGTTGTAGTCGAATACAGATGACTTGTTTTTGCCTCTGACTTGCGTATTTGCAAGTGTATTCGACTACGAGGAGGTTGTAGTCGAATACAGATCTCAAAGTTTTGCCACTGACTTTGCAATTGTATTCGAATACAAGGGGGTTGTATTCGAATACAAAATCTGCAGGATTTTTCACTGTTTTCGCAAGTGTATTCGACTACAAGGAGGCTGTAGTCGAATACAGTTGTGCTGTTTGTGCTGTTTTTGCTGTTTTTGCATCTTTATTCGACTACAGATATGCTGTATTCGAATACAACAGTGCAGTTTTGTCCGAATTTCATTTTTCAACCTTGTTTATGCATGTTTAGCATATGCAAACCCTTTCAAGATGTATGTTAAGTTGAAAGGTGTTTTTTTGCATTTAAAATTTAAATGCTATGTGGTATTTGTTAATTTCGGTTGGTGACCCTTTACAATTTTGTGGAAATCTGGGCTTTGCCCTCACATGAGAAACATGGTCGATCTAAGGCGTGGCACAGCGACAGGTTGGTTGTGTAACCGAAAGTAGTGGGGCTTGTTGCCGCTCGTGGATTCTCAGTACCTAGTCACCCTCAGTTAGATTAATGATCAGCTTAGGGTGTTAATTAAGAATTTTATTTATTATCCCTTTCCCATTTCAAGTTGTTGTTGTAAAAAAGGAACTTATGTATTTGAACGAACTAATTTAGCCGGTGTATTTTATATTTGGATACTTGGGATTTTCGTTCCAAAAACTATTTCCGCTGTTTGTAATTAATTATGACTTTGTCGTTTGTGTTACAACTTAAAATATTTTATCCAAGAGTATTTTCTTCATTTATGGATTTAATTTGGTATTTCTATCAATTTATTTTGAAAAAAAAAATACACTCGCGTTGTTAAAAATCGGGGTGTTACAAAATCAAACTCGATACCTAGTGGATGAATATCACCGTTCATTCATTCTCACTACCAATTGAGCCTCAATTTAAATTTTTTTATATTTTTATTTTAAAAATTGTTTTTGATTTATATTAATAAAAATGTAAGTAAACGGTAAAAAAATATGATTCCACCTCACCACAAATTTTTCCATGTTTCAATGTCACATTAGCTTTTAGAAAGATCAAAATTCATTAAGGGACATATTCGCTATCGCACACGGGTCAAATACGAGTAATAAAAGTATAGCGTAGGGCAACAATTTGAGTCGTCTCGCAAGGACTTCTGAAAATATTAAGCAAATTATGAATCTATAAAAAAAATAATGGGGGAGTTTTGAACTTAGGTTCGGACAAATTAAAAAAACGAATTACAATCACGTAAATTAGAACGATAGATCCACAGGTTCGAGAATTTCAGACCTATCAGATATTCTATCTGTTAGAACCAAGTTGGTTTTATACTTATAGTTTTGATTATAACAAAAGTATTTTACGAGAACAATATATTTGACTTCAAAGAGTATGAAAGTAAATTCGTGATTTTGAAGAAAATCTAAAATAAGTTTTGATTCAGATTTATAATTGAAGAAAATTTAAAATAAGATTTGATTCAAATTTATAATTGAAGAAAATCTAAATTATGATTTGATTCAAATTTATAATTGAAGAAAATCTAAGATAAGATTTGATTCAGATTTATAATTGAATAAAATCTAAGATAAGATTTGAAGAAGATTTGATCAAGATTTATCTATAACAAAATATGAACATAATCAATCTGAACAAAATACAAACATAATCAATTTGAAGAATTTACAAACTCAATCTAAACAAAATATTAACAAAATTAATCTGAAGAATTACGAACTCAATCTAGAAGAACTGCTCAGATTGGATTCTGAAATAAAGAAATGGCTAAAGAACATATTATCAAAAAGTATCTTGTTCAGAATTATTTTTGAATAAGATCATTGTTGACCAAGCTAGGAATGAAGATACAATTCAGAATTAAATTAAGGACTAAATTGAAGCCATAATTTTAACTATAAATAGATACTCAAGGCTCAAGAAGAAGATCATCGAAAAATCAGAAAAGAGTAGAAGAACTCAAGCTAAAATTCCAAATTCATCTTAGAGTTCAAATAGAGAAACAATTGTTCGAATGATAATTATTTTTGGAGTGTTTTTTCTTAGAGTGTAAGTGTTGTTGTTGTTATTATTATTATTATTATTATTATTATTATTATTATTATTATAATTATTATTATTATCTGCTTTGTTAGAAGCAAATACTTACAGTTCCAATCTTTTGTATACCCGATAG
This sequence comes from Cicer yamashitae, assembly GCA_037974755.1. Taxonomy (NCBI): domain Eukaryota; kingdom Viridiplantae; phylum Streptophyta; class Magnoliopsida; order Fabales; family Fabaceae; genus Cicer; species Cicer yamashitae. Next base: position 5,502,959 of record JBBPBQ010020321.1, on the reverse strand, counting down.
TGGCTTTGTTCCTTCTTCAATCTGGGGTTGTTAGGTTGTTAGGAGAAGACTTGACTTATAGGGTCAAGGTGGTTAGTTCTTCAAAAGTCTCGGGTTGTCAGGCTGTTTGGGAAGATTGGCTAGGAGGGTCAGGTGCTTTATAATTCAAGATATTTGAATTAGTGGATTAAAGTCTTCTGAATGAGAGGATTAGATGTAGCCAAGTTATTGGTGAACCAAGATAAATCTATGTGTTCAATTATTTATGCTTTTATTTTTTGCTGCCTTTGAACCCGATTGCTTCTTATCTAAGTAATTCATAAAAACCAACGAGCCTTTATCAAATTAGCAAAAAGTTATCAACTTCTTCAAACACAATTGAACCCCCTTCTATTGTTTGCACATTCAATTGGCATTAGAGTTCAGTTTCAAGGGTGAACACCTTACAATGTTTTAGGAAAGATCCAAGGGTTCAACATGTCTAGATTCATTGAATCAGGAGATGAAGAAATTGAGGTATTTTCTGACTTAACTCGATCTGATTTAATTACTGTTATAAATCATTTTTTAAATAAGAATCACAAATTGTCTTTAAAACTGAAAACACTTAGGAAAGAAAATGTAAACCCAATTGAAAAAGTTAATGTTTTAAAGAATCAAAGTGTTGAATTTAAAATAGAAAACGCAACTCTGGAAACTGATATTAATGAACTTATAACAGAAAATGCAACTCTGAAAACTCATATTACTTAAGTTAAAATAGAAAATGCAAATATGAAAACTGATATTGCTGAACTTAAAGATAAAACCTTGAAAGATATCCATGTTGAAAATACCACATGTAATTCTGATAAGCATGAAGAAGTATTCCAAGATTTCCTAGCTAATGGTATGGAAAAAAGCAAGTACACATTTATGATTTATGGTGTTAGTAGAAATGGTAAAAGAGGTCTAGGATTTAAAGAAACAACAACTAAACCTAAACATATTCACTTTGATGTTTTGTGTATTATTTGTTCTAAGAAAGGTCACTCTAAATTATCTTGTCTCATGTTAAATACAAGGAAAGACAAGAAACCTTTTAAGACTAACAAAGCAGGACCCATTCAGATTTGGGTACCAAAAGATAAAATTGTTTATGTTGCAGATGTTATAAGCAACCAAGTTGAAACACCAATCATGGCATATGGTAAGTGGATGCTAGCAACTTATGAAGGGAAAAAGGTCTATGTCCCAAGACTTGACTCTGGTGGAACAAAGACTGGTCAACACAATACCTATTAGAACTTGAACCAACTGATGAACCTTAACTATCAGAAAAAGAAGAACCATATTATGAACCAGAAATATCAGAAAAATCTGGAGTATCAACAAAATCAAAACTGACAGAGAAATCATACATATCAACAGAACTGGAACTATCAGAAGAATTAGAATTACCATCAGTTTCAAAATTACCCGAGGAACCTGATACATCAGCATAAACATAAGTGTTATATGAACAATCAGAATCAGAAGACATCTCTAAACACTCCAATCAAATTCATCAAGACTACAAACCCGAATGAGAATTCAAATCCCTTCATCCATACCCTAGAATTAGAGAGTATGCAAATTCAGAATCTGGAAACCAAAATAGAAGAACTAAGAGGGTTTTCAGAGTCAAACTGAAACCGAAACTGTTGACATATAGGTTATATCTTTCTTTAAATTTATTTATTGTGGAATATTATGTTTACTGTGATAACAAAAAGCTTGATCTTAAAAATCAAAGCTACAAAAGTATTTTGCAGGTTCTCAAAAATTTAGAGGAACCAGAAGAATCACAAATCTTAACATAATATACAAGTTTGTTTTTTCAGAAACAAGCATAAACCACAAGAAACAAAACTGGTGTTTTGGGCTGTATTCTTTTATTTTTAAATTATCTAATTTATATTATGTTATATGACAAACAACTTGACCTTGAAAAGTCAAAGCAAGATGATGATAATGCAGGTTTACCGGAACCAAAGGAAGCAGATGCAGACAAACCAGGAGAACCTGAAAAATCAGAGGATACAATAAATTTAGAAGAAGATGACAAACCTTCAGATGATGAATCTGATCAAGTCAAAAACAATCAAGATAATGTAGAAGGAAGATTTGAATGGTAGTACAAGCCATCTCATCCTGAAACTCTAATAATTGGAAGCGCAATTGATCATTTGAGGACCAGGTCATCATTAAAAACACCACTTTGTTTGGCTTACTCTCATCAATTGAGCCTACTACTATTGATGAAGCATTGACAGATGATGGATGGATTCTTGCAATGCAAGAAGAGTTAAATGAATTTAAGAGGAATGATGTTTGGTGTAACGCCTCAGATTTTTAAATCCAAAACATTACTTAAAAATACTTACTGCTTAGAAAAATTTACGACAATTTTTTTTAAGTAAGAATACCTAAACATTTATTCATTTGAATAATTAGTAACAACCATGTTTATTTAATATTATTAAGAAAATGTTTATTCAAAAGCGAAAACCAAATAAAAATAATAATTCCTAACGGAAGGGAACCTTTTCCGTATTTCTAGAATTCAAGTGCATTTTAAAAGTTGGTGACAAAAGACTAAAAATAAACTTAGAGATATCGCAGAAAATCTATTATTACAAAATTGTCCTTAAAACCCATTTTTACCACACGTTTCGCCACTCATCAATATTCATCAACTATTTTTGAATCTCCTCAAAGTCATTAGTACCTAAAATGTTGTTGCAAGGGTCAGTTTTTCCATTATCCACATCAGACCAATGCTAAACATATAAAAGAATGACACAAAACATATATCTGTAAAAACTTCCAATTTAAAAAAAAAACGCAAACCGGTAAATTGTATAACAAAAACATATGCATAATGCATGCTCCTAAAACTATATGATGTGAATATAAACCTGCCACTAAGTCAACTTCCACACAGAAAAATCACCCATACCAATGGGGAAAACAAACCTGCCGCTAAGGCAACTCTCACGAAGATGCATATGTCATGACATCATGATATACTATAAGAAAGCCATATTCCCACACAACCCACTATGAATCATGTCATATGTAATCAAAATCACCTCTTAAATTCATCATCTCATTCACATATCACTAAGTTCACATACCATACATCCTTATTATGAGTATCACATATTCATAGCCAATTAATCATAAAAATTATAACTTTCACTATATACACATAAAAATTGAAACTTGATATCATATACACCATAAAAATTAAAACTTTAACATATATAACAAGAAAATTCAAACTTCAGCTCATATACATCATCAAAGTTAAAACTTTATCATATATAACATACAAATTCAACCTTTATTTCATATTCATCATAAAAATTAAAACTTTATTACAGATAACATAAAATTCATACTTTACTTCATATTCGTCATAAAAATTTAAACTTTATCATATATAACATTAAAATTCATACTTTATTTCATATTCATCATAAAAATTAAAACTTTATCATATATAACATAAAAATTCATACTTTACCTCAAATTCGTTATAAAAATTAAAATTTATCGTATATAACATAAAAATTCATACTTTACTTTATATTCATCATAAAAATTAAAACTTTATCGCATATAACATAAAAATTCATACTTTACTTCTTAAAAATCGTATATTACATATCGAACTCAACGTAAAGGATTGAGGTTTTATTATTTTTATTCATTAGTCTACATTTATTCCTTTTAAAAGGCAAACAATCACAAATATTAATTTCATGTCAACTAACCAACGGTCTAACTATAATTTGTGTGGGGGAAAAACCCTTACCTTGACCGCTTTTCTTCCTAGTACAAAGCTCTAAGCCCCACAAAATTGGTCACAAGAAAAAAGAAGTTCCAAGCTTTTGATGCACGAAAAAGAGGAGGTATTATCAACACTTCAATTTTGTCATATTTGTAAACTTTGTCATATTTCTACGCATTTTGTCGTTTTATATGTTATTAAACATGAGTGTTGTGAGTTTGTTCGCAGATTAATCTTTTTAGGTGTTAGAGACTTTGAATTGTTTTGTTTTTGATCGATATAATTTCTACTGATGATACGAGTGAATGAATACAATGAGACAATAAAAAATAAAATAAATATTTTGCGGAAAGATCTAAAGTGCTCAAAACTACTAACACAGGGATAGTTGAAATAGTATAAAATGCATGTCTTGTTGTATTGTATTTACAACTCTTATATAGTACATGTGAGAATATTTGATATGTTGGATAGTGAGTTTAAATTTGAGACTATTCTCTTTTTCATAATTAGTGTGTAAGTTTTACTACTAGATTTTTTTAAAATAAAAAATAATAGTATAAAATACATTAAAAATTTCACTAATTTGTTCATGGTTGTTTATCACTAGAGATATAATAAGAAATAAATGAGTGCTAGCAACACACTGTCTAACACATTTTCTAACACTATATTTAATTGTTTAAAATTCACATAAATCTCTCTAAATCATGTGGGTTCTATATGAATTTGGTAGAATTCATGTGAATTTTAATCAATAAAAAGATATTGTTTTAAAAAAATTATTGAAGGATATTTTTGTAACATAGATATGGATTTGTGTCGTTAACTAATTAGAGTGCATCATCAATTATTAAAATGCATCTTGTTAACCACTTATTTAACATATATTTCATTAATCGCTTAAAGGCATATTAACCACTAAAATGCAAAGAATTAAGCACTTTAGAATACTTTTTTAACCATTAAAACAAAGTAATCTAAAGTGGTTAATGAGATATATGTTAAATAAGTAGTTAATTGCATACATTTTAATGGTTAATGAGATATAAGTTAAATAAGTGGTGAAATACATACATTTTACACTACTAGAAATCAGCATTTTACCTGCGGATTGAAGTTAAATTTTCCCATAAAACATGTTACCTGCGGAGTCATTTCCCCATGTAAAACCTTCGTAGATAACTTTTCCTAAGGATTTCTGGATCCGCAGATAACTTACGTACATGTATTTCCATAGGAAAAATAAACAAAATCCGCAATAAACTTTTACTAAACTTAAAATAGTTTTTTACGACTTTTCATTCAGAAATATCTGTAGTACTATTCCTGGTTCCACATGAAATTCACAGGACATTCCGCAAGTAATCCGTAGGAAATTTTGAAAGGTAAACTTAAAGCGTGTGCTTGTTTTTTTGGTTTTTAATTTATAAAACATTATTATAAATACATATTTGAAGTATTTAATATTAGTCTTTAATTGCAATACTCCTAAACAAAATTCAAAATTTATACATGAGAATGTTCTCTACCTACAAAGAAAGAAAATCATTCATCTAAACAAATATTTAACATGGAATATTAGTTCGGTCATCTTTATCAACTTCTACTTCATTCTACACGAGCTACAAGAACTGAGTAACTCCCAATGCACGGAGATTTTAATAAGAATGAAATTATGACCAACAAATAATAAAATAGCATAAAATGATGGTGAGCTTTGATTATTAATGTGCTAATGTAGCAAGCTTTGTTGATCAGACTTTCAAAAGGTAACATTCTAGACAATTGATCATTCAACATTAACAAGATACAGAGTATATATGCCCTCCTTAACAAAATAAGCATATTTAATTATATATTACTAATTTTAGTCATATTTAACTATGATGAATTGACACAATAAAGATCCGATCGCCATCCTTGATACCATAATCTCTAAGATAATCCGTTTCTGTAACTAACTTATTTCCTTCATAGCATAAACAAAATCTTGGTAACAGAGTACCAAAAGCTTGGACCTTTCATGCAAGTCTTACCCCTATGTACTAGACTCTTAAATTAAGGTTGGTTATTCTAAATCTATATATTCAAAGTTTTTTATTTTGAGATTTTCTTCTTATGTTATAATGTAGTTAATTTACTAGATTGAAGTTTAGCATAATTTCTTTCAGTTACTGATTATTGAATAATTTTTTTCATTACTAATAATTGATTAAGGACTCAGAAGCATATGTATACTATTCTCATCTAGTTCATTGCCTCAACTTTTCAGAACCATGAATTACCATAGGTGAATTTAGCAATGGCAATAATAATTGATAGGGACATTTAAATCAGCTTAGACACAAGCTTAATTGAAAATACCTCTATACAAGTAGCAATGGCGACAATGTCAGAACTCATTGACTCCTTCAACTTGAGAATAGACTCCAATCTCAGAAAAATACCGTATCTGCCACTAAAGCAATTTGAAAATGTTAAAATAAACAACACACAGAAACACTAAATCAGAAGAAAATCAAAACCTTAACTCACTGTAGTTCACGAAAATGAATAATGAAACGAGAATAATGAAAAACGGCGAGAAACGAGATTGAAATAAAACAGAGTGGCGCGCAACACTTACGACGGCGATGAGATTACGAAGGCGACGAGGTTACGACGGCAACAAGGTTACGATGACAGCGAAGTTGAGATGCAACGTAAAGAGGTTAAGATTTGATGGTGGCGATGGCAGCGAGGTGTGACAGTGGTGGTTATGGTTGAGTACACGCTCTGGAAAAGTACACACACCTATCTCTGATAGCGTGCTTCTAGTAGTTCAGCGTGTTTCTGATAGTTCAACGTGTTTCTGGCAGCTCAGCGTGTTTCTGGTACATCAGCGTGTTTCTGGTACATCAGCGTGCCTTGGAAGAATAATGCGCCCTGACGAATCAGCGTGTCTCTGGAGTTTCCATGCCTCTAATGAACAGTAACTGTAGCATGCTTCTGATGAACAATAACTTTAACATGCCTCTGATGAATAGTAACTTTAGCATGCTTTTGATGAACATTATTTTTTAGCATGCCTCTAAAGTCTACTATTTTCAAGCCTGCCTATGAAGCTCATGTTCCGTTGGCTCTAATAATTGCAACACGTTAAAAAATGCTTCTCATAATGCAACAAAAATGCTTTTGATAATGCAGCCTCTGAAGTTGCAATGACTCTAATAATGCAACAAAAGTGAAGTTGCCCATGCCACTAATTCTAAGTCACACAGTTTTGTCTCTAACATAATTATTCAAGCAATATAACATTTGACTCTAACAATCAAGTCAATACTGAATTGGACTTAGTTGTAGCCATACTTCTGAAGGTCCCATTACAAGCCCATAATTGTTGTCGCCCAAATCAAAGCAAGCGAATGAAGGAAGACTCAAGTAAATCAATTTGAAAACGTAATTTGAACAAATACGCACAATATCTTTCTAGAAGAAATGCTCAAATCATATTGGGAAATAAAAACCTGCCTAACGGCCATATTATCAAGATCATATCAATCTTGTAACAACCCGATTTTTCACAAAGTGCAAGTGTATTTTTTTTTAAAATAAATAAATTAATGCTTTTGGATGAAATATTTAAGTCGTAACACGTCGATAAAAGCCACAAAATTTACAACAGCGGAAATAGTTTTTGCAATTACATGTCCAAAGTATTTAAACAGAAAAAATACACCGGGGATATGAGACTTATCAAACATAGCTCATATCCCTGGGGTATCCTCTGCCGGCACCTGTACAAACATTTTAACTTCTCCAAATCACATCAAAAATTATAGGGGCCCATCAAAATAAAAGTTATGCTGACAATATAGGCACAGTCTTCCCAAAATAAATAATTACAACTTGAAAGAAAGACTCCTAGTTCCTATACAGTCGCTTAATCTGATCATGCTACAAAAAGCTATACAGCCCGGGTGATCTCCACGCGCCCAACACAAAACTCCTGACCCAGCTCCTATCAGGCATAACTGATTACCTTCCCCTCTCCAGGGTATTAACCGGTAGGACGATCCTGAATCTCATTTGAGGGCAAAACCCAGATTTCCACAAAAGTTGTAAAGGGTCACCATCCGAAATTAACAATTACCACGTATCATTTAAATTTTAAATGCATAAAATCACCCTTCAACTTAGCATACCTCTAGAAAGGGTTTGCATATGTTAAACATGCATAAACAAGGTTGAAAAATGAAGTTTCGGACAAATCTGCACTGTTGTATTCGAATACAACATAACTGTAGTCGAATATAGATGCAAAAACAGCAGGAAAACAGCACAAACAGCACAAACAACACAACTGTATTCGACTACAGCCTCCATGTAGTCGAATACACTTGCGAAAACAGTGAAAAATCCTGCAGATTTTGTATTCGATTACAACCCCCTTGTATTCGAATACAATTGCGAAGTGAGTAACAAAATCCATTCAACTGTATTGGACTACAACCTCTATGTAGTCGACTACACTTTCGAAAATGCAAGTCAGAGGCAAAAACCATTCAACTGTATTTGACTACAACCTTGTTGTATTCGAATACAACTGTAAAAATGATAGATTTTTCAGTTTTGAAACATTTCAAAATCATTCTAACACTTTCAACACTCAATCAATTAATCACCATCATCAAATACAACCCAATCCCACACCACAATCAAGTACGCATAAACAACCATCATAGTATATCAAGCATGACTCGCGTTCCAAGCACCCTAATGCAATGCGTATATGCCAATGCACATGATTCTGGAATATCATCAAAACCCTCATCGAAGGGGCGTAAATCATAATTGTACAGTCTCTCACAGGCTAGTATTAATTACCGAGGTGCAGTCTCTCACAGGCTAGCACGATTTACTAAAGTGCAATCACTCACAGATTAGCACGACGCGATAATCCCTGTAAGGGTAAGATGAACCAACAATTCACATGGAATCGTCCTCCATATGAATAAGATGAACCAACAATTCACATGGAATCATCTCGTGGCCCATGCAGTCACCACTATCACCATGGCACCATCGCAGTCACCATGTACTGTGAAATGCATGAGCATACTCTGACTATCGACACCACAATCATTAAGTAAATGCAACTATTAAAAGATTCCCCATTTTTAATGCTCATTTAACACTAATGATTTTCAAATTTAACACAGAGCATACTCAACGCATATAATCCTCAAATCACATGAAATTGAATTCACAATTCACATCGAATTCAAATCACCATATACACCAATCTCATCAATTCATTTCACACCAAATCAAAATCCACACATAAATTGCATTTATTCAAAACCCCACATCTTCAAACATAAAGCAAATTTTCAACATTCATAATATTACCCAGAAACATATCAACCATACCAAGTAAAAATCACCCACACCTTAAAACTCTTTGAATTCAAATTCACCATTTCACCCACAAAACATTAATTTCATTTCTCACAACATTACACCTCAAACCCACCAAATTTATTTTCCCCAAGCTCACAAATAAGGTCCTAAATGCAAACTAAAAGTTTGGAAGGAGCCCTTATCTCGACGGTAGCTCGAACGACCGATTACGACACCGCGTTTAAATTCCGGTAAAATTTCGCTTCGCACGACGCTTCGAAAATTAGTTCACTAGCACCGCAACGGGACCACGAGCAACTTTCTCTTCAGTCACTTCGCGAGTTGAAGCTTAAATCTAGGTGATATGTGAGGTTTTACGTTTGGGGTTTTTTGAACACAAACAAAGGAAAGAGAGGAAGATGGAGTAGCGTACGCGAATAGAGGAAATGTTTTCTTTCTTTCCTTTCCTTTCATATATATATATATATATATATTTATATTTATTTCCCAAACCAAGCAATTTACAACACTCTCGCACACACCCCAACAATTTTGATAAAAATATCTATTCTCATTGTAACTCAATTGACAGGTAATTTTTTTAGCAATTATAGATATTTTTAACGAAATAATCCGGTAATAAATTTTCCGCAACGTAATTAAATTATTTCTCGCCAAATAATTTAAAACGGGACCCACAAAATATTTATGGCATTTAAACATTCAAAATACCAATAAAACTTGTTAAAAAGCCTCATAATTCAACATAAAAGCACTCGAAAATACAAAAAGTACATTTTAAAATTAAGGGTATTACAAATCTAAACTATATTTGGAAGAAACAATTGTTGCAAAGCTAGAACGTAGATACGATTCATAATCTTTAAGGGACAATACTGAAACCCTATTTTTTCCTATAAATAGCAATCAAGGCTGAAGAAGAATCAACAAACTCACAAACTCAAAAATCCTAAAAACTAAAGTTATTAAGAAAAACCTCAAGAGCTCCAATTTTTCTCAGTATTCAGAGTTTAAGGTTTTAAGTTCTAGTAAAGTACTTGTTCAAAGTAAAATATTATAAGTGTTGTAGTGTGACAAAATCATTGTATCAAATCTTCTTAGTAGAAGCAAAAACAAACTAGTTTCCATCTTTTTGTAACCCAACTCAATAGTTGGTTTTAGTATGCCTCAACAATATATGGATATAGGGTTGTGTTGAGAAGACTTGACTTGTAGGGTCAAGTGTTTAGTTTGCCTCTAAGGATCTGTAGGTTTCAGGTTGTGTGGAGAAGACATGACTTGTAGGGTCAAGATGTGGTTTGCCTTAAAAAGTCTGTAGGTTCATGTTGTTTTTGAAGGTGCAAACACGAGAAGGGGGGTTAAATTGTGTTTGGGAAAGTTGATAACTTTTTGTTAATTTGATAAAAACTGGTTGGTTTATATGAATTACTTGGATAAGAAGCAATTGGATTCCAAGGTAGCAACCAATGCAAGAATATATAATTTGACACGTAGATTTATCCTGGTTCACCACTAACTTGGCTACATTCAGTCACCTCATTCTGAAGGCTTTAATCCACTAATTCAATTACCTTAAATTACAAAGCACCCGACTCTCCAAGCCAGTCTTCCTAAACAACCTGACAACCCCAGATTTTTGAGGAACTAACCACCTTGACCCTATAAGCCAAGTCTTCTCCTAACAACCTGACAACCCCATATTGAAGAAGGAACTAACCCACTATCGGGTTGGATACAAGAGATTGGAATTTTAAGGGTTTGCTTCTAACAAAGTTGATAATAACAATAACTCTCACACTCTAAGAAAAGAACCCTTATAAAATAATTCTAACTTGAGCAAGTGTTTCTCTCTTTGAACTCCAAGATGAATTTGAAATTTTGAGCTTATGAGTTCTTCTACTCTTTTCTGATTTTTGATACTCTTCTTCTTCTTCAGCCTTGAGTATCTTTTTATAGTTAAAATTGGGCTTCAATTTACCCCTTGTTTAATTATGAATTGTATCTTGTTCAGATTGAGTTTGTAAATTTTTCAGATTGATTTTGTTCCTAATATTTTTTTACATTGAGTTTGTAAATTCTTCATATTGATTATGTTCATATTTTGTTTAGATTGCATTTGTAAATTCTTCAGATTAACTCTGTTCATATTTTGTTGTAGATAAATCTTGATCAAATCTTCTTCAAATCTTGACCATATCTTCTTTTCAACTTGGTCAATGATTTTCTTCAATTATAAATATGAATCAAATCTTATTTTAGATTTTCATCAATTATAAATTTGAATCAAATCTTATTTTAGATTTTCTTCCATTATAAATCTGAATCAAATCTTATTTTAGATTTTCTTCAATTATAAATTTGAATCAAATCTTATTTTAGATTTTCTTCAATTATAAATTTGAATCAAATCTTGTTTTAGATTTTCTTCAAAAAAATGAATCTTCTTTAATACTCTTTGAAGTCAAATATATTTTTCTCATAAAATACTTTTGTTATCATCAAAACTCGAAGTATAAAATCAACCTGGTTGCAACAGTTTTGAGAAGACTGACTTTTATGGTCAGATGCTGTTGTAATTCAAGTTTTGAATTAGTGGATAAATCCTTCTTTGTGAGGGGATTCGACATAGCTACCAAGTTGGTGGTGAACCAATATAAAATCTGGGGTGTTATATTTTACTTCTACATTATTTAATTTGTTGCTACCTCTGATCCTTTATAACAATTATTTGACCAAAACCAGAATTTGTGTAAGAATTTAGAAAACAATTAAATTTAGAGAAACACAATTCAACCCCCTTTCTCGTGTTTGGTCACCTTCAATTGGTATCAGAGCTCGATCTCAAGGATGAGCACTTTACAGTGTTTGAGGAAAGATCCAAGGATTCAACATGTCTGGATTCAGTGAAGAAGCTGTTGAAGGAAACATCAACAAACCACCTCTATTTGATGGAGTACGTTTTGAGTACTGGAAGAACAGGCTGAGGAGTTTCCTTATTTCACAAGATCCTGAACTTTGGGAATCGGTGGGAGATGGTTATACTACTCCAACAAAAGAAGATGGTACTGAAATTTCAAAAAAGGAGATGATTGTTGATCAGAAGAAGATGTACAAGATCCATTATAAGTCCAGAACATTCATGATATATGCAATGAGTTTGAGAAGTGCACGAACAAGGATACAACAAAGTGCATTTATGATAATTTGATTCTGACTTATGAATGAAGCAAGTAGGTTCTAGAGGCAAAGTCAAATCTTCTGGTCAGAAAGTATGAGTTGTTTAAGATGAAGGAACATGAAAACATTGAGACTATGTTTTCCAGATTTTAAACCTTGGTCTTAGGGTTAAGAGTACTTTAAAAGAGCTATACAACTCCCAAGAAGTCTGCCCAACAAGTGGGGACCTAAGATCACAACCATTCAGAAAGCAAAAGTTCTTAATACTCTTAAACTGGACGAATTAATCAGCTCCCTTAGATCTCATGAGACTGAGCTTACAGAGGATGAGCCCTAGAAAAAGCATAAGATTCTAGCTCTAAGTCCAAGCAGAAGAAAGCTTTACCAGCTATAGCTGAATCAGAGGATGATTCAGAGGATCAAAATGGAGATTTAGAGGAAGAGTAATTTGCTTTCATATCCAGAAGAATTTAGAGGATGTGGCACATCAAGAGGAAGTCATTCCCTCATAAAAGTTCCAAGTCATTTAGTAGAGGAAATGATGAAAAATGTGATAGGAAAAACATCATTCTCTATGGATGCAATGACCCTGGACATGTCTAGTTAGAATGTCCAAGTCTGGAAAAAGGGAAAGGCTAGAAAGATTCAAAGCCAAAGAAGAAGGTTCTGATGGCCACTTGGGATGATTATGATGAATTCTCTGGTGATGAAGAACAAGCCAATATGGCTCTGATGGTTGATGTTGATCCTGATGCTGACTCTGATTCTGAATCTAAAAGTGAATCTGTAGATGAAGAAATTTAGTACTCTTTGATTTAACTCATTCTGAATTAATTACAGTTATAGATGACTTTTTAAACAAGAATCATAATATCACTTGAAACTAAAAGCTCTTAGGAAAATAAATGCAAATCTAAATGAAAAAATTGATATTGCTGAACTTAAGACTGAATATCTAACTCCGAAAAATAATTATAGTTCTACATCAATTGAAAATGTGACATGTAATTCTGATAAATATAAAGTAACTTTTCAAGATTTTCTTGCTAATAGTTTATAAAGAAATAAGCTTGCCTTTATGATTTAGAAAGAAGTAAGCTTGCCTATAAGATTTTCTTGCTAACTCTACTAATGGGATTAATAGAAACAAATATGAAAAAAGCCATCAATCTCCAACAATCAAATAAGATGGTGCAAATATACCTATAAATACTTCCTTTCTTCAAGCCATTAACCTAATTGAGACAATCACTTCCAATCATCATATAAAAACAACAAAGATCTGATGTAAACCCGAGACCCAAAAGCACCACTAAGGCTTCAACAATTAAAAGCACCATTGAGGATCTAATAATAATGACCTCAAGCCAAGTATAAATAAAATTTCGTATATTGTCAAAATTAATGCCTAATAGACAAATGAATCAAATCTATTGCACCGAAACACACCTCTAAAATTTGTGTTCTACATCCTCTAAGTTACCATCACATCTAGGACAAAAGCGGTTGATATTATTCCCTCTAGATAAAAGATTATATTTTGTAGGGATTGCATTACAAAAATTATATTTTGTAGCAATTGCATTGAGAAGAACCTTCAACACTAGTTGGGTGTATTTAAGAGGGACCTTCACTGTCCAAATACGGTGCCAGAGAGCAATTTGTTGATGCAACATGCTCTTGACTTCTCAAAAGAGCAATTTGTTGATAACCTGATCTCACGAATACCCACCATTATGGCAGAAACCCCACCCAAAACTGTCCACACCTTGATGGGATAAAATAAGGATGCAAATAATTTCTCCAGCCTCAAAATTATGAAATATTTGGAAAATAAGGTCGCTGTTTCAACTCCTTATGTTGCAATCCAACATATCAGTCACTTTAGAGAGGTTAGAAATCGGAGGTTCCTTAGATATGACTTTCATACCTGTTGATAGTTGGAATTCATTGTCTATCCAAATGTTGACATATTGCCAGTTGGCAATAGTCCAACACCCTCTTTTTGAAGACATCGAGAAGCTCGCTAAATACTCTGCCATACAAAGCAAGGACGATGACTAATGGGAGCATCCAAAAAAGTGACAATTTGGATGATATTTAGCCTTAATACACCAAGCCAACAAATAGTTGTTTCGTAGAACCAAACGCCATCTTTGTTTTCCAACAACGCTTCATCAAAGTCCCTCAACTTTCAAAACTTGATATTTAGCCTTAAAATAAGTTGTGTACTTTTAGATTGTGAACAATATACTCTTAGTCCTATTATTCCAAGTAGAAATGAAACTACTGTCTTTTGCATATTGACCGCATATGGTTCCATTCTACTTCCTAGTGTAAAGGCTTTCTGTTAATGTCATCTTTAGATTTGAGACCAAAATCTAATATCACTATAGTTCTAAATGTGAATATAATTGTATACATTTTTTCGGAAGACATTGCTTCCTTACGTCTTGAGAGAGAGATAGAAAGAGATGATAATCAAGTCAGTTTCTTTGTTTCAACTTTTGAGTTTTAGAGAACTCTAAAATATGTTTACGATTCCATATTAACATGGTTACTTATTTGTGGAATTTTTTTTTGAAATAGGACGAGGAGGATGTGACACCCTAAACCCCAATAATTTTTTTTTTTAATTTTCTTATTTTTAGAACAATGAAATCCTTCAAATAAATAAATATATAAACTTCCAAACATTTTTTTTTATTAAGGAAAAGAGTATCACGTAATCATGAACACGACACATAAATCCAAATTTTCCATCAAACTTAACAACTCAAAATCATAATATCAGGCAGCAAAATCTTTTTTGAAGTACACATACATAAGTTTAATATTAAGTGCAAATGTTGTCCCAACCCGATGTCACTATCAGAGCAGGAATTCTCGAAATAAAATACGCTCAAAATAACGTGAACAAAATGCATATAATAAGAGTCTTTAAGATAGGATGGCTTCCGCCACTTTGATGGTACTAGTCATCACCTGCAGTTTGCAGCTCGTCTGCGTCCATCGCAAACGTCAAACACAAACAATAAAGGGTGAATTTCGAAAATTACGTAACAGTATAAAATACACGAGGAGAACACGCAATTAGTCAAAACAGCACAAATAAAGAGAACATTCAAGAACATAATATCAAAGGTTAATCTAATTCAATCACACTAAAACAGTTGCAAGGATAAAATGTTATGCATGTCCTATACTCTATACTTCATCATTTGGTACCATTCTACTCTGAAGTACTTGGTTAGGAGGCCTGATACTATGCCACTACAAGAGTAGACGGATAATTCATGAATGACCAAGTCCTCATAGATCCCCTCAACTCAACCCGAGACATATATACTCGACGGTCGGGGTACTCTTGTGTTGCATGGTAGCTCCCGGTCTTAGGGAATTACCCACTAATCCACTTAGGAATTCCCCACCAGAGATACCCCCAAGGTCTATCAGTCTTACCTTACAGTTTGACTGTAGCCCTCCACGATCAGGCTCATTCATTTGTACTTCCTCATAATCACTAGGTTTGTCAGACCCTCCCTATATGATGACAAAATAATCCTAACTCCAAAATCTACAACACATATCTCAGACTTACTCGATCATCACAACTCAATAAGTTTCCGTTTGACTTCACAATATTCATCATTATATATGTATGTCAGTCAATCACAATACAATCCCAATATTTGGTTTACACTACTTACAATGCACAATCCAATCTTATCAATCGCAATAGAAAAATCAAACAGGTAGCACATTCAAATAATTTCACGATTTCAATCAAGTAGCAAGAACACTCCAATATATATCATTCATACAGTAACAATCAGCATCACATTTCATAAAATCAAGCAGCTTGCCATCTATATATAAATAGATTCACGGCAATTTTATAGGTTGTTAAATTATATCTTAGTCCTCACTATTACCGTTCATATACTCATAAAATCGAACCTCATCTCACTCCTTACCTTGGCTGAAGATTTCTCCCAACGAAGCCGATCCGCTAATTTAACGTGTCGCGTCTTTGCCAACCACCGTCTCTAACAGTCCACAAGTGAGAATAAATCAACGCAACAACCAATTACAAATTAATTACTTGCTCCAACAGGTAAATAATTTATTTATTAATAATACATAGATAATTTATCTGGTATTGTAATCTAATTCAAAAATATATTAAATACTAATAAACACACATGTTACTATATCAGATTTTATTTAAACTAAGCATGATAGAAGAACTAAATATTATTATACATACTTAAACTTAAATATTGTTATAAATATTGCTACACATATTCAAGCATGATAGAAGTCCAATTTTATTACAGACTGATTAATTGACAATTCAATTTAAAATAATTCACTATCAATCTCGGTCCAGTTTTAGGGCGGTATGTTAGAGATATAATACCGATAACAGTATACACCATATGAACTTCGGCTTTTAGGAGAGTTTATCATTAAGAAACCAAAAAGTGATAAGTCCAAGAAAGAAGTTACTCTCAGAATGATAAA
>JBBPBQ010020321.1:5361491-5485789 GCA_037974755.1 Cicer yamashitae | reverse complement strand
AAAAAAAAAAAAGAATAGCCTAGATTACTAATCATGAATGGTGGCTCTCCATGATGTTTGTCATAGACCTTCAACAAACCACCTCAACGTGTATGTGTCTCTTGTACAAAAATAAAATTGTCTAAAGGACTATACTCATATTTATATAGGACGGTGACGTCAAATTCTAGTATAGGTTACTGATTGCTATTCTTGTGTGCCAATTTCCATGGTATGACTCATCCTAATTATGCATCACAATTCATATGTATTTGCCAAAATCAAATTGATGAAGTTTACCAATCGTACCTGATTGCAATTTAGGATGCTGCTATCGACAGAGCTACTCCTTATGTTTTCTTCTAGCCATCTATTAGCACAAAAATCACGCAGGTATGGGTGTATATATATATATATATATATATATATATATATATAGGCAGCAAGGTTTCACATTATTCCTACTATTATTATTATTATTATTATTATTATTATTATTATTATTATTATTATTATTGTTATTATTATTATTATTATTATTATTGTTATTATTGTTATTATTATTATTATTATTATTATTATTATTATTATTATTATTATTATTATTATTATTATTATTATTATTATTATTATTATTATTATTGTGCTGGCGACGCATCATTCAAATTTCTGCCCTATTACCTGGTTGATCCTGCCAGTAGTCATATGCTTGTCTCAAAGATTAAGTCATGCGTGTGTAAGTATGAACTAAATCAGACATGGTTGGACAGTAAAGGTTTACTAATTGGTCTGCAGCTCTTTCTTGTAATTGTAATGGGTTTCCTACAAAGGCTTTTGTAATAGCGTATAACAGGGTATTTACTGTTAATATTTTGAATTTTGAAAAAATAATTTTTTGTTTATCATTTTTGTCATATGTATGAGTCAATTCTATTGAATCAGTATCAACTAGAACAAACTCATAAAATAATCTTGTTTTTTCTGGGGTAGCTGGTAAATAATGAAATCCGTGAGGATAGTAATGAGAAACAATCTGAAGTAATGATTTATTTAATAAATATTCAGGCTCTACAAGAAACAGTATTTTCTTGTACTCCTTTTCTATAAATGGACAACTTAAATTACTAGGGGTGTGTAATAAGGTAATTTTTCGGGTTTTTGTGTTGGAGTATTTAATTGGGATGGTGTATTTAAGGCAAATTGTAATGGTGAGATTAATTGGGATTAGATTGGGGGTCTTATGGTTTTTGAAGTTGATGGGTAGAAAGTTGGTAATGCTAGTGGGGTTAATGAAGTAAATCTATTTTGGGTTGGTAATTGAGAAGAAGAAGGAGTTTGTAATACCTGTTTGATAGTGGGTGTAACACTCCAAATTTTATAATAAACTATTTTATTAATTAAATAAGATTTTAGATAATTAATTTTGTGTTAAAATTATTTTATAATATATGTTGATTAGTTTTATGATTAATTTTCTTTATAGGTGTGTTTTCTATGATGTGCTAATCTTGTACATATTTGACCTTATATGAATAATAAATGTTATATTTTATTATTTTATATATTTTTCTAAAAATAATAGTATATTAGTGTAAATATTTTAAAGAATAAGATTTAGGAGATTTTACGTGTATATGTGAGTTGATAATTAATATGATATTTTCTCGTGTGTTTGACTAATATTAAATGTATGTGCACTTAATTATATTTAATTAATTATAGATATTTCTTATTTTAATTATTTATTTTATAAATAATTATTTGAGATATTAGTAATTTTGAGTTTGATTTCCTTATTTTTATATATGTGTTATGCCATTGTGATTTTATATATATATATATATATATATATATATTTATTATGATATAATAACAAATATAAAGTGTGATTTGTTTTATAGTTTTGATTATTCTCTAATGATGGTAATATTTTAAATTGAGTGTTTTGAAACATAAGTATTATTATAGTGATAGTTTTGAGTGTAAGAGTTTTGGTTATTAATGTGTTTTAAAATATTAATTACTTTATTTTTTGTGTTTTAGAAAAAATAGCTTTGGTAATTGTTGGTAAAAAAAATAATAAGTAAAATGTGATTCATGGGTTAGGCCCATATGGAAGTAAAACCTAATTAAATAATAATAATAATAATAATAATAATAATAATAATAATAATAAAATATAAGGAAGGAGGAGTAGCAGCCGCATAAGGAATAGAAAACATAAATTAGGATTATCGTTTGGCACCGATGAGCGATAACTTTTTCAAAAAAGTTTCTCCATTTTCCCCCAAATTTCAGTATATTTTTTTAGAGGAAAGACAATCACCAAAAGAGAAAAGAGAAGAGTAAACCCTATTCCCGATTTTGTTAAATCAGTCTCAGAAAAACATCGCATTCGTTAACCGTTGGATCGGGCTGAAATTTGGACAGTAGGTTCGCAACACTCAGGGCTTCGTTTTCAACGGTCGGATCGGCGAAACGACGTCTGGAGAGGGAGAAATCGTGCTCGCACAACAGCAGATCGATTGAAGGACAAAAAGTCAATGAACAAAGGCGGTTTGCTCGTGGAATCGTATTCTTGTTTGAAAGCGTCGAAATAAGGTAAGGGGTGAGAGAGCGTTTGAATTCATGGGTGTAATATATTGTGAGATGAACGGGAAAACCGTATTTCCCAAAGATTCATCCGGGGCTTGCTACGTACGGCAGTAGCCCTTTGAGGGATAAATTAATTAATGTGCAAATATGGAAATTGTGAGATTAAAATATAGAATAGAAATATTTGTAAGGTGTTGATTGATTTAATTTGTTTAAATGTGTGGTATTTGATGTTATTGTGATATTGAGTGTCGAATTAATTTTATGTATATGTTTGATTAGATGAGTTTATGTGATATGATGATAAAAGATGGATGTGTTGTGATAATTTAATGTGATGATAATGATGTATGAATAATAATTGTGATTTCATAAATTTGTGATAAGTTTATGTGATGAGTTACGATTGATGATAGTGATGTTCTAAATTTGTGATGAGTTATGTAATGATGATGATGTGTGATTTATAATAGTGATGTTATGAATTGGTGATGAAAAGATTGAAGTAACCTCTGATGAAATAATTGTGATTCCAATTTGTGTTTGAGATGACGGTCTTAATGGAGTATCATAGGCCAACAAGGGGAGAAAATAAATATTGAGAATTTGTGAAGTGGAGATTATTTTGTCATCATATAGGTAGGGCCTGACAAGCCTAGCGATTCCGGGGAAGTACAACTGAATTGAGTCTGATCGTGGCGGTCTACTGTTGAGCCTTAAGGCAAGATTGTTAGACCTTGGAGGTATTCGGGTGGGGAATTCCTAGGTGACTTGGAGGTAGCACTCCAAATGTCGGGAGCTACCATGCAACACACGTTTACCTCGACTGTCGCGTATATGTGTCTCGGGTTGAGTTGAGGGGATCTATGAGGACATTGCCAATTTGAATTGTCCGTCCGCCGGGATGGTGGCATAGTATCATGGCCTCCTAACCAAGTACTTCAGAGTTAGAATGGTACCACATTGTGAAGTAGAGTTTAAGCTCATGCATAACATTGCATTTTCTTGTGATTATTTTGTTGTGATTAATATGTGTCGTGTGCGATAATAATTCTTCTTAGATGATTTGATGTTATAGTGAAATGTATTGATTTTCCTTGAGTAGTTTTGACTTTATAATGTTATGTTGTTCTTGAAGAATGTTTGTCTAATGATATGGTTTATTTATGATTAATTACGTATTCTCCTTACTTATATTATACTATTAACATGATTTCAAAACTCACCTCCTTCGTTGTTTGTGTTTGACTGGCTTGGCCCTGCGTTTGCGAAATCGCAGTTGTTACAGGTTAATGAATCTTGAAGTTCAAGTTGGGAGGAACCCCGCTCTGATAGGTGATACCGGGAATAAGAGTTGTAATTTGTATTTTACTTATTTAATTTGGAACGACTTTTTGTATGAAAACCATATAAGTACTAGTAAGTTTTTAGAATTAAATCAAGTAATTATACTTAAATCAAATTTTATGGAGATTGTATTATTTTATAGGAGGAAAAAGTTTAAAGTGTTCCTTTTGATTTTTGAGAAACGTGATACTTTAAATTAGTTATCAACGTTTTTATTCCCTTGAAAACTTATTTGCTTTACCCGCTGCGAATTAAAGTTAAAAATTCTATTATAAATTATTATATATTATTTTGGGGTTTAGGGTGTCACAGTGAGGGTTTTTGTAATTTTTTCTTCGGTAATTGAAGGTCCATATTTATCTTTATGACTCATTGTTTTTTCCCTGTAAAAATTCTCTTGTAAGAAAATCTGGTAATGAGTTTTTATCTCCTTTAATATGTTCTATTTCAAAATCAAAACAGGAAAGTAAAGATTGCCATCTGGCAAAAATATGCTTCGAAACTAAGTTTTTAACATCTTTTTGCAAAACATCTTTTGCTGCTTTACAATCAGTTTTTAATAAAAATTTCTTTGAAAACAAGTCATCTTGAAATTTTGTAATGCATAAAACAATTGCCAAAATTTCTTTTTTAACAGTGCTATATTTTAATTGGGCAGTGTTCCATATTCCAGAGTAATATCTAACTATTTGCTCATTATCGTTTCCTATTGGTTTTTGTTTTAATATACCTCCAAATCCTAATTCTGAAGAGTCAGTTTCTACTATTAATGATGCCTGGGGGTCAGATATTCCTAAGCAGGGTAACTTTTTTATAATAGTTTTTAATTTCTTAACGCTATCTGTCATCTCATTATTCCAAGCAAGTGGATTTTTTCTTAATCTTTTAAATAAGGGTGCACAGATAATCCTAAGGTTGGGTATAAAATTTGACACATAATTTATACATCCTAAAAATCTTTGTAATTGTTTTTTATCTTTTAATTCATCTGGGAATCTATCTCCGAATTCTATTGATCTGTTTATCGGTTTAATGGTACCTTTATAAATATCAAATCCTAAGAATCTAATGTTATCTTGGAATAATTTCATCTTTTTGCCCGAGATTACTAATCCATTTTCTTTTATAATATTAAAAAATTGTTCTAAATGATTAAAATGTTGATTAATATTATTTAAGAATATTAATACGTCATCTAAATAAACTATAGCAAATTGCTGATAATCGTTGAGGATGTTGTTCATAATGTTTTGAAATTCACTGGGTGCATTTTTTAATCCGAAGGGCATTACGTTCCATTCGTAATGTCCGAATGGTACAACAAATGTTGTTTGATATTTATCTTCTTCTTTAATTTGAATTTGATAATAACCTGATTTCATATCAAATTTAGAGAATATTGAAGAGTTATGTAATCGACTTACTAAATCTCTTTTATTAGGTATAGGATATCTAATCCATTTTAATGTTTTATTTAAAGGTTTATAATTAATAACTAACCTAGGGGCTCCTCTTTCTAATTCTGCAGCATTCATAACATAAAAGGCTGCACAGCTCCAAGGAGACTTACTGGGCCTTATTAGTTTTTTGTCTAAGTATTCTTGTATTTCTTTTTTACAATACTCTAAGTACTGACTATTCATTTGTATGGGCCTAGCCTTAGTGGGTATGTTTTCTTCACTAAAATTGGGCTCATAAGGTAATGAAACTTCATGTTTTTTCCTAGACCAGAATGCGTTTGGATGTTCTGCGCATATTTCTTTTTCGAATTTAATTTGAAGTTCTTTTATCTTTTCTTGTACATTTTTATTTTTTAATTGTTCTTCAATTCTTTTGTAATGAATATCTTGGTTTATCATATTTATTTCTTTCGTTTTTAATTCTATTGTATAAATTGCTGAAATGGATGATTCTTGTAGTATATTTAATTCTTTTATTCTATGGGTTACTGCAAATTTAAATTTAATTTCTTTGCCTAAAGCTATGGTAGTAATTCCTTCAGATGTAACAGTAAAAGGGTAAATTAATGCTAAAAAGGGATTTCCTAGTATTATTTTTTCTTTAATGTCTTTTACTAATAAGAAGGAGGTTTGATAACAAATTTTATCTTTACATATTTTTACGTTGGGTAATTTGTAATTTACTCCTAACCTAGAGCCATTAGCTCCGCTTAATCGTTCTAAAGTTTTTTCGTAATACTTAGTGGGTATTAATCCTTCTTGTATACAATTTGAATCAGCTCCTAAATCTATTAATGCTGTAAATTCAAATTTCTGACCTTTAATTATTAATGTAATGGGACAGTACCATTTATGTATTATTAATTTATTCAACATAAATAAATATGAATCATTATTCTTTTCTGACTCTATTTCTAAATTAGAGCTTTCTGGTTGTTCGTATTGATGTAATATATCCTTTCCTTTTAGTTCTAAATATTTAATATTTAGGTCTATATTATTTTGTTTTAATGAATTATTTTGTTTCATAGCAGGGTTACCAAAATTATTCAGTGAAAAAGTTAAAATGAACATTAAGTCAAAATATGATGGTCAAATACCTTACGGATCATTAACATTAGGTCAGATATCTAATTACATTGTAGAAACTGGAATTAGTATTTGTACTGATTTCAAACTACAAAATAAAATGAGAAATGAAGCTACTCAAAGTAGAAGAGAATTAGGATCGTTCTGTGAGCAATTCGGAATAGAACCTATTAGAGCACCAAGTAAGCAAATCAAGAAAAGACAAAAACAATCTTTCAAACCTTATCAAAAAAGAAAAGTTTATAATAAAAAGAAAAGTTAAATTAAACAAGAAAATTATACCCCACAAAAATATAATAATAAAAAACATAAATACAAAAAACCTACTAAACAGACATTTGTCAAACAAGATGTCAAATGTTTTAAGTGCGGGAGGATAGGTCATTATGCAAAAGATTGTCGCGTAAAACAAAAAATTAACGAAATTAATAATTTAGAGATTCAAAGTGAACTAAAGAAAGTCTAAATAACATTTTAAAAGATATTATGTTAAACGATGAGACTTCATCTTCGTCTGAAGAATCATCATTTGAAGACGACAACATTAGTCAAATTACAGATAATTCAGAATCAGAACAAGAATCTGAAAACAATTACTGTTTAGGTCCTGAATTATGTACCTGTGAAGATTGTGCCAAAACCATTAATGTTATTACAACAGATCAAGTTAATTCCTTAATAGAAATATTAAGAACTATGCCTGATTCGGAACAGAAAAATAATTATGTAAAACAAATGCAAGATATTATAGAGAGAGAACAGAAATTAAAAGAAACAGTTAGTAAAGTAGAATTTAAAGAATTTATGAATAGGTTTAAACCAATACAACAAGTAACTATCAAAGATCTTCAAAATGAAATTACTTTAATAAAACAAGAAATTAATTCATTAAAACAAAATAATATAGACCTAAATATTAAATATTTAGAACTAAAAGGAAAGGATATATTACATCAATACGAACAACCAGAAAGCTCTAATTTAGAAATAGAGTCAGAAAAGAATAATGATTCATATTTGTTTATGTTGAATAAATTAATAATACATAAATGGTACTGTCCCATTACATTAATAATTAAAGGTCAGAAATTTGAATTTGAAGCATTAATAGATTCAGGAGCTGATTCAAATTGTATACAAGAAGGATTAATACCCACTAAGTATTACGAAAAAACTTTAGAACGATTAAGCGGAGCTAATGGCTCTAGGTTAGGAGTAAATTACAAATTACCCAACGTAAAAATATGCAAAGATAAAATTTGTTATCGAACCTCCTTCTTATTAGTAAAAGACATTAAAGAAAAAATAATACTAGGAAATCCCTTTTTAGCATTAATTTACCTTTTACTGTTACATCTGAAGGAATTACTATCATAGCTTTAGGCATAGAAATTAAATTTAAATTTGCAGTAACCCCTAGAATAAAAGAATTAAATATACTACAAGAATCATCCATTTCAGCAATTAATACAATAGAATTAAAAAAGAAAGAAACAAATAAATATGATAAACCAAGATATTCATTACAAAAGAATTGAAGAACAATTAAAAAATAAAAATGTACAAGAAAAGATAAAAGAACTTCAAATTAAATTCGAAAAAGAAATATGCGCAGAACATCCACACGCATTCTGGTCTAGGAAAAAACATGAAGTTTCATTACCTTATGAGCCCAATTTTAGTGAAGAAAACATACCCACTAAGGCTAGACCCATACAAATGAATAGTCAGTACTTAGAGTATTGTAAAAAAGAAATACAAGAATACTTAGACAAAAAACTAATAAGGCCCAGTAAGTCTCCTTGGAGCTGTGCAGCCTTTTATGTTATGAATGCTGCAGAATTAGAAAGAGGAGCCCCTAGGTTAGTTATTAATTATAAACCTTTAAATAAAACATTAAAATGGATTAGATATCCTATACCTAATAAAAGAGATTTAGTAAGTCGATTACATAACTCTTCAATATTCTCTAAATTTGATATGAAATCAGGTTATTATCAAATTCAAATTAAAGAAGAAGATAAATATAAAACAGCATTTGTTGTACCATTCGGACATTACGAATGGAACGTAATGCCCTTCGGATTAAAAAATGCACCCAGTGAATTTCAAAATATTATGAACAACATCCTCAACGATTATCAGCAATTTGCTATAGTTTATTTAGATGACGTATTAATATTCTCAAATAATATTAATCAACATTTTAATCATTTAGAACAATTTTTTAATATTATAAAAGAAAATGGATTAGTAATCTCGGGCAAAAAGATGAAATTATTCCAAGATAACATTAGATTCTTAGGATTTGATATTTATAAAGGTACCATTAAACCGATAAACAGATCAATAGAATTCGGAGATAGATTCCCAAATGAATTAAAAGATAAAAAACAATTACAAAGATTTTTAGGATGTATAAATTATGTGTCAGATTTTATACCCAACCTTAGGATTATCTGTGCACCCTTATTTAAAAGATTAAGAAAAAATCCACCTGTTTGGAATAATGAGATGACAGATAGCGTTAAGAAATTAAAAACTATTATAAAAAAGTTACCCTGCTTAGGAATACCTGACCCCCAGGCATCATTAATAGTAGAAACTGACTCTTCAGAATTAGGATTTGGAGGTATATTAAAACAAAAACCAATAGGAAACGATAAAGAGCAAATAGTTAGATATTACTCTGGAATATGGAACACTGCCCAATTAAAATATAGCACTGTTAAAAAAGAAATTTTGGCAATTGTTTTATGCATTATAAAATTTCAAGATGACTTGTTTTCAAAGAAATTTTTATTAAAAACTGATTGTAAAGCAGCAAAAGATGTTTTGCAAAAAGATGTTAAAAACTTAGTTTCGAAACATATTTTTGCCAGATGGCAATCTTTACTTTCCTGTTTTGATTTTGAAATAGAACATATTAAAGGAGATAAAAACTCATTACCAGATTTTCTTACAAGAGAATTTTTACAGGAAAAAAACAATGAGTCATAAAGATAAATATGGACCTCCAATTACCGAAGAAAAAATTACAAAAACCCCCACTATCAAATAGGTATTACAAACTCTTTCTTCTTCTCAATTACCAACCCAAAATAGATTTACTTCATTAACCCCACTAGCATTACCAACTTTTTACCCATCAACTTCAAAAACCATAAGACCCCCAATTCAATCCCAATTAATCTCACCATTACAGTTTGCCTTAAATACACCATCCCAATTAAATACTCCAACACAAAAACCCGAAAAATTACCTTATTACACACCCCCTAGTAATTTAAGTTGTCCATTTATAGAAAATGAGTACAAGAAAATACTGTTTCTTGTAGAGCCTGAATATTTATTAAATAAATCATTACTTCAGATTGTTTCTCATTACTATCCTCACGGATTTCATTATTTACCAGCTACCCCAGAAAAAACAAGATTATTTTATGAGTTTGTTCTAGTTGATACTGATTCAATAGAATTGACTCATACATATGACAAAAATGATAAACAAAAAATTATTTTTTCAAAATTCAAAATATTAAAGGTACTATCTCCAACAGAGTGGAAAAATCACCCTTCAGCATTAAGAAAATTTTCTAGGAGATTTACTCCCCAAGAATTTTCGTATTATGATTATATGGAAGCATGGACAAACATGCTTTTACAAGAACCATTTGAACATTCATGGTTCATTTGGTTTAAAAAGGATATTTCCTTACAGTTCCCGTATTGGTTTATTAAATGGTTTAATGAATGGGGACCTGAGCCAGAAATTTATCCAGAATTTGTTGGTTCAGCTTTCCAAGAATTTATTAAGGAAACCAACTTTCTGGATCATATGAAAATATTAATGTTTCATGCAAGTCTTGGAATTTCATGGATTACCTCATGGACATATAAAAAAGAATTATCAATTCCTGATTCAAACATTAATTGGGTGTTCAGAGTCATTAAAATAAAATGGTGGAATAAATTTAATCCCGAATTATTAAGGGACTCTACCCTCCATGAATGGTGTAGGAAAAAATCCTAAATTCCTTATTAAACCAAAAGACGACATTAAAGAAGGACAATTTTTAGCAGAAAAATCCAAAATTATGGCAGAATTATCATCATCATCCAATAAAAAGAATTTTTAAAGAAATTACAAATGGCAATATCGGAGTCTGAAAACAATAATGAAGACTCAGAAGAATCTTCCCAAAGCCTTACTCCACAAAATGAAGATGATTGTTATGGCATAGAAGGCATTTGAGTATTATTGAAAAATAAGATATGACAGCATTATTTTTGGATTACCCGAATTATTAGAAGAATCTGCATTATTGACATGTCCATCATTACTATCAGCATTATTTGAGACCGACAAAGCCATGTGAAGAAATGTATCATCAGGCCAGCTCACTCTTGAAGATATGGCCGACAATTAAAAGCACCTTTTGACTATCAGCTTTTACTGTTTTTGTAGTTTTGTAATAATTAAAATTCTGAATAATATGAGGGCAAAAATGTAAAATAGCTCAAAGTTAGTTTAGTACTTTTAGTCATCCCTTGTGCCTATAGAAGGGAATGACCTCTTCATTGTACAAACACGCTTCTACAACCCCTCAATCCTTGTAATAAAAATTCTCTCTAAAAAATTTTGAGTTCTTACATCTCCAGCTTTCAAATATTTGTAAGTATATCTTTATCATGGATTTAAACATATTTTATAATTGGCCTTTTTATAATTATGTTTTTCAGTCAATACTAATGTTTAATATAGATTTAGATAATTTTATAACTTATCTTCCTTATTATTATGAATTTAATAACTTTCATTGGATTATGTTTGTTTTCTGGGATCAATTGCTGCATTAAAATTTAATTTTAATTTATCATTTCTGTATTAAAAAAAAAAATGAGTATTTTTTACTGTTTCCGAGAATTTTTACTGTTCATCACTTTTTAAAATTTTTATACTTGATCGTCATGTTTTACTACTTTAAAATTTTTATTTTTTACTATTTCCGAGAATTTTTACTGTTCATCACTTTTTAAAATTTTTATACTTGATCGTCATGTTTTACTACTTTAAAATTTTTACTGTTCTTTATTACTATTCATCCCTTTTTCACTTATTATGGTATCAGAGCCTTGTAAAAGGACTCTGAGGATTTGAATTATATTTCTTTTATTTTAAAACTTATGTTTTTAAAATCTTAATCATCAAAACGTTGGTCAGCTGTGGTTTATTCTGTTGGTAAGCCGTAAAACTCAATAGTGAGGTAGGTGTTCCCAGAATAGTTATATCAGTGGTCCCGTGAGAAGAGAAAGATTTTAAAACCTTAAGTTTAAGATAAAGAAATATGGCCCAACTCCTTAGAACCTTAAGCGAGCTAGGATCCAGAAGAAGGGATAAAACTATGAAACCTTCTACTTCATTATCCATAGAAGAATTAGATAGTAGAAATGACCAAGACAATTATCAGAACAAAGAATTACAAATAGCAGAAATAGAAAATAGATTACAAAACTGGAATATGCCTGATATTAAATATAAAGAAATATATAAAACTAGTACTTTTGGTAAATTTAGATCTCAGGAAATTAGTCATACATTAGAATCTTCCAAATCAATAGTAGAACATCATGAGACTATTAATTTGTTAAATGAAGAGATAATTGATAGTCATATCAAACAAGGATTCCAGTATATTCACTTAGGATTAATACAAGTTGTTGTTAAACCATTACATAAGTTAGGACTAAATACTCCCATATTATTATTATTACGTGATAATAGAATTAAAAGATTTAATGAATCCATTATTGCTATATTAGAATCAAATTTAAACGATGGTCCTGTTTATTTTAATTGTTATCCAAATTACTCTATGAATTTAGAAAATAGTTTTACTAAAAAATCTTTGGTTATTAATATTCAATGTATGGATGATTTATTTTATGAAGGAGTAGCTAATATTGATATATGCTATAGAATCAAATATAAAGTTTCAAATATAAATTATAACTTTAAGGCATTAAGAAGTACACCTAAAAATGAAACTGTAATTATTGAAGCAAATCTAAAACGTTCTAATATTACAACTCCTAAAAAACTAAAGGTTTCTGATATTATTAATAAACTACCAGAAGAATGGGTATTAAAAGAAATTATGCCAACACCAAGAATAGAATCTAGAAAACCTAGACAATTTATTCCTACTATTATTATTATTATTATTATTATTATTATTATTATTATTGTTATTATTATTATTATTATTATTATTATTATTGTTGTTGTTGTTGTTATTATTATTATTATTGTTATTATTATTATTATTATTATTATTATTATTATTATTATTATTATTATTATTATTATTATTACTATTACTACTACTACTACTACGCTGATGTTAATAGACTAGTATACTAATACACAAGTTTATTTCTTATTTATTTATTTATTTTATTATATAAATAAATACACACACACATATATATATATATATATATATATATATATTTAAAACAATTTCAATATTATTAGTATCAATAATTTAAATAAATCACTAAGGCAAACACATAATGCAAATATAATGTATCATTATATCATTAAAATATAATAATAAAGAATTAGGGTGTTACAGAGGAGGATGATATTGCCATGGTGGTCAATTGACTGTTTTTCATATGTTTTGAGTTGATATATAATATATATACTACTTATTCGCAATTTAATTATTACTCTAGATAAAGATACATTATTTCTTCATTTAAATTCTTTGGCATTTGCTACATATACGTGTTTTCGGTAATTTAACAATCTTCTAATGTATTTTATTATTTTATAGTTGATAACATAGCTTGCCTAAAAACAATGACATTTTCCTCTATTTTAGTTTAGCTCTATATCTTGACGTTTTTAGAATATGGAGTTGGTCATTTCTTGATGCCCTTTAACTGTGTAATGTTGTGTGTGTCTGTTTGGTTATCTTGTTTTCAAATGCGTTGCAAGCTTTACAAAGGTGTGATGACAAGAAGAGAAGAGATGAGAAGTTATAAAACACTAATCCAACATAATTTAAAGAGTAGGAGTTTCTTGAACCTTGAAAGATGGTGTATGCTGAATTTTGCTGATGTTCTTATCACTATCAAGATGGACCAATTATTAGGTTCTATTGTAAGATTTTGTAGATAGGTTAAGTGGTGTATTTTGGGTTTGTATACCATATGTTCTAAATGTGTTTTGTATAAAATTATAATTGTGTATGAAATTTTTATACTCTATGTTTAATTGTATTTTGTATAAAATGATGATTGTGTATGGAATTTTGGTTGGTATTAAATTTTAGGGCTAAATTACACCCGTCGTCCTTAACTTAATTTCAGTTAACGTTTAGTCATTTATCTTCTTTTTTTCCCAATTTGGTCCTTTATTCTTTATTTGATGTTGTTAGAGATGAAAATATGAGTTTATTTAAAGATTTAAGTTATGAATTTGATGAAATTTGCATTATATTGAGGATGATAATTAATTTTATGGGTTTTGTTTGAAATTGTTTGAAAATATGAGTTTATTTAAAGATTTAAGTTATGAATTTGATGAAATTTGCATTATATTGAAGATGATAATTAATTTTATGGGTTTTGTTTGAAATTTTTGATGAATTTTTGCAAAAAAAGAGGATAACATTATTGACATTTTAAAACATAAAAGATCAAATTGTCACTTAAAATTAAAATAAATGACCAAATCGGAAAAAAAAAAAAAAAGATAAAGGACTAAAATGTTAACTGAAATTAAGTTAAGGGATCATGGATGCAATTTAGCCTAAATTTTAGATATGTATATATATAAGGAGGAAAAATAGACTTTTTTTTTATTAACAAAAATAGTCTTTTTAAGTCGATTGAAGTTTAACCGACTTAACAACAAATGTTTTTTAAGTCGCTTGTTTTGAAGTCTGGCATGGAACCGACTTAACAAGTTATTTTTAACTGACTTAAAAAAACCATTTCTGCACTAATGTATTACTTGGACATTTATTCACAAACTATAGTCATAGAGATAACTATGTGTTTTAAGAAATTAAGTTATGTATGAAATTAGAGTTCAAATGCATCAAATGGCAGAAACAGCATTCCATCTATGTTGGCACCCCAACTCCACCATTTGTCAAACAAGAAAACCAACAAACAAGACAACAACAACCAAGAAAACCAACAAACAAGACAACAACGTTAAAGCTATCCCTTAATTATTATGAATTGAGAGAATAATTATTCTTGAAATATTGAGCATGAGATGAAAGAATGATTGAATATTCTAAATTTCAAATACTTTTTTGAATTTGTAATTCATGAGTTCAAATAATTGTATTTTTAACTTATGTCGTTAGATGTTATTATATAAGAAGTAAAATGCACATATGGTCATGCACATGGATCACACATCACCAGAAATATAAGTGGCGTACTATATTCATGTATTATATATCATTGAGGACAAGAATGCAAACACAACAAGCAGAAAAATAGGTTAACTAATTAATTCAAACCACTAAATAACCAATCATACTTTCAATAAAGCGTCTCAGTGGATAGTCATCTTATTAAATGTAGAAGAATCAAATTGTAATTTAAATACATAAACTTCAAGCAACATTTTAACCTTATAATTGAGGTTGGTTCTATTCAAGTGTTTGAAAAAACATAAAAACAATTTATGTAATGTCCTATATTCTACAATAACCTAATTAGTAATAAGTGGGAATTGATTAAACTTTAATAAATTAGTTTAATTTAAATTTTAATAGAAGTATGACTTAAATTTCCAAAATAAGTTTTACAAAAATAATCCTATGGTACTTTAAATTAATAAATAAATGTGTACTTTTCATCGTTCATTACAATTGTTTCAATTTTGGTATTTTTCTCTATCTATTATAAAAGGTTAAAGTCTAAATAAAAAATATATAATGAAATTCAAGGGATACACGCTTCATAGTTATTAGTTACATTTAATATTAATTAAAATTTTATAAATGGCTTCTTGCGACTCCTAAGTAATAAAAACTATTTATTTGAAGTTAACAAAGCATGAAATGTTTACTTATAAAGTGATCAAGAATATTCAATTTATTACATGCACTGAAGAATAAAATATGGCTCAGGTTTTCATGTTTTTTTATGCTTTGATTATCTTTCTCTCTCTATCGCTTGTTGTAAGCATTGAAAGTATGTCTTTTTTCACACCATTTTTAAAATTTTGAATTTATCTTTACCCAAAATCTTATTACCGTTTAGTTATATTTATTTCTTATTATTTGACCATGCAGGATTAAAACAACCTTGCCAGTCTTGGCATGACTGTGAAGAAAGAGATTATTACACTGTTGCTTGCGTTGGTGGTTATTGTGAGTACAATTTTACATGTGAATAATTAAGTTTAAAAGTAAATTATGCTATATCTTAGCATATAATTGTAAAATGGCCATTAGTGCCACTTTAATTAATAAAAATGTATCTATATATATATAGAGTGAGTTTTATATTCCCGTCTATGATTGGTTTTGTTGGAGATGATACTTTTTCAAAGTAAAAATTAATTATTTTGCCGACAATAATTAAGTCCTGTAACATTGAAAATTATTATCGACGATGGCCGAATGAGTACTCTATATAGGGAAATGTGGGGCTTTGTTTTGATTATTGTTGTGATTAAGGTTAAACGTGATTTAAAGCATTACAAGTGATAACAGGTGTTGAGTTGAATCGAGAATCTTTATGGAAGCATTGCGAGGTCTGACACTTTCTAACTATGACATACCATGTCTTGATTTATGGACTTAAATTATGTGCACTTTTGTGTACATGACTATATGATTTAAGTACTTGAATTGGATGTATGGTTTGGTGAATAGAATATGTTTTACATATGAATAAATATGCAGGAATTATCTTATGATGTTATTCATGATGAAATGAGTCATTGTACCTATATGGTAATGACCATTGGTTAGAGCCACAGTGGTAATGTTTATTATTTGTCTAAGCCACCATCCTTGAAAGGAAATGAAGTGGTGAATGTTGGTAAAGACTTGACAAGAGGCAATGTAGAATAGAGGAATAATAAGAGGAAATATGTCTCGTGGAAGTATCGAAGGAAATGTGTCTCGTAGAAGTATAGAGGAAACACCTTCCGTGGAATTATCAAAGGAAACACGTTCAGAGGATGTTGAAAAAAAAAGAGTCAGAGAAAGAAAGAAAAGAGAAAGAATCAGAGGAAGAAAAAAAAAAGAAAGAGTTAGAGGAAGAAGAATAGAGAAAGAGTTAAAGGAAGAAGAATAGAGAGAAAAATAATCAGAGGAAGTAGAATAGAGAGAAAGGAAAATAGAGGAAGAAGAATAGAGAAAGAGCATCAGAGGCAAGACAAAGAAAACTACCAGAGGCTGAAATACTTAGACTTTTAACGATAGCCACCAGAGGCAAAAGGAAGAAAACTACTAGAGGCAGAAACACTTAGAATTTAACGACGTGCAATCTGAAGTAGGAATAGACACAGCTATCAAAGACAAAATAAATTGGCAAGGGTGAAAAACATCCAAGCACATGTATTTGTCTTCAGGGGTAGGATTCACACCTTGCACTAAAATTCAAATCCTAGAATTATGGGGTTTATAAATCACTAACACAACAACGAGCAACAAGTATACAAACCACACGAATGTCAATTTAAATCATTTGGGTGTAGATTCAAACCATTTATATGCCAAAGATTTCAATGAATGAACCACCCGTAACCCCTACTCCTAAAATAAGTTAATGTAATAGAACTCATGGAATGACACTAAAGAAGAAGATGATTCTAGTTCAAAGTAGCTCTGAGCTCCTCTTGTAGATGGTTTCCTTACTTCACTGATTTGAGTTGATTCATTAGGATGAAGAGACAAATTCCCGCATGCAAGGTTGTAGGGAAGCTTTGGGGGATTTTAGTGAACTTTGAGGATTTGAGGGAAATGAAGGATTTGGAAAAGAAAGTGAACAGTAACCAGTATTGGTGTTTTCAGAATGTTTTGAGCGTGTGTTACTGGAAAAT
Source organism: Cicer yamashitae (assembly GCA_037974755.1). Lineage (NCBI taxonomy): Eukaryota > Viridiplantae > Streptophyta > Magnoliopsida > Fabales > Fabaceae > Cicer > Cicer yamashitae. Next base: position 5,468,230 of record JBBPBQ010020321.1, on the reverse strand, counting down.
AAAAGACAATTAAGGTGGAGGATGAGTTAGAACACGTGAAAGAAGGAGAAAGAGATAGAAGTAAAGGTGGCAAGCTCTATCTTTGCCACTTGGACTTGTTAATTCTACTACTTCCCTATTCTACCCTTACTCCTAATTTAATTTTACAACAAACACAAAATTAACAATTAATAAAATTCTAGAAATTCTAATACTTAAATCTTATAAACATTCCTAAGGTAGTGAGAGTGATGTCACACTTTGACTATGAAAAGGTAAAGCAATATAAAAGATGCACATTACACAGCTAAAATGAAACACTAAAATTTACTTTTTTTCAATACAATCATATATGTTTGCTAAATATTTTACAATGATTCATCATTTTTCTTCTTTCTATTTCGGTGGTGTTGCAGTATCTTGTATTAGAAACATGAAGTTAATGGACATGCTTTTTAACTGCTTGTTTTGTAGTTAGTATGAACTAGATGTTCCATTAGTGAAAATTGTTCCAAGAAATTGCATTGGGCACAAAGCCCTCTAGCAAGGTTCATAGATACAACAAAAAGTTACCTTTATCGATACGAAAAATTTATTAAATGTTCTTAGATGCAATGCTTACCATCCAATTATCTATCATATTATATTCATTTACTAACATTAATTGGTAGATGATAAGAGGCGTTAAAGTACATAGACAGATGAAAGACAAAGATGATGAATTCCAAGTGTGTAAAGTTCCATCAATAGTAGATGCTTTTTAACTTTAGGTAAAAAGTTGTGATTGGTATGCCCTTAATTATAACAATAGAATTTCTACAACTTGGTCCAATCAGGTTGCTGCTAAGACTTGTTCTATGAATATGTAGTAACTTGACTAACTCATTAGAAGCATTTGGAGTGAACCTTTTGTATTTATGTATTGTATTCATCTGATGAGTTATTTTTATGTTGATTTTATTAATTTTTTATTTCAAGTGGGTTAAAATTAAGGCCATTTAGGCTCTTAGTTGATTTTACTACATCTGTTTGAAGTAAATACGAGTGTTTGGATGATATAAAACAAATAAGTTTTTAAGTGGTATTTTGTGCTACTGATCCAATTATGAAAGTAATTGTTAAACTTTATGCAAGTAGGTATGGTCTTTGTACTGAGAAAGTATATGATGGGGCATTTGGATGAGAGCCTTGACACAAGTTTAAACACTTCAAAGTAGCCAAAAAGATACATAAAAACTCATAAAATCACACTTTTATGTGTTCTACAGCTCTTTGCGCGCTCTAGTGCGATAGAAACAAACTGTTGTAAGTGGCAGAAATGAGCCCCAGGAGCAGGCAATTGCGCTCCAGCGCACAATATCTGAGGTCTGACTTCTACTGTAATTTTCATCTCTTTTGAGTCCGAAGTTGGTTTTAGTGTCTTCATGAAAGTTGTAACTATGGATATTATTTTTTATATGCAATTAGTTTGACTCCATTTGTGTTCTACATCTTCTAAGTTACCATCCCATCTATTGCGTCGAAACACACATCTTAAATTTGTATTCCACATCCTCTAAGTTACCATCACATCTAGGATAGAATAGGTTGATATTATTTCCTCTAGATAAAAGATTATATTTTGTAGGGATTGCATAAAAAAGAACCTTCAAAACTAGGTGGATGTATTTAAGAGGGACCTCCACTTTGCATAGATGGTGCTAGAGAGCCTCGAAAATAATCTGGTTTGATGATGCAACATGCGCTTGACTTCTCCAAAGAGCAATCTGTTGATAACCAGATTTCACCGAATACCCACCATTATGGTCGAAACCCAACTCAAAACTGTCAACACCTTGACGGGATATAATAGGGATGCAAAGAATTGATAGTTGGAATCCATTGTCTGTCCAAATGTTTCAAGATTGCCAATTGGAAATAGTCCAACACCCTCCTTTTGAAGACACTGAGAAGCTCGCTAAATGCTTTGCCATACAAAGCAAGGACGATGGCTAATGGGAGCATCCAAAAAAGTGACAATTTGGATTATATTTAGCATTAATAGACCAAGCCAACAAAGAGTCGTTTCATTGAACCAAACGCCATCTTTGTTTTTCCAACAACGCTTCACCAAAGTCCCTGATATTTCAAAACCTGATATTAGCCTTAGAATAAGTTGTATACTTTTAGATTGCAAACAAAATATTTTATACTTTAGTCCTGCCAATCGAAATAGAAATGAAACTGTTTCCATTCTACTTCCTAGTGTCTCTCACCTCATGCAATGCCTATGTAATATGGGTAAAGGCTTTATACTAATGTCATCTTTATATTTGAGACCAAAACCTATTGTCACTACAGTTCCAAATGTGAATGAATATGTATAGCTTTTTCCGGAAGATGTTGCTTCATTACATCTTTAGAAAGAGATATAATTTTTCATATACTTAGTTCCTAGTGCTAAACCAGTTTCTATTACTCCTTATAGGATGTCTCATGTAGAGTTGATGGAACTAAAACCCCAATTAGAAGAAAGGGTGCTCCAATTTTGTTAGTCTAGAATAAAGATGGGGAAATGAGACTTTGTATATATTATAAGCAACTTATCAAAGTTATAATTAAGAACAAGTACCTTATTCCTAGGATGACTTGTTAGACCAACTTGAAGGAGCCACAATCTTTTCAAAAACCAAGTTATTTAATTTAACCCATCTGGCGATTTAGTGATCTCCAATGGAGGAATTTGACCTTTTATTAGCTCCCAATCAACAAGAACTACAAAAAACAAATCTAGAATTTAGTGAGTTTCAATGATGGAAAATGAGTAGAGATAAAGGCTTGGGTTTTGAGGTGATTACGTTTAGAAAGAATAACGAAAAAAATAAGTGATATTCTATTAAAATTCTCAAGAAAGTCTTCTGACACATAATTTTCCCTAATGTGAGACACTACCTTCATATGCAAAAACTGAAATACAAAATTTCCTGCACACGCTACTTCTACATGTTAGAGCCATATGCATCACATATGCAAGATCAAGACAGAATCAAGTCTTGATGTCTTCATATGACATCTAGATATGGATGTTAGGAATCCAATGGTTTTAGATTGACTAGTAGTTTTAGCTTGGATACCAGGGATGAGCGTAACTCAAAATATGTTATGAACACCACAAGAGGCCACTAACAAAATTCCAAAAAGGTGAAAACACATTCAAAGATGTATTACTAGATTACCTACCCTCAAAGCCATACCTCAACACAAAATTAAGATTAATAATATTTATTTTCGGGTTTACAAAGTAAGATAGTTCAAATAATTCTCTAATTAATTAATTAATTATTATAAATTTTAAATATACATTCTTATTGTTAAAAAATAACCATTTTAATTAAAGAAACATATTTTTAAAAGTTGGATTCAATCATTAATGGAGATTAAATTTAATGGGGTACAACTCACCATTCATTCATCTTTTTTCTCTTCAAGATGTATACATCACCACTAACCATACACATCAGTTATTTTTATTAGTATTATTATTATTTTTAATTTTTTTTACGGTTTATTGTGTTTTTAGTCTATGTAATTTAGAGTAAATATGATTTTAGTCTCTATAAAATATATTTTTTTAGATTATATCTCTGTAACTTTGGTATTTTTTTTCTTTTTTAGTTTCTTAATGAATTTTGACATTCTAAAATTGATGTAGTATTGACACATGAAAATCTTGTGGTGAAGTGGAATAATAAAAAAAATTATGAAAAACGAATGATAATTTGTTACCATTTACTTATATTTTTTATTAATATAAATATAAAAACAATTTTTTAAATATAAAATTGAAGAAAAAATATAAAATATGTTTTAAAAGAAATCAAAGAGAAACATAAATGCATTTCTTCATCTTCTTCGTGTGCTCGTCTTTCACCTTTTTTATTTCTGTAGTAGTCCGACCCCAGTTACCGACATTGTTATTCACGATCTTCTCACCCTCTTTCACTCAATTAGATATTAACGATTTTTTGCCTACCGTGAAAATCGAACTCGATACTTAGAAGATTAATATCACCGTTCATTCATTCTCACTACCAATTGAGTCTCAATTTTAATTTTTTATATTTTTATTTTAAAAATTGTTTTTGATTTATATGAATAAAGATGTAAGTAAAAGGTAAAAAAAAAAATGATTCCACCTTGCCACAAATTTTTCCATGTTTCAATGTCACATTAGCTTTTAGAAAGATCAAAATTCATTAAAGGACTGATTCGCTATCGCACACGGGTCAAATACGAGTAATAAAAGTGTAGCGTAGGGCAACAATTTGAGTCGTCTCGCAAGGACTTCTGACAATATTAAGCAAATTATGAATCAATAAAAAAAATAAAGGGGGAGTTTTGAACTTAGGTTCGGACAGATTAAGAAAACGAATTACAATCACGTATATTAGAACGATTAATTCACTGGTTCGAGAATTTCAGACCTATCACATATTCTATCTGTTAGAACCAAGTTGGTTTTATACTTATAGTTTTGATGATAAAAAAAGTATTTTACGAGAACAATATATTTGACTTCAAAGAGTATGAAAGAAGATTCGTGTTTTTTAAGAAAAACTAAAATAAGATTTGATTCAAATTTATAATTGAAGAAAATCTAAAATAAGATTTGATTCAGATTTATAATTGAAGAAAATCTTTGACCAAGTTGAAAAGAAGATATTGTCATGATTTGAAAAAGATTTGATCGAGATTTCTCTACAACAAAATACAAACATAATAAATTTGAAGAATTTACAAACTCAATATGAACAAAATCAATATGAAGAATTTATAAACTCAATCTAGAAGAACTACTCAAATTGAATTCAGAAATAAAGAATTGGCTAAAGAACATATTATCAAAAAGCATCTTGTTCAGAATTATTTTTAAATAAGATCATTGTTGACCAAGCTAGGAATGAAGATACAATTCAGAATTAAACAAGGATAAATTGAAGCCCTAATTTTAACTATAAATAGATACTTAAGGTTGAAGAAGAAGATCATTGAAAAATCAGAAAAGAGTAGAAGAATGCAATCTCAAATTCCAAATTCATCTTAGAGTTCAAAGAGAGAAACATTTGTTTTGAATGAGAATTATTTTCTAATTGTTTTTTCTTAGATTGTGAGAGTTATTATTATTATCAGCTTTGTTAGTAGCAAACACTTAAAGTTCCAATCTTTTGTATACATAATAGTGGTTTAGTTCCTTCTTCAATCTGGGGTTGTCAAGTTGTTAGGAAAAGACTTGGCTTGTAGGGTCAATGTGGTTAGTTCCTCAAAACTCTCGGGTTGTCAGGTTGTTTAGGAAGACTAGCTTGGAGGGTCAGATGCTTTGTAATTCAAGGTATTTTAATTAGTGGATTAAAGCCTTCTGAATGAGGGGATTGGATGTAGCCAAGTTAATGGTGAACTAGGATAAATCTATTTGTTCAATTATTTATGCTTTCATTATTTGCTGCCTTTGAACCTGATTGCTTCTTATCTAAGTAATTCATAAAAACCAACCAGCCTTCATCAAATTAGCAAAAAATTATCAACTTCGTCAAACACAATTCAACCCCCCTTTCTCGTATTTGTACCTTCAATTGGCATCAGAGTTCGGTCTCAAGGCTGAGCACTTTACAGTGTTTTAGGAAAGATCCAAGGGTTCAACATGTCTAGATTCAATGAATCAAGAGATGAAGAAATCGAGGTAGTTTCTGACTTAACTCGATCTGATTTAATTACTACTATAAATGATCTTTTAAATAAGAATCACAAATTGTCTTTAAAACTGAAAACACTTAGGCAAGAAAATGCAAACCTAACTGAAAAAGTTAATGTTTTAAAGAATCAAAGTGTTGAATTTAAAACAGAAAATGCAACTCTGAAAACTGATATTACTGAACTTAAAACAGAAAATGCAACTCTGAAAACTAATATTACTAAAGTAAAATCAAAAAATGCAAATATGAAAAACTGATATTGTTGAACTTAAAGATAAAACCTTGAAATATATCCATGTTGAAAATACCACATGTAATTCTGATAAGCATGAAGAAGTATTCCAAGATTTTCTAGCTAATGGTATGGAAAGAAGCAAGTATGCATCTATGATTTATTGTGTTAGTAGAAATGGTAAAAGAATCTAGGATTTAAAGAAACAGTAACTAAACCTAAACTTATTCACTCTAATGTTTTGTGTATTATTTGTTCTAAGAAAGGTCACTCTAAATTATCTTGTCCCGTGTTAAATACAAGGAAAGACAAAAAAACTTTCAAGCCTAACAAACCATGTCCCATTCAGATTTGGGTACCAAAAGACAAAATTATTTATGTTGCAGATGTTCTAAGCAACCAAATTGAAACACCAATCATGGCATCTGGTAAGTGGATGCTAGCAACTTATGAAGGGAAAAAGGTCTATGTCCCAAGACCTGACTTTGGTGGAATAAGGACTGGTCAACACAGTACCTATCAGAACCTGAACCAACTGATGAACCTTAACTATAAGAAAAAGAAGAACCATATGATGAACCAGAAATATCAGAAAAATATGGAGTATCAACATAATTAAAATTGACAAAGAAATCACACATCTCAACAGAACTAGAACTACCAGAAGAAGCAGAATTACCATCAGTTCCAAAATTACCAGAAGAACCTGATACATCATCAGAAACATAAGTGTTAGATTAACAATCAGAATCGGGAGATGTCTCTAAACACTCCAATCAAATTCATCAAGACTACAAACCTGGATGGGAATTCAAATCCCTTCATCCAAACCCTATAATTAGAGAATATGCAAATTCAGAATCTGGAAACCAAAAAAGAAAAACTAAGAGGGTTTTCAGTGTGAAATTGAAACTGTTGACATATAAGTTATATCTTTCTTTAAATTTATTTATTGTCTTATATTATGTTTAGTGTGATAACAAGAAGCTTGATCTTAAAAATCAAAACTACAAAATTATTTTGCAGGTTCTCAAAAATTTAGAGGAACTAGGAGAATCACAAATACTGAACATAATATACAAGTTTGTTTTTTCAGAAACAAGCATAAACCACCAAAAACAAAATTGATGTTTTGGGCTTATTGTTTTATTTTTAAACTATCTAATTTATATTATGTTACATGAAAAAAAGGTTGACCTTGAAAAGTCAAAGAAAAATGATGATAATGCAGTTTTACCAGAACCAGAGGAAACAGATGCAGACAAACCAGGAGAACCTGAAAAATAAGAGGATACAAGCAATTTAGAAGAAGATGACAAACCTTCAGAGGATGAATCTGATCAAGTCAAAAACAGTCAAGATAAGTTAGAAGGAAGATCTGAATGGAAGTACAAGTCATCTCATCCTAAAACTCTAATCGTTGGAAGCGCAAGTGATCCTTTGAGGACCAAGTCATCATTAAAAATACCATTTTGTTTGGCTTACTCTCATCAATTGAGCCTACCACTATTGATGAAGCATTGACCGATGATGGATGGATTCTTGCAATGCAAGAAAATTTAAATGAATTTAATAGGAACGATGTTTGGGATCTAGTGCCTAAACCAAAGAAGAACATTATTAAAACCAAATGGGTTTTTAGAAACAAGCTAAATAAAAAAGGTGAAGTGGTCAGAAAAAAAGGCAAGACTTGTCGCACAAGGCTACAGTCAACAAGATGGCATTGATTACATTGAGACATTTGCTCCAATGGTCAGGTTATAAGCTATTTGTATCCTACTTTATTTTTCTGCAAATAATAACATTACATTATTTCAAATAGATGTTAAAAGTGCGATTCTAAATGGTTATATAAGTGAAGAAGTCTATGTGTAACAACACCCAGGTTTTGAAAGTTCTGAATTTCCAAATCATGTTTTTAAACTTAGGAAAACTCTGTATGGTCTAAAACAAGCACCTAGGGCATGGTATGATAGACTTAGTAACTTCTTGCTTAAATGAGTATGATGGGAGAACTTAAGTTCTTCTTAGAGATACAAATTTAGCAAAGTCAAAAAGGTATATACATTCGTCAAACTAAATATACAAAAGAGCTTCTCAGGAAGTTTAAGATGATTGATTACAAAAGAGATTCTCTAAAATATTGGTTTGATATAAAGTAAATCCCCACTTTCTATTTATAATCTTTCATTTCCTTTACCAACTTAAACATATGGTATTTACTCTTGGTACATCATCCTCGTCCCTTTCACACTAACTATGCAATTCCTCGTATTCTTTGCTTTTTAATCCTCATGCCGATACCTATTTAAATAATTCATTCATTTAAGCCTAAAATTAATATAAATTTAAAAATTAAATAGAAATAAAGGGCCTCTAAATAATTAAAAATATAGAGTTAAATATATATTTCGTTCTTTATGTGTTACTTAATATTTGTTTTGGTCCTTTATATTTTTTTGTGATGAATTTCCATCCTTTATCTTTTATAAGTGATGACTTTTAAACCAATAATATCCTTTCAAAAACCATCTATTTAACTGAATAATAGATTGAGCTTGAAAAAACTCTCCTTACATACTTATAAATATATGTAAACTATTTACAATGAAGGATTCGTTGTACTTTCATCTCGTCTTTGATAAGGTTGTACGTTGAACATTACAATTCATGATAATAATCATATAACTATCTAAAAGAGCTATAATGAAAAGGCTGACATTTATCATTTACAAAAAAAAGATAAAAGACGAAATTGTATTAAAAAAGCAAAAAAGCAAAATGAATATTTAACAAAACATAAATGACAGAAAAGTATATTTATGCAAAAAAATATACTATTTTAAAATCTTTTGAATAAATAAATAGAGTAAAAATTAGCAGCCACCCAGGAGAGAGAAGGAAAACACAGAGACAGACACAATATGCATGTGGCGGGAAGCTCCCTCTCTATCTGTGGGGTTTTCATTTATGCAAAACAAAAACCACACTCTTCACTTTCACTTTCCCATTCTACAATGTACAAGCTATTTACTACTCGAAACGTCTTCCTTTCTCTCTTCCTTCACTCTCCTTAAATGATTTTTATGTAATTTAGATTCTCTCTGTCTCATATTCTTCCAAATCCTCTAAAATGAAGAGATAAAAATGAGCTCTAAATTATATTTTGGCTTCCTCCTCTATTAGGCGGCGTTTGTTTCAAGTATAAGAATCACATTCTCTGGAATAGATGAGTGGAGAATGAGTATATCCATATTTGTTAGGAGGTTTGGGAAAAAATATTTCTAGATATTAAGGTTTCCAGGAATGAGATAACTTCCCATATTCCAATGTTTTTATTCCCATAGAAAGATGTGGTAATAAAAGTTTTCCATCGAAGTTAGAATAAAATAGACGTAACTACTCATGTATTCACTTCATTAAAAAATTCTCAGGAATACAATAAGTTTTAACCAAACACTTATTTTTAAAAAACACATAGGAATAAGTTTCCTGTTGTTATTATATCATGGAAAAATTATTTATTCTCAACAGTAAAATAAACGCTCTCTTAAAAACTGAACCAAATACAAATATTTCATCTCTTCCATTTACCTCCGACCAAACACACTTTAAATGAAATCGGTTGTAGTACAGAAAAAGATAAAGTGGGTGGTATGAAGGAGGTGTTACTATCATTTGGTCAAATGTCAAATCAACTATACACATGATAGTAAGAGAGTGACACATCAACACCCATGTCACCAAGTTTACAATATGCTTTGCATTAGAACTAAATTGATAGACACTTGGATGATTCGATGACTAATTTATATTTTTATTGAGTTAGAAACTAAAGTGACATCACTCATACACTTTATGGTACCAACATGACGGCTTACCATTTTATAAATTGGACATAACTTTAAAACGTGAAATGGATTTGTTATTGGTTTGGTTAAGAGTTACCATATTTTAGAAATTGTTCATCCCCTCATAGTAATCAGAGCCCCTGAATTTCTCATTTTACCCATTACCGGAAGTTGGCTTCTGATTTGGTAATTTACCGGAACCATACTTCCGATAACATTGTATATAAAACACAACAAATTTCTCACTTAATCTACTTCAACACCTTACAAAATACTCAAAACTTACTTTTTACACCATCATATCATGCATTACATTACACCTACCAACAATATTTTTATTTCAATTTTGTCATATCAAAAAGTGAAAGAAAAAATGATAATTTTTGAAGTATTTTTATTTCACAATAGAACACATAAGATCAATCTAAAGGTGTATCTAAAAAGAGAAAGTTTTTTTTCCTAAGTCTTCCGAATTAATAAATTTAAAGGTGTATTTTACATATTTAAATTGATCAATACATACATTATTTGAGTATATAGGAGGCGAGAGAAAAAAATACTCGAAACAAAAACATAATAAAAATATAAAAATACTCTTTTAAAATAATTTGCTACAAAATGTTAGTTTATATTAGTTTGAATTATATCTAGAACTGTCTAGTGTTATTGAATTTATGTAATGTTAGACCTAAATTTGAATGCAATGGTTGTGAAGATATCACAAGGGTACCAATTCATATTTATATTAATTACAGAACGAAATGTATTACCCAAATAAGTAGATGACTATAACATCATCAATTATTAAGATATTGTAGTAACAGAACAATTAATTATACATCCATATAAAATATTAATTTAAGGTAGGAGTTTGATTTTATTATCTCAAATTTAAATTATCACATGAACAACTTTAAAATAGTCATTAATAATTTCTCCTTTTCAAATTTATAAAAAAAAGTTCAATATACTCACATTTACTCTTCAAACTTATTTAGAGAAATACATATCCCTCTAAACAGATGAAATAGCTTGAACTCGAAGAGATTGAATCCTCTTTAAGGTTAATCCAAATTGCTCCTACATGTTCATGTCTTCTGGCTTTAGCCCATCAGCAAGATTCCATTCATAGTTGTGTAGAAGGGATGCCACCATTAAATGTGTGGTCCTAATAGCTAATGGCATTCTTGGACAAATTCTTTTACCTGCCCCAAAGGGTATAAGCTCAAAATTATTACCCTTATAATTAATATCACACTCCAAAAATCTTTTTGGCATGAACATATTTGGGTTTTCCCAAATGGTTGGATCTCTTCCCATGGCCCACACATTGACTAAAATCTTTGCATTTTTGGGAACATTGAAGCCAAATATGTTAACAATTTCATCACATTTTCGGGGTATTAATAATGGAGCTGGTGGATGCAATCTTAAGGTTTCCTTCACTACGGCTTGTAAGAAAGGTAATCTAGAAATGTGTGATTCTTCAATTGTTTCATCTTTTCCAATTGCTTGGTGTAACTCTTTTCTTGCTTTTATTAATTTGTCAGGGTTACGTAATAGCTCTGCCATAATCCATTCAATGGTGCTTGATGTTGTGTCAATTCCAGCAACAAATAAGTCCTACATCACTTTCAAATTAAATTAAATATAACCTATGGTATTATCAAAAGGTGAGGATTAAAGATTAAACCATGTAATGAAAATAAGAAAGTGAAAAAACTAAAAAGAGAAACGAAGTTTGTTGATTTAAATGCATATTGATATAATAAATACTTACTTTTGTGAATAAATTCAATTTTGAAAATATTTGAGAAGAGAAATTGTGATTAATTTAAATAGTACTTAATTACTTCTAATAATTGTTTTAGAACTCTTCCGACGAGTTTTAAACTTTGTGGATTAAATTATAAGATTACATTTTTATCATTAAATTAATACTTTATGGATGAATAAATCAAAATTTATAAATATCAAACATTATTGTATTTACTGTCTTTTTTAAGACCTAAAGTGGTTCAAACCTAAAAGGTGGATGTTGAAACAATATTTAATCACCATATTAGACATTTGAACAAAGAGAGGAACTTAAGTCTCATTTGTAACATCACATATTGTTTATTTATTTTTACTTTAAATAAAAAGTGACTTAACCGTAAATCATCCAAAATGTGGGAGGTTGTAGAGATATCTCAAATGTACTATAGAACAAAATTTCTTAAAATTGTTTCATCCACGATTTAAATTCAAATTCTCTCTAATATTTCATTTTTAGTTGAAGTTTATTAACTACTTGAGTCAAATAAATTAAATAAAATAAATATAACATTTTGAATGGCTACAAAAAACCATTAGATTATAATTTGTATAATAATTTAATTATTGGAAAACCAACACTAACCAGAAACAAGTGGAACATCTCATTGAGGCTCAACTCAGAATTGGTCTCACCAATATTATTAAGAAGTGAATCTAACACATCATTGCAAACCTCATAATCAACTTTGAAAGCTCTTGAGCAAATTCTTTCTTCAATAATTTCATCAAAAATCTTAAACAATTTGTCATATAATTGGTCATCCTTGCATACACACCTTGTGGATCTAATAAACGAAGAATTGGAAAGAAATCTGAAACATTATACCAGCTTCTTCCAAGATACCCCAAATAATGTTCTCAAATTCTGGTGACTTTTCATCAGATGTTGAATGAATCAAATCCATAGAGAACAAAGTGTTTGAAATTGAATTAAGGACAGTTGTGAAAACAACCTTACCAACGTCAAAAACCTCACCTTTGTTGTTTTTTCCTTTCACATAATCCAATAAATCTAGCAACTTTTTTTGACGAATGATTTTTGTTGATTCAAGCATTTTTGGAGAAAATACTTTTGTAGCACAAATTTTTCTTAGTTTTTTCCACAAAGCTAATGTTGGAAGCAACCCAATTGAGAATTTGTAATGCTCAGTTGCATAGAGAGTATGTGAGATTGTCCTATTAAAGAAGATTTGGGCATTTTCATGTAACACTTGTTGGCTAGTTGTGGTGATGAGATTACTATGGTTGGGCATCAACATGATCACATCAGAGTGGGTCAACAATATAGAGTGAATCCCTTTTGTGTTACAATTGATTAACAATTGCAGAAATGGAATCACATATTTTGTGCGCAAACAATGGAGTTTTTGAGTCTAAGCAATAGATTGGTTCCTAAAGATATTTACAAAGCATTTGATATGGACAATATATGTTCTCTTGTAAATAAATTTTATCATCTGGATTTTAATTATCAACAGAAAATTAATCTGAGATTTCAATTGAAATACTTTATTCTTGACGTTGTTAGCCATCCATATTTGTTGGAAAAGGTACACCATTGAGACATCTTTAAATTATATGTTGAAATTAATACAAGATCTCCCTCTGCTTACATGTTGTGTACTTGATAGGACTTTAAGAAAAATATTTTATTGACAATTGTTCTAACTATACTTTTGTATATTTAATGAAAAATAAAAGTGAAGCGTTTGAATTGTTTAGAATTGTAATTGAAATTGAAAATCAATTCAGTAGAAAGATTAAGAGGTTTCATAGTAATAGAGGAACCGAATATGATTTTTATAAATTGCAAGGAAATATACATGAAACTATGGCACCATATTCGCCTGAAATGAATGGAAAAACTTAAAGAAAGAATAGAACTCTTACTGAACTAGTTGTTGCTATTATGTTTAACTCTGGTGCTACATCTCATTGGTGGAGGAAATTATATTGATTGTTTCCTATGTTTTGAATAGAGTTCCTAAATCTAAAAACAAAACATCTCCTTATGAGATTTTGAAAAAAAGACAACTGAACTTGTCTTATTTTCAAACTTGGGGTTGTCTGACTTATGTCAGAATCCTCAATCCCAAGCGACTTAAACTCGCCAGTAGAGCCTATGAATGTGTATTTATTGGGTATGCAGTAAATTTAACACCCCAATTTTTATAACAAACTATTTTGTTAACGAAATAAGATTTTAAATTATTAAATTGATGTTAAAATAATTTTAGAATATATGTTGATAAATTTTGTAACTAATTTTTTTTTTATATGTGTGATTTTTATGATGTGCTAATCTTATATATATTTGATAAATAACTAATATAAATAAAAATATTATATTTGATTATTCAATATGTTTTTCTAAAAATAATAGTATTTTAGTGTAATATTTTAAAAAAAAAGATTTTATGCAGTTTTACGTGTTATTGCGCGTAAGTAATTATTGTGATGTTTTCATGTGTGTTTGACTGATGTTAAGTGTACACATAGTTATATTTTAATTATTTATAATTATTTTCTATTTTTAGTTATTTATTTTATAAATAGTTAACTTCGGATAATAGTAATATTGTTTTTGATTTCCTTTATTTTTATATAGTTGCTATAGTATGATGATTTTATACATATTTATTGTGATTAATAATTAATATAAATTATTGATGTTCTATTTATTTATTTTATTATTTTGACTATTCTATAAAGATGGTAGTATTTTTATGCAATTATTTGAAAAATATTATAGTAATAATTATAGTTAGGCTTAATTGCAGTTTTGGTCCCTCTATTTTAGGTGAATCACGAAAATGGTCTCCCATTTTATTTCTTCCCAGTTTTGGTTATTAATGTATTTTAAAAGTTAATTACTTTATTGTATAAAATATTAGTTTTAGAATATTAGTAATGTTTTATTAATAAAATTCTGTTTTAAACAAAAAAAAAATGTGTTAAAAAAATTAGTTGTGGTAATTGTTGGTTTAAAATAAAAGAAATGAGTAAAATGTGTTTCATGAGTTAGGGTCATATGCTAGTAAAACCTAATTAAAGGAAACAAGCACAGCCGCACAGGGAAACAAGCACAGCCGCACAAGGAAAAAAAAAAGGAAAATTGACATTGGTGGTCAATAACTGTTCCAAAAAACTTTCTCCATTTTCGTCCAAATTTCATTACGTTGTTTTACTGATTTAGCTAGTCAATTAAACACACTTTCTCAGATTTATGTGTTAGATATGTTTGTTTTATTTTGTTATGCGTGACCTATAGTGATATTTTTGTCTTGCTTGATTTATTTTAGTTGATAAAAATATTAGTTGAATTATTTAATTAAAATTAGAATTTATAGAAGTTATATTGTTTGTTAGTTTTATTTTCGACCAAATAAGTATTCATTTTAGGAGATAGTAGAGCTAGTGAAACCCAACCTCATGTCTAAATGTTTTGAAAATATTTTTGGTCCATCCATCTTTAGTATTAAAAAAATGTGACTTACCTCATTCCTTTTACTCTCCTTCATGACAAGATTTTATGACAATTCATGGTGTTGTCTTGACATAATATAGACTTTATGTTCTTGTCTCTACCAATTAAGAAAGGAGATAATATACATTCCTTCATTATTAACACCTTTAATTCATTTTTGAAAGAAAGGTTACAAATGAATTATGGATCTTATTTTTTTGTGCAATTAAGAGAGGACAAAAAAAAAATTGGAATGGAAATCATCATAATTAGAGAACAAGGAAAACTGATAATTTCCCAAGAGAGCTACATTGGAAAGGTTCTAAATAGATTCAATATGAGTGAATCAAAGGCAGTCAGCTCTCCACTAGCATCTCACTTCAAACTTTCTTCAGCCATGTCACCAAACACAAACCAAGAAGCAGAAGACATGGAGAATATACCACATGCAAGTGCCATAGGGAGTATCATGTATGCAATGGTCTGCTCAAGGCCAGACATTTCCCATGTTGTAAGTGTCAAGAGCAGGTTTATGGGAAACCCATGGATGAGCCATTGGCAAGCTGTCAAATGGATTCTAAGGTACCTAAAGGGAACTCAAAGCATGTGTTTGGAATACAGCAAAAGTTCATAACCACCAAAACCAGTCCAAGGATTTGTAGACTCTGACTTTGCTGGAGATTTAGATAGAAGAAGATCTCTTACAAGATATGTGTTCACAGTGTTCAACAACACAGTTAGTTGGAAAGCCAATCTCCAACACATAGTGGCATTATCAACGATAGAAGCAGAATATGTTGCTCTTGCTGAAGCAGTGAAAGAAGGATTTTGGCTAAAAGGATTGATCACATAACTTGGAGTCAAGCAAGAATTTGTTTGCATAAATTGTGACAGCCAAAGTGCCATTCACTTAAGTAAAAATCAAATGTATCATGAAAGAACCAAGCATATAGACATCAGACTTTATTTCATTAGAGATGTCATTGAAAGGGGTGAGATACATGTGACAAAGGTGCACACAAGTGATAATCCTGCAGACATGTTTCCAAAACCTGTCACACTTGGCAAATTCAAACACTATTTGGATATGCTGCAAGTCAAATCCAGAAACTAAGATCAAGGACTAAGAAGATTTGATTTGAAGAATCACAGGTTGAAGCTTCTCATTTGGTACAAAGGTGGAGAATTGTTAAAAGTGGTACTCAATTAAGAAGCCTTTGAGATTGAATCTGTTTTGGGTAGTTAGTTTCACTTAGTTAGTTGTAACTACTTTAGCTTGTTGCTCTTAAATTGTAAACAAACTGTATATAAGTCAAAGCAAGCATAGCTGGCAAAATAGAGAGAGAATAGAAAAATTGCAAAGCTACAGTTTGGCAAATTAGGCAGAAAACTGCAGCACACAAGTGCAGAAACATTGTAATCATTTTCATCTCATTATTAGTGATAATTCAAAGTCGGATCCAGTCCCCTAGACGTAGGAGTTCATCTCTGAACTGGGTTAACAATTGTGTGTGTTCATTTTAGCATAGAAAGCTTTAATTCTATTAGTTAGAAAACAGAGAACGTTCTCCGTTTTAAATCTGATCAATCTCTGTTTTATTGTCATCATTCTGCATTTGCTTTACAGAAACCAAGAACATTCTCGGTTTAGTGACTGATTGATCTCCGTTTTGAACAATAGTTAGAGAGCGTTTGAGGTCATAAATATGATATATTGTGACATGAACGGGAAAACTGTATTTCTCAACGATTCATCTAGGGCTCGCTTCCTATGGCAGTAGTCCTTTGAGGGATAAATTAATTAATGTGCAAATATGGAAATTGTGAGATTAAAATGTGGAATAGAAATATTTTTAAGGTGTTGATTGATTTAATTTCTTTAAATGTGTGGTATTTGATATTATTGTGATATTGGGTGTTGAATGAATTTTATGTATATGCTTGATTAGATGAGTTTATGTGATGTGATAATAAAAGATGGATGCATTGTGATAAGTTTATGTGATGATGTATGATTGATGATAGTGATGCTATAAATTTGTGATGAGTTCATGTGATGATGTATGATTCATGATAGTGATGTAATAAATTTGTGATGAGAATATTGAAGTAAACACATAGTTGATGAAATAGTGGTGATTCCAATTTGTGTTTGAGATGACAGTCTTAATAGAGTATCATAAGTCAACGAGGGGAGAAAATATATATTGAGAATTTTTGAACTGAGATTATTTTGACATCATATAGGTAGGGCCTGACAAGCCTAATGATTTCGGGGAAGTACTGTTGAGCCTTAAGTCAAGATTGTTAGACCTTGGAGGTATTCGGTTGGGGAATTCCTAGGTGACTTGGAGATAGCACTCCAAATGTTGGGAGCTACCATGCAACACACGTTTACTTCGAATGTCGCGTATATGTGTCTCAGGTTGAGTTGAGGGGATCTATGAGGACAAGGCCAATATGAATTGTCCGTCCACTCGGGTGGTGGCATAATATCAAGCCTCCTAACCAAGTACTTCAGAGATAGAATGGTACCACATAGTGAAGTAGAGTCTAAGTTCATGCATAGCATTGCATTTCCTTGTGATTGTTTGTTGTGATTGATGTGTTTCAAAAGTAATAATAGTTTCTCTTAGATGATTTGATGCATATTATAATGAGATAATTATTTTACTTGAGTGACTTTGATGTTATAATATGGTACTATTTGCTTGAATATTTGGATATATCGTAATGTGATTATAATGCGGTCTACTATGAATGTTTGTGTGTTATTCATACTTATATTATACTATCAACATGATTTCAAAACTCACCCCCTTCGTTGTTTGTGTTTGGCTGGCTTAGCCCTACGTTTGCGAAATCGCAGTTATTATAGGTTAATGAGTCTTGAAGTTCAAGTTTAGGAGATGCCCCGCTCTGATAGGTGATACCGGGGATGAGAGTCATAAGTTTTATTTTTATTTATTTAACTAGAAACGATTTTTTTTATGAAAACCTTATAAGTACTAGTATGCTTTTTGGAATTAAATTAAGAAATTATAGTTAAGTCAAGTTCATTGAGATTGCACTGTCTAATTGAAGAATAACGTTGAATTGTAACATGTGTATTTAGAGGAACGCGATATCCTAAATTAATTATAAAAGTTTTATGTCCTTAGAAACATATTTTCTTAAACCGCTGCGAACGTACTTCAAAAAAAATCTAGTATAAATTATTATATATGTTATTTTGGGCTTTAGAGTGTCACATTAAATAACAAAGCCTATAGGTTTTTTGACCTAAATGCGTAAGTGATCATATAGTCAAATGATGTTGATTTCTATGAAAATAAATTCCATTTCATATCGAGAAATAATGGGGGCAGCGAACCAAGTTACGTTCTTATGACGAGGAGCACTGAAAGCAACAAATAAGGCGAAACAAAAACTCGAAAAAGTAAGAGAGTCGGAGTTGCTAAAGATTATAGACCCGATTATACGGCCTATACCTTAGAAGAAGATCCTGCAAATCTTCAAGAAGCTTTGTCATGTTTGGATGTAGATTTATGGCAAGAAGCTATAAACAATGAAATGGTTTCTCTAGAGTCTAACAGGACATGACATTTAGTAGACTTGTCTCCTGGTTGCAAACTGATAGGTTGTAAATGGATATCAAAAAAGAAACTAAAACTCGATGGAACTATTGATAAATACAAGGCTCGCCTTGTAGTCAAAGGTTTTAGATAAAGAGAAAATATAGATTTTTTCGACACTTTTTCATCGGTCACTAGAATTACATTCATTAGGGTACTCATTTCACTAGTTTCTATTCATAACGGTGGCACACCAAATAGATGTCAAAAAAGAAACTAAAACTCGATGGAACTATTGAAAAATACAAGGCTCGCCTTGTAGTCAAAGGTTTTAGATAAAGAGAAAATATAGATTTTTTCGACACTTTTTCATTGGTCACTAGAATTACATTCATTAGGGTACTCATTTCACTAGTTGCTATTCATAACGGTGGCACACCAAATAGATGTCAAAACAACTTTTTTAAATGGTGACTTGGAAGAAGAAATCTATTTGGGACAACATGAAGGTTTTGTGATTCATTGACAAGAAAACAAGGTATGTAAGTTAGATAAATCTATGTATGGTCTTAAACAAGCTCCTAAGCAATGACATGAAAAGTTTAATAATTTGATTATATCGAATGAGTTCAAAGTGAATGAAAGTGACAAATGTATTTATTACAAATCTGAAAATGGCATTTGAATTATCATATGTCTCTATGTAGACGACCTACTCATATTTGGTTCAAACATTCATGCTATAAATAATGTGAAATCATTGTTGTGTAACAACTTTGATATGAAAGACCTCAGAGAGGCAAGTGTAATCCTTGGAATCAAGATTACTAGGTTAGAAAAGGGAATTTCTTTGGATCACTCACACTATGTTGAAAAGATCCTAAACAAATACAAATATTTTGACTGTAAACCTGCTTGCACACCATATGATCCGAGTGTGAAACTTTTCAAAAACTCTGGTGAAGGAGATAGACAAACTAAATATGCAACATTATTGACAGCCTCAAGTATGCCACTGACTGTACTAGACCCGACATTGCTTACATCGTGGGACTATTGTGCAGATTTACCAGTAGACCTAATATGGAGCATTGACACGCTATCGAAAGAGTCATGAGATACATTAAAAAGATCATGAGTCTCGGAATACATTATCAAAATTTCATGTCGTCCTTGAAGGATACAATGATGCTGATTGGAACACTTTATCAGATGACTCCAAAGCAACCAGTGACTATATTTTTAGTATAACTGGTGGTATTGTATCTGGGAAATCGAAGAAACATATGATATTGACTCAGTCCACTATGGAGTCTAAAATGATAGCACTAGCTACTCCTAGTAAAGAAGCGAGTTGGTTGAGATGTTTGCTAGCTGAGATCACTTTATGGGAAAACCTATGCAAGTTGTGTTGATCCACTGTGATAGTACCGCTGCTATACAAAGATTGACGAAAGGATTAGCTAGAGAGAAAATCATAAATACATCCAAAAGTGAGGGACTATTGCCTATAGAGTCCCTCATGATGGTAACCCGACCTAAAAGGTTGGAGATCCCAAGAATTAGGTTCAATGGGTAATAACAAGTCGTGAAGTGATATGAGATGAACATGCTATTATAAATTAGAAAAGCATGATTCCTGAAGCGATGATAGGATGAGGTAATAAAAACTCTTAATGAGATCTATACTCTATATGGAGTGGAGTACCTAGCTATAGGAGTACTCTTGATAGACTCACCTATGTGAATGTGGAAGTGAGGCCGCTTCTTATGGAATTTTGAGGCAGAATTTCTAGAGCGTTCATTATACTAGGATAGATGTGCAAGGCCATTAATGCACGGACTTTTGAGAATACACCATATTAAAAGGTTGTGTGTGGGTTTGATGTTAGAGATAGAGTTCAAGACTACGAGTCACTCTTGTTAAGTCTGAATCATACTTATTATGCAAAGGTTCAAGTCATAAGACACCTTTGCTTATGCACAATCTTATAGAAGCGTTTGACACTTCTTAAGAAACATTTTTTTAATTCAAGTGGGGGATTGTTAGAAAAGATAGTATGTTAGTGTGTGAATTTAAAATTTGTTGAAGTCCCACATTTACAAGCTCTCTATAAATACTAAAGTCTCACATGGGATATTTAACATATGTGGGTTTGCTTCGATCACTATATAAAGAATGTTAAATTCTTGTGAAAAACACACCAAAGTTGGATGCATTTCCCAACTCTCTCTCTTCCCCCTCTTCTTCTCGATGCATTTCCGAACAACTTCTCCCATTTCCTTATGTCCCTTCAATTTTTAAGTTTTCCTTATGTCCCTTTAATTTTTAAATGGTCATAATACCACTATCTTTTTAGAGAGGTTTTTATTTCGTAGTCCCATCGATTTTTGAGTGGTCCTAATACCATTATCCTTTTAGAACGGTTTTTATGTCGTAGTCATATCGATTTTTGAGTGGTCCTAATACCACTATCCTTTTAGAGCGGTTTTTGTGTCATAGTCCTTTCTATTTATGAGTGGTCATAGTATCATATTATGAGTTGCTTTAACCTCCATATTGAAAACGACTTTAACCGCCATATTGAGGGTGTAATTCTAGAATGATTTTCTACGGTGCAGTAGAACTTCGATACAGTTTGTCTTAGCTATTTTATCGTGAGGATTTCGTGGCTGATAGTCTGTCTTGAACAATTTGGAAAGTGTCGCGAAACATCTTAAAGAGAATGACCTAGTTCGCGACTCATCCAAGTAATATTTGCGGTAGCTGGAATTTTTTTTGTAACAATTTTTCAAAACTCAAAAACAACATAATCCAATAAATCTTGCAATTATTTTTTTGATGCACAATTTCTCCTAAGTTTGTTCCATGGTGTTGATAAGGGAAGCCATGTTATTGAGAATTTGTAATGCTCAATTGCATAGAAAGCATGTGGGAGTGTTCTATTAGAGAAGATTTGGGCATTTTCATGCAACACATGTTTGGCTAGATGTGGTAATGAGATTTGTAACATCCTATAAATTAAAAATTCAATATAATTAAAAAAATTAAATTTAAAATAGTATATTTATATATAATCATTAATATTATTATTATTGATAATTTTTAATATTATTTTTATATTAATGATAGAATCGTTTTAAATATGTGTATAATACATAACTGATTTTCTAAAAGTAATTATAAAATAATATTTTATATTAATTCACCTTATTTTGAGGAAATTTTTTTTATTGTTCTCAAAACCAATATTCATATTATTACTCTATTAAAAAAATATTGCCTATTATTATATTATCTATTTATTATTAAGTATCACGAACTCAACCAAACCCAATATATTGAAATTAGTGGGCGTGTTATTATATACAACAATATTATTATAGCACTGAAGTTACACCTATATATACTCTCAAATAAAAATAGGTTACATCATCATTCACACATAGAAAGGTAGAAAACGAGAAAATTATACATCAGGGCAACAACTAGTGAATTAATCTAAAAGTAATTATAAAATAATATTTTATATTAATTCACCTTATTTTGAGGAAATTTTTTTTATTGTTCTCAAAACCAATATTCATATTATTACTCTATTAAAAAAATATTGCCTATTATTATATTATCTATTTATTATTAAGTATCACGAACTCAACCAAACCCAATATATTGAAATTAGTGGGCGTGTTATTATATACAACAATATTATTATAGCACTGAAGTTACACCTATATATACTCTCAAATAAAAATAGGTTACATCATCATTCACACATAGAAAGGTAGAAAACGAGAAAATTATACATCAGGGCAACAATTAGTGAATTAATCTAAAAGTAATTATAAAATAATATTTTATATTAATTCACCTTATTTTGAGGAAATTTTTTTTATTGTTCTCAAAACCAATATTCATATTATTACTCTATTAAAAAAATATTGCCTATTATTATATTATCTATTTATTATTAAGTATCACGAACTCAACCAAATTCAATATATTGAGATTAGTGGGCGTGTTATTATATACAACAATACTATTATAGCACTGAAGTTACACCTATATATACTCTCAAATAAAAATAGGTTACATCATCATTCACACATAGAAAGGTAGAAAACGAGAAAATTATACATTAGGGCAACAACTAGTGAATTAATCTAAAAGTAATTATAAAATAATATTTTATATTAATTCACCTTATTTTGAGGAAATTTTTTTTATTGTTCTCAAAACCAATATTCATATTATTACTCTATTAAAAAAATATTGCCTATTATTATATTATCTATTTATTATTAAGTATCACGAACTCAACCAAACCCAATATATTGAGATTAGTGGGCGTGTTATTATATACAACAATACTATTATAGCACTGAAGTTACACCTATATATACTCTCAAATAAAAATAGGTTACATCATCATTCACACATAGAAAGGTAGAAAACGAGAAAATTATACATCAGGGCAACAACTAGTGAATTAATCAAAAAAGTATCGATTTATTTCAATTCATCTTTGACTCAACATGTGAGTAATCACACCTTTTAAATCTTCTGCGATAAATTTATTTTGAGAATTTGGGATGAGAAAAGAGTTAGACATTTTGAATAGTAATTATTACAAAAATATATTTTGTCAAAAACCTAACTCTATGAAAATCGGAATTTTATGAAATACAATTTTAGTTTATGAAATTGATTTATTTACTATTTTGCTTGTTGAATTGTTATTTTTATGATTGTTTGAATATACGTCCTTTGAAATGATGTTTTATTATGTGTTATTGTATATTTACATAAAATATTATATTTTAAATATGATTTTATGAAGATGATTGTAAAAAAATGAATTATTTTTAGTGTATGTGTTTGAGATGTGATTATGCTCCGTATGGATGAGTCTTGTACCCCACAGTTATTTACATGGATGATTTATGTGCTCTATATAAATGAGTTTAATATCTCACATGAGATGTGTTTTAAACTCCAAAGAGATGAATCTTGTACTCCACACTAGATGAGTTAGTGCTCCACATGATGAGATGATATGCACTTCGCGAAAATAGTATATCTTCATATAACAACGGAACATCATTGAATTGATTGATGTATTTTCCACATAATAAATGTGTGTATTTTATTTATTTTATTATTATAGATGTGAATTATTGTTGATTTTAAGTGAACGAATTTATATTAGTAATTGAAAGTGATTGCTTATTATAGAAAATTATTTATCTTTCTAAAGTATTTTTGGAAGAACGCGGGTGATGTGGTCGATTTTTCCGGTTACCGTGTCGGCTAAGAACAATATTTGTTTTAAAATTGTGTGCATTGTTCACTTAGATTTAATATCTCATTAAATTGTTGTTTTCAGAGTTTGAGACTAAGACGACTGAGAACATCGAGAGCTAAGGACTTCTACACTTTTTGGATAATCATTCTATTATAGTAGGTTAGTAGATCAAGAATAAGTCGACACAGGGTCTACATCACATTTTATTTTGGGATTAGTTATTAATTGCTCAATTTTAAATATTTTGATTATTAAAGAATTTTCAATTGAAATGATTTAGTTTAAAGATTTCATAATATTACTTCTTTCGGATAATTCATTATTTATTATTAATATCTTATTCTCTTATATAAATACAAAAGTTTTTTGTCATTATCTCAATTGTTAAACCCACGTTACTAGTACCTCATTCTCTTATATAAATATGTTAGTTAATCATAATCGATATATCATTAAAATCATTTGACTTTTATCATTATTTCTTTTTTTAAGCTAAAAATTTATTAAAAAAAAAGAAAGAAAACAAATGGGGGACATAAACTTAACATAGGAAGAAAATAAGAAAAAAAGAAAGATAAATGTGCTAAAAAGGTCTTCAAATAATGCAAGTTTTCTAACTCTTGGGCAGAAATTATAGCTCCCTTCTATATATATTTTTTCCTTGCTTTAAAAGTCACCTACGTAAAAAACTCTTCACGGTTAGTAGACTGATGTGTTTCGCTAGCGTCTCTATCCTTATACAATCTTAAACATCTCAATATCTCCAAGTCATGAACAATCCTGAGATGTAAATTACCATCAGTAACATTAACATTTGGATAAGCCATGCTCGACACCATAAACTTTGAATGTAAATCAATTGCCGAAGCAAAATAAATTTGATGGTTTTGAATATTGTTCTCCTCTAACACTGCATTACTCCAAGAACCAACAATACACATATTTACATATTGATGATCCTCTTGCAGATGCTTTGCATTAACAATATTAGATAAGATGGAACCAAATATCTCTTGAATTACATTTTTAGGACTTCGTGTAGCCTATAACTCAGATTCCTGAGGCGTCTCTGGAATGATTCCTTATTCTCCTAAATTAATTGAATCCGAATCATAAGTTTTTTCACGATTTTTATTAATTTTTTCCTGATCAGAGGGAGATTCTTGAACGTTGGAGATATGATCAACAAAAAAAGAGTTAACAACACAATGAATATTGTTACCTTAAATATATTTGTTTGTACTTTCAGTTTCGACCTTGTCCAGAGTAGCAATGTTTTCAAAGACATACTTTAAACCAACTTCTTTACGGTTGCAACATCTTCAATAGAGTTAGCTATTCCATCACCATTAGAATATTTTCGATATTTATCTATGGAATGCCCTACAACCTTACATGATTCAAAAAACAATAGCAGTTTTTCATAATCAATGTAAATAAAAAATGCATACCCTTCACGTTGAACATGGATGTGATCTCTCAGCTCTTGTAATATGTCCAAATCGACTAAAACACGAGCGAAATCTCCCAACATTTTTGAGTTGGTTGTTTCATTAAGAGATAATGGTATGCCAATACCTAAAGCGATTGTGAAAATGATCTTTGACCTCCAATATTCCTGAGACAACCTGTAGATACAAATCCAACATTGAGCCTTTTTGTTTCTTAACAAATACAACCTTTATGTGTTTTTACCAAATCCAACCTTTTTGTTTTTTTACCAAATCCATATTGAAATCTTTCGTCCAAGAGAAAACTCGAAGAAGAATAGGTTTTACTATCCAGAATCTAATTATTCGAACACTTTGCAAATTTTCGAGATAAGCAAAAGAGAACTCATAAATTGTTTTCCCGAAGGGAACAACTTGTCATGAACCAATCAATTTTCATATTGTTAAAAGTTTTTCATGTAAAACTGACAACATAATTTGTGTATTACCTTTAAATATGGTGACTCTACCATGAATCTTATTCTTGCAACTCATCAAATCTAATTGATATTCATCTTCTGAAATTTTGATAGCGAACCTCAACCCAATTACTTTTAAAATCATATATATAGATGAATGTAATATACTAACAATATAATTTTTGTTATTGTGTACGGTAATTAAACTCGTGTTTTTAATCTTTCGTATTTTTTATCAACCATCCTTTCGTTTTCTTTGATAATACCAAAGGAAGAATAGACTAACTCTCATTATTCAGTCATCAGTAGGAATTAAATCAGAATTTGAAAGGGATTGAATCAGAATGACAAGAGCGAAATGAAGACACAACTTGCAAATAATTGTCCCTAACACTTATCCCATGTAGCTTTTACACAAATAGTCATATATATTCTTCTTTTTGTTCCATTATTACTTAATAATTTGCACTACTAAGAGACGAAAATGACATATATTTTAATGGAACAAATGACATTAATCTATATTCTTATATAATTATTATTAATAATAATAATAATAATAATAATAATAATAACCCAAACATAGAAATTTGGGGATGTGCAATACATATAGCATGAAGATCATTACTTTCTAATATAATTAATCATGCTTGATTGAAGTAGCTTGAACTCGAAGAGGTTGAACCCTCTTTAAGGTTAATCCAAATTGTTCCTCCATGTTCATATGTTCAGGCATTAGCCCATCAGCAAGCTTGAATTCGAAATTATATAGAAGAGAAGCCACAAATAAATGTATAGTCCTATGAGCTAATGGCAATCCTGCACAAATTCTTTTGCCTGCCCCAAAGGGTACAAGTTCAAAATTGCAACCTTTATAATTAATGTCACACTCCAAAAATCTTTCAGGCATGAACATATTTGGATTGTCCCAAATGGTTGGATCTCTTCCCATGGCCCATATATTGACTAAAACTTGTGCATTTTTTGGCACATTGAAGCCTAAGATGTTCACAATTTCATCACATTTATGAGGTAACAAAAATGGAATGGGTGGGTGCAAACGAAAACTTTCCTTCACCACTGCTTGCAAGAAAGGTAACTTGGAAATATGTGATTCTTCAATTGTTTCATCTTTCCCAATTGTTTCACATAACTCTTTTCTTACTTTTGTTAGTTTCTCAGGATTACGGAGTAGTTCTGCCATAATCCATTCGATTGTGCTTGATGTTGTGTCAATTCCAGCAACAAATAAGTCCTAATAAAATATCATTTATATTAGACATAGTTAAAATATACTTATAGATAAGTGGAATTAGTTAGGTTAGTTACACATTATATAAAAGTTATCAAATTTTAATTGTATAACAATTTTTTACATAATCATTTTAAATTTTATTTTTCTCTTTAACTATCTTGGGTTCAACTATGATTTTAAACATATGATACTAGCAAAAGGTGAAGATTAAAGATTAAACCATTTTTTTTATGAAAATATTACATCATGTATTGTTTTAAATATATAATTGATATAATTTCAATATAAATTTTTTTATAAGTGTTCAGTGAATTATAAAGTCTTTCTTATCTTAATCTCAGACGTCGTACTCTCAACATAAATTTTTTTCATAAAAATTATACATAATTAATATAATTACTGTTGAATGTCGTGAATAATTGATAATTGATAAAATTGAAGAAGAGAAATTATTATTAACTTAAATAATAATAATAAAGAACCTATAGTTATTTTACAACTCATTTAAACTTGCCTCTCTTGAAGATACCAAAGTAAACTCTTACCACTCTATATGACACTCATAAACAGTAAATGAAAATTGATTCGTATCAAACAATATCGACCAAAAGTCTAAAGTGGTCCAAACCAGAAGGACCCGAATATCAAGTTAGTCATAACTGTGCACATGTGAACAATCAATGTAAGGACTAAATGAACGTTGAAATATACTACTTTGGTCCAAATTAGACATGGCAACCAGAATAGATTTATTGATAATTAGACTAAATCTGCATCCGCTCTCGTTTTATAGCAAATGTGAAATTTAGGCTTCATCTCCTCTGTCTAGGGTTCGAATTTTCCCGTCTAAACTCGCATTCATTTATATATATAAAATTATAAATTTAAAAATCATATCTATTATAATTAATATAATAAAATAATTATTATTAGACAATAATAAAATTAAAAAATATTTTTTATTGAGATAAGATTATAATTTTTAATATTTAAAAAATAGTAAGTATATTCAATATGTATATATAAAATTTAAAAATTACAATAATATTACGTGCGGGGTGGGTTCAGGTGCAGGGTGAATATCACCACCCCCAAACTCATCCCCGCCTCCAAATTTTATTTGCGGGAAAAGTCCGCACCTGCAATTAAAATGGATTCGAGTGGATACTCACACATGCAGATTATGTTGTCATCCCTAATCCAAATTGACGTAGTTTACTTAGAAATACAAGTTCGTACTTAGAAACAATATTGGATCTCCACACATTTGCAAGGGAACAAGAAGTTTAGTTTAACTAGACCTGGAAGATTAGTGTCATTTGTAACATCACAAATTGCTTATTTATTTATTTTTGGATTAAATAATGTTTTAATCCTTATAAAATTTTAAATGTTAGCCCCTATAAAAAATTATATTTTTTAGTCTTTAAAAAAATTATAAACCTCGAAATTGAATTTTGTGTTTATTTTTTTAGAGAAATTTTTTATATTGTTGTAAATGTACTTGCAGATTTATTTAAAAATATATGTTGATTTAACAATAGACATTAAAATTGCATGAATGATAATTTTGTAAAAGTTAAAAATTATATTTTTATTTTATAGAGATTAAAATTGAAATGTTGAAAATTTATAAGGATTAAAAATATATTTAACCTTTGTTTTAAACATACATGTACAAAAAATACTCAATAATATAATTTGAAATTCCAAGGAAGATTAAAACTATTTATATGATAATTTTATAAAAACTAAAATATGTGATTTTTTTATTGGATTAGAAAATGAAATTTTAAATTTTAATATTACTAAAACTTTATCTTACTTTTATTTTACTTTAAATTTGATATGACTAAAACTTTATTTAACTTTTTTATTTTACTTTAAATAAAAAGAGGTGGAATGTTGGAAACTTTATTTATAACTCAATTGTCTCTTATAAAAAGAGTTAAAAAATATTTTCTACTAATGAAAGGTTGAGATCTATAAAAATGAGTTACACTCTTACTCTTACAATATGGTGAATCGGAATCCGAATTCTATTTAAAAAAGATATCCACATTTATTGTATAACGTGTGTTGAATATAGTTACCTCTTATTAATGGAATCTTTTAGGAAGAAAAAAAGAGTAATATTTTATAATTATGGTAGACTATCATTTATCAATATAAATTACTTTGCATTCAACAACTAATATGATAGCTATTTAAAAAGTCTGTCTAAAAAAATAGTTATTTAAAGAGAATTTCGGTATAACTAATTAATATATAAAAATTAAACTGAAATAAATGTAAAATTTTGGGTTAAATAAATTTTTTATCTTTATAAAATTTTAAAATTTTATTTTTTCTCAATATAAAAAATTTCTTAACTTTTTAGTCCTTAAATTTTCTCATTTTTATTTATGGCGTACTTTTTTAAGTCAAACTCATGTGTATCATTCTAATTTTTAAATAATTTTTTATAGATATATTTAATAAATTATAAATATCTCACTTATAAAAATTTAGAATTTATTAACAAAACATGAATCAAATATAAATTTCTAACTATTTGGTGCTTAAAAATGTATATTTTATTCATATTTTGTTAAAAAAATTCTAAACTTTTGTGTGGTAAATTCTTGTAATATTTTAAACATATTTGTAAAAAGTTAATCAAAAATTAGAAAGTTATTAACTTTAAAACAGAAACAAAAAAATTTAAGAATTAAATTTTTTTTTAAAACAACTATATAAACGAAAAACTTATTTAGCTTATTGAAAAATCAATACTAACCAGAAATAGATGCACCATCTCATTGCGGCTCAATTCAGAGCTTATATCTCCAATATTGTTAAGAAGTGAATCTAACACATTGTTGCAAACCTCATAATCAACTTTGGAAGCTCTTAAACAAATTCTTTCTTCAATAATTTCATCAAAAATCTCACACAACTTCTTCATATGATTGGCCATTCTTGCATGCACTCTTTGTAGATCTAATAAACGAAGAATTGGAAAGAAATCTGAAACATTAGGCCTACCAGCTTCTTCCATGATACCCGAAATAGTGTTCTCAAATAATTGAGACTTTTCATCATTTGTTGAATGAATCAAATCCATAGAGAACAAAGTGTTTGAAATTGAATTAAGGACAGTTGTGAAAACAACCTTACCAATGTCAAAAACCTCACCTTTGTTGCTTTTTTCATTCACATAATTCAATAAATCTTGCAAATTTTTATGACGAATGATTTTTGTTGAGTCAAGCATTTTTGGAGAAAATACTTTTGTAGCACAAATTTTCCTTAGTTTGTTCCATGGTGTTGATAAGGGAAGCCATGCTATTGAGAATTTGTAATGTTGAGTGGCATGGACAGCATGTGGGATTGTCCTATTAGAGAAGATTTGGGAATTTTCTTGAAGCAATTCTTTGGCTAGTTGTGGGGATGAGATAACTATTGTTGTTATGTTTCCTAGTTTTAGTGTCATGATTGGTCCATATATTTTAGAGAGTTTGGTGAATGTTTTGTGTGGGTTTTTGCCAAGTTCTAATATGTTTCCAATTATGGGAAGTGGGTTTGGCCCTGGTGGAAGCTTTGTAGAATTTTGGGTTTGGTTTAATTTTCTAAGAATGAAGATGAGAATGCTTGCACTTACAAAGGAAATCAGTATCACAAGTTTTTGGTAGTCCATGGCTTATTGCTTTTGCCTTTCCTTTGTCTCTCTCTCTCTCACACACACACACACATACATATATATGAAAAGGCAAGTTTACTCCAAATTAGAATTAAATATAATATCACTCTTTTATTTAATTATATAGATGTCTTATTAACTTCTAACAACCTTGGCCTCTACCTAAAACATATAAGAGTGTTTACATATCCTCTCCACTTCAGATTCCAGCCAACACCACCATATGATATCATTCATTCCATTGATCCGTCATCACCATTGTGAGTCTAAGTTCCGAATTAAATACTACCCATTACAACAATATCTACTTGAATTTACTACGAAATTAATGGAAAAAATCATCTATTATTGGATAAGGATTTTTCTGAAGGTGTATGTTGATAGTCTACGTTTGAAAAAAAAAAATCTTTTACTATTTAAAACTAGTTTTAGATGAAGGATAATTATGTAAATTTCATTATTTTTTAAAAGCAAATAAATAATATAAATGATTTTCTCATTTTGTTGTAGCACTTCGTTCGATGCTGGTTATGGAGCTGAATCATTCTCAGTCACACGTTGAACATGGTGAGGATGCATAATTAAAGTCACATCTCATTCTGATGAAATATTTCATTTGTATGGTAATAAATGTGACTTTTAATAAAAGAGTTAATTATGTTTTTTTACCACGCTAATCTAGTTTTAGTTCTGTAAAAAAAAATTGATTCCATTTATATCATTTAATATTCTCTTACTTTTAGTCTTTGTTAAAATTTATTGAATTTCTACAATAAGAGATGTCTATATTTAATATTAGACGTGTTTGAAATAGAATTATATTTGATGTAAAAAAACTATGAAAAACCAAAAAAAAAAAATGATCTTCTAAAAACGTTGAGGTGTCACGCTGATGTAGCAAAACAATGTTTTTGTGACAAAATTTAATTAATGTGTCATTTTAGGAATATTTGAGTCACCATAATAATAAAATAACATATCCAAAAAAAGATTATATTTGAACTAGAAGCTCTTGGGTGGTCATAAGATTTTGAGAGTTTTGGACACACAAAAATGAAAAAAAGATAGAAAGAGAAAAAAATATAATATATACTTTTCAAATAATAAAATAATATATTTTTATGTATATGTGTCTAATATTGTGTTTAAATTCTTGTGATCACCCAAGTACTTTTTTAATCGAACATTTTTGATTCTCCAACACATTATCATATTTCACCACTAACATATCATATCAATTTTTTATTAGTCTATTTCTTTCTCTCTCAAAGTATTTGGAGTAAAAGAAAGATGTATTGTGAGTATAAACTAATTTTACTGAATGATAGCCCTTGATTTTATTATCTCACTAAATAATTATAATTTATTTTATCAAATAACCACTCAAACGTCTTGTGTTTGGTGTTAGTCTTAAAATGTTAACATATGGCCCTTAAACTCAAGTATTTAATAGGTATTTGGGTGTCCATAAAAAAATATTCCAAAAATAGTGCAACTCCACTCTCCTACTCGGCTACTCCTTCCCGCTATTCAACAAATCCAGCAAACATATTATATTTGATAACTTATATACTTGATAGCTATTAAGTTAATTAAAGTGTTTGGTAAAATTAGTAGTTTAATTTGATTAAAATGTAAAATAAAATAAAGAACGTTCTTAATTAAAAGCAAATTTTATCAATTAATGTTTAAAATATTTTAAAAGTGGTAATTTAAAATTTGTTTTTATAAAAATTTATCGATCTTATATATATGTGTGTGTATATATATATATATATTTTATTTATTGTAAATTAAAAATAAAAATAAATTATTTACTATAAAATATTAATTATTTTAAATTTTGAATTATTTATACATAATTTAAATTTATAATAAATAAATTATTTTAAATTATTTACTTTAAAATATGATTTATTAAAATTATTTTAAATTTTATAAATTATTTTTAAAAAAATTATTTATTTTTAATTATAAAGGGTAAAAAAAATTAATTACAATAATAAAGGTCAAATTAAAAGAAAAAAATGATAAGCTATAAACCCACAAGTTACTTGAATTAGCTTATCAAAAATGCTATAAGTTATTAGTTCATAAATAATTGTTACCAAACAGATCTTATAATTTATAAACTATAAGCTTGTTTTATGACTTTGCCAAAAAGAACCTAAAACCCAGAAAATTAGAGGTTCCATTATCTTTCTCATAAACCTATTGAATAAAATTTTATTAAATTAATTAAAATTAAATTTTAATTAAACCAATTTAACAAAAATACTTACAATATTTTTGAGTAAAATTCTATTAATTAACTAAACCAATTAATAATTATTAAAAAAGAAAACACAGACAAAAACAAAAAAAAAAAAAGAAATTTAATGGATGTGCATTGTTTTACATAAATTTTATGGGATGTGTAAAAGTGTTTTACTCTAACAAAGCACGCCCCTTTTCTCAAAAAAGAAAACAAAATCCTAATAACTCTACAAAACCATTTCCCAGAATTTCTTCAAACAATACCCACAAGAAGGGTAGTATAGTGTTACCTATTGCTTTGCTTTTAAGAACTCAATGTGTGTTTCTGTATGTTTCTTGAGATTCCATTGTCGCCAACTTAAATTTTACGATAGCAAAAGATCTGAGAGAGAGTCTAGTGAAATATTGGAGACATTAGTGTTTATAATATTTTTATGGTGAATCAAATATTATTATTATTTTGTCTACAAAAGAAATACTAAATATAACTACAAAATCTTATATTTAAATTCGAACATAATTTATAATATAACAATTTTGATATTTTTCAGTTGAATTACAAATTAAAAAAAAAACAACTTAAATATTATTAAAATGACACATCAATTAAATTTTACAATCAAAACATTATTTTGTCCTATCAACATTTTTATAAGTGAGAGAATTTTAGACATCGAGAATGACATCAAAATGGAATTTTTAAGATAGAAAACACTATTAACCTTACTTTTACTTTAAATTGAAACATCATCATCTCACTCTAATTTTTTTTCCATTAGAAAAAAAACCTTTAGAAATAGTAATCTATATAATAATGATAATTGAAAGTTACAATTAAAATAATAATTAAAGGTACATCAACTCTCAATCATACACGTAAACTATATGCAAGCCTCTGCATATAGTTTAAAGGAGATATGCTGTCATGAAACTTTGATTGGTTGAATTTGATAATATTAGTGGGTATTAATGTAATTTGATATATTAATTTAACTTTTCTGGTTTTATCAGTCTCAACACTTTCTTTTCCTTTAAAACAGACAAAATACATCATAAAATCCTTTAAGTTAATTTTAAGTAACAATTTAAATTTTTATCTTTTTTTTATTTAATTTTAAGTAACGATTTAATCATTTATGTTTTAAAATATCAATAATATTATTTTATTTTATTTTATTTTTAGAAATTCATAAAATTCATTATTATATTCAAACAAAACTCAGAAAATTTATTATCAATTTCAAAAAAAAAATTATGTATTTATCAAATCATAACTCAAATGCTCAAATAAACTCATATCTTCATCTCCAATAAGAACAACAACATTAAATTTATTAAATAAAGAACTCACTCTTTAAGATGTGATTCTCAAATCACCAAGACAATATCTTCTTTTTCTTTCTATCCTTCTTCAAATCAAATCTCTAACATAAATCTCATTTGATATATTTTTGTTATTGTTGTTGATGGAGATGGAAATTATTTGATTAAAATCTGAATTTTGTTGAAGATGATAATTAATATTTTGAGTTTTATTTGAAGATAATGAATTTTCTGAATTTTTGTAACAAAAATAACATAATTGATATTTTAAAATATAATTGATCAAATTGTTATTTAAAATTAAATAAATGATCAAGTCCCTGAAAAAAGTTAAATAAATAATTAAATTATTACTTAAAGTTAAGTTAAAAGATTGCCTAGATATTAAAAAAAACAAAAACACTTTCTTTTTGGATGAAAAAAAACAACACTTTCTTTTTCATTTTTTGAAGGCAATATCTTTCACCCCTTTTTCTACTTGCATAATTTTTGTTCAGTGTCCCCCAGCTGGATGTGTTTATCCCCCTTTTCTTTATAGTCATTTAACATTTTCTTTTATTATATTATCAAAATATCACATATTATATCATTTTTTTTCTTTTTTAAAGTGTACATAAAGTGTATAAATATCTTTATATGTTTCCCTTTTCGGGTTATGTTAAGAAAGACACTTGTTTTTTTTATTTACTCAATCAAAGACATTTGTTAATAGGAAAGAAGAAAAAAATTAGGAGAAATTTTCAATTCTTACGATTCCAAAGCGATTTCCCTTTTTCTATTTATTTTTTCATTTACAACTAATTGATATTTAATTTATCATTTCTTAAAAATTTCTAAATTTTATATAAAAGTTATTAAATATGTCTTATACATTACTGAAAAAATTATTTAAAAAATTCAAATAATACACGTAGTTGGTTTAAAATCAAAGATAAAAAATAAAAATAAATTTTTTAAAATGAATAAAAATTGATAAAAAAAAATTATAAAAACTAAAAATAAATGAATAAAATTTTCTATGAATTAAAAATTTATTTAATTGTAAAAAAAATTACACTGCTTCACGTGAATGATTGAGTGGTTTTATAATAAACCACACTATGTTTAAAGTGAATATGACTCGGCTGCATAACCAATTAACCATATGTCTATAAATAAATGGAAAAAAGAGAGAAATTATGAATTTTAAAATTAAACAAAAAATGTGTAAGTTATTAATATGCCCTTCTTATTATTGTTGGATGTGTATAAATAAACCACTCATATATATATATATATATATATATATATATATATATATATATATATATTAATTTATTCAATAATGAATTCGTTTGTTTAAGTTTTTAAGAAGTGATTTTAATTTTATATTTTTAAAAATGATTTTGATGAATATTTACTTTAAAATAGTAGAAGTTGTTTTAGATTCATTTGTTATAGATTAAAAAAATTAGTTTTAACATTTAATAACTTAGATGTTCATTATTAGAGATTTTAACATAATAAAAATTATAATTTATTTACAAAAAGTATCTTTCAAAAATGATTTTTATTAAAAGCTCCTCAAAATAGTTTTTTATTTTAATAATTTAAAATAATATTTTAAAATAAATTATTTAAACTTGAGATTTTAATTTTAAATTATTTTTATTAAAAATGTAATAATAAAAAGATAAAATACTATATTTTAAATTTTATTTTAAACAACCTGCCCAATAAGGCTCTGTATACACCCTCTCTAAATAAATTATAAACAAAAAATTACATTTATATAGACTATTTGGTCTAATTACATACATAATCTTTTTCTTATATATATATATATTTATTTTAGAAGATATGATAAATACTATCATAATTAATTTAGATAATTGTGAAATTTCAAATTTAAATATAAAACAAAATGTTCAACTTAATATTATCAATATTTATGGATTGAATTACTAGAAGATTATATTTTAATATTGAGGGAGTACCTCGTTCGGTCCAACTTCCAATTACTTCCCACAGCATATAGTTTTGTCTTACTGCGTGCTTATTGGCTTGATGTTAATTTGTGCGGCTATTCTTGTCATATTTGACTCACTAGATGTTGACTTGGTTGTTATGTTGTGTGTAACTTTTTTTTCTACTATAAATAGTTCACATAATTAATTTTAAATAAAATTCTTTGAATTTAATTGATATAGTATAAATTAATTTTATATTGATAATCAATCATAATCGTTATATTATTAATAATGTTTAACTTTTGTCATATCTACTTATAAATTGTTCATACGATTGGTTATAATTAGTCAACTATACTGTATAAATAAAATTTATGTTATTAATCAATTACAACTTTTAGATCATTAATAATGTTTGATTTTTCTCATAACAACTTATAAAGTCATTCATATAATTGATTATGATTAACATAGCGTGTATAACTTTTTATATTGTCAACGCATAAAAATTAAACTCATATTATTTTGTTTCTTCAAAACGTTCAACCTAATAATATCAGTATTTTCCAATTGAACTAGGATTTAAGCACGAAAGAGTTAGTTTTTAATAATATTCTTTGAATTTAATTTATATAGTATAAAGAAATTTTATATTATTAATCAATTACACCTGTTTAGATCATTAATAATTTAAACTTTTGTCATAACTAATTATATAGTCACTCACGTGATTGTTTATGATTATGCAATTGTTTATGATTATGCAATTGTGTAAAACTAATGTCAATTCATAAAAATTAATCTCAATCTTTTGCTTCTTCAAAAGAAAAAAAAACTTTCTCAAAATTGGATCTTTTCTATTTAAATTTCACTAGATGTCTTTTAATCTTCTCTATCTCTTTCAATTTTACTTCTCTTTTCATTATCTTTTAATTTTCTAAGCATCTTCACTATCTATTATAAGAGAGATACAAATGATTAATAGAGATTAAAGAAGATTTGAATAAATAATATAAGTACAACTTAATTAATAGCTTTAATAATATTGATAGGTAAGAGTTCAAGTTCCAATCCCAGATTTATCATTTTGTTATATAATTAAGGTGTGTGCATATACATTAGACTAATTGAAAAGAAAAAAAAATATTAGTTTGTGACATTCACATCCCTTCCTCCTAGACATAATAGCTTCACTATACATATTATCGTGCAGTGACACTATGATGTTATCACTTTCTACATATATTCTTAGGATGTGTTTAGTTCTAAGAAAAAATGGAGAAGAGAAATAAAGATGAAAAAAAGTGTGAGTAGAGAGAAAAAACTAAAAATAAAGTAAATTTGATATAATGTTTTATATTAGAAAAAGAAGAGAGAGTATTTTTTTTTCTTTCTTTTGTTTGGTTTGATAGAAAGAAGGAAGAGATAAATCATATTATTTTTCAAAAGATAATATTATCTTTAAAAGAAAAAAAAAAACCATTACAAAATTCATTTTCTATCAAATCCGAATTATTTTTTATTTCAATTTAATTAAATAATTTAATTTTGAATTTATTTTATTTTATTTTATTTTTTACTGTTAAACTAATTCAAATAATAGAATTATTTAAGTAATTTAAAAAAATTAAATAATTAAGTTAGTTTAAATTGTTATTAATCTAACTAAATCCTTATGGGATTAATTTGTGGATTAGATGCTAAACAAGAGAATGATGTGAGAAAATGTGATGCAGATTCCATGGAAAGTGATTTTATTTTAATTATAAATCTTCTTATTAAATGCTAACAAAAAAATCAATTTGTAATAAACAACCAATGTAGAATGGGTGTTGGTTTCAGTTTATGAATCATATTCATAGAAATAAGGATACTCGTGTTTGTTATAAATTAACATTTGTGATATAAAGTCTTTTAGGAATAGAATAACTTTCAATATGTCATGGAATTATTTTCATGTTAGAGGTTGGAAAAATAAATTCTCCTAAATTTCATATACATTTTTTTAAAAATATTTATAATTACTAATTTTTCTAAGAAATTAATTAGACGTGTGCCGAACATTTTTTTAAAATATATTCAAAAACAAACTTATCATCAATATATTCCAAAAAAATTATTTATGCGGTTCATCACTAGAAACAAACACTTCCCATGGAACATGAAGGATCGCATATATAAAAAGTGGTTTTTAATATATTTTGGTAAATGCTAATAAATATTCTTGATGTATTTTTTAATGATCTAAAGAAGAAAAAAAATATTAATCAATTGGAATGAAAATAAGCAAAAGCAGTACTTACTCAGTCTTATTTGCAATTTTTCTCTATATTAAAATAATTGTCACTTCATAATACCAATACAATATTTATTATTGTTTCCACTTATATACTTTAATTTATTAAATTTCATTCCACTTAATTACTCCACTAATTATAACTAATAGGAATATATTACTTAATTACTCCCCTTATATACGGTATTTATAATTAATAGGGATTACTACTATACAAATACTAATACCACATAAGTACATGGTACTTCGCTATTTTAGAAGTATCCTTTTCTTTTTCTTTGAAGAGTGGTCCATTATTAATTAGTCTTTATTATACGAAAATAATAGTTCAATGTAATCTTCTCATTCATTAATAATAATAATTCAGTACAATTAAGAAATTAGACTAAAGCGATTATTAGACTTTAGTTAAGTTTAAGAGAATTCAAGTTTGAATCCTGAAATAATTGTTAGTTTAATTTTACTTCACAACCAAATTCTAAATTATTAGGGTCTTTTTTCTTGCAACCGAAGGATTAAAATAAAAAATTAATAATAATTCAATGCAAACAATGACCACTTAATTAGTTGGATTCCACGGGTGGTGCACGACAAGTAGGGCTGAACAAAATCAGTTGATCCGATCAAACCCGAGTCATTCAAATGAGTCAATTTGATATGTGGGCAAGTTGCAATGGATCACGGGTTTGCAAATATGGATGTATACAAGTTTGAGTGGTCGAACACATACGAGAATAAATAGACCCACAATTACCCAAACGCGATCGCTCCACTAACCCTAGTTACAAAAACTCATATTTTTTAGAGTGAGTCTCTTAGTGTCGCTTAGTCATCACACCACCAATTTGATAAAATAGGTTATTTGATAAAAACCTACTCAAGTATTAACAAAAATATTGAAAACTTAATGCATTTTTCTTATAAAAAACACTTAGAAAAAAAAATGAATAAAAAGTTAGAGAAAATGAACAATTCAATAAGTAAATAAGAATTTCATCACCCGAACCAACCCACCACATAACTTGCAAACTTGGCTAAACTGATGCAAAAAATTAATTGAGATAAGGTTTGTAATTTGCAAGTTCGAGTTTGAATGGTTTAAAAAAATTAGCTAGAATCCACTCATATTCGACCGATACTCAGCCCTAATGATAAGCAAGGTTGGTCTAAGAGTAAGGTTAATAAAGAAATCGCTTTAGGTCTCCCAAAAAAATTAAAATTTTACTTAAAACACAAACTGTGAGTTCTTTACATTCAGTTTTTTTTTTTTTTTTTTCATTTTTTATTTATTTATGAGAGATTGGGGGATAAAATCATTTTCTGTTTTCTTAAATAAATTATGAATTGATTTGGGAAAAAGGAAATGAAAGAAATAAGTGGGAGTGAGAGAAAAAAAAAACGAATGATTAAGCATATAGGGATTTTCACAAATAGCTTTTAAGTGATGTTTGATGGCATGCATGTTGTGAACTCTGATTATATGTTATTTTAAAATCAATTTATGTGTTAAAATAGTTTAATTAGTATGCTTAGACCTTGTTTAACGGTTAGTAGGCTTGTCGAGCACAAATTATGCTCGTTACTGTTGCTGCCTCTGATATGTATGCAAAATCTGGGATTTTTCTTGTCTTTGGTAAAATGTCACCAACATGTTGCCTTTGGAAAAAGGTCTCCAAAAAAGTTTTGTACTTAAAGAAAAAAAACTTCATATTCTTAGATTTTTTAAATCTAAAATTAATATTGTCTCAACAAATATTAAATTAATTGACTTAATTAACAATAAAAAAATAAATATTATATAACATCATTTATATTAATTTAATAAATGATTTTTATTCTAAAATGTCTAAACAATAATACTTTTTTTAAAATTAATAATTTTACTAAAACACTATTATAGACTAAAAAAACATCATAATAAAATTAGCTTTAAGTTCAACTGGAAAATGCCGATACTATTTGACTGAATATCGTGTCACGAGTTTGAATTTAGAACTTCATAGTTGTATGTGAATTTCTTTACCATTTACTTTACCTACACACAAAAAACAGCTTCAGATTTCCTTATATCTTTGGTCGGTCCTGACGATAAGTCACTTTTTATAGAAAATGGAACGTTTGCACATTGTTTTATGGAGTCCTACTAAATTTTATGATAGATCATCTATATTAGATAGTAATCAAAATATAAGTAAAAATTAAAATAGATTTGATCCTATTGAGAAAAACAGATATAGGTAAATTAAAGGAATACCATCAATCACAAGAATATATCGTAGAAACACTAAAATTGGAGAAAAATCACAATCATTGTCAAATGATAACTAGAGAATAATATTATGTCAAAATTGTTACAATATATAGACATTTCTCAAATAACCTCATGACCCCTGTACATTTGGGTACGCTTTCCAAAGAAAATATTGTTGAGGCAAAATCACAAATCAAGTGTTTTAAGAATAAACAAACAGTTAATCAATCATTAATTATGATTCTAACTATAATGTTGTGTTAACTTGTGTTTTTGAGTAATTTATTCAAAGATAGGTGATCAAATATATTCATGCAAAAATCACATGTCTCTCTGTGAAAGAAATCAAGAACATCATGTCTTACATATTACTTATAGTTGTTCTTGAAAGAATCCTCAAAATCAATATCAAAATGAACTGGAAAATGATTAGAAGAACATTCTAGATGTTCCTTATTCAATACAAAGTCAAGACATGTCATTTTCTACAAATCCAAACCACAAGTTAAGAGTATCAAAACTACTCAAATCAGTGGTCAAGCCCATAACTCGAGTTGAAGGACCAAAGGAGAAAAACAACCTCCAGATTGATGTTCAGATTCATCTCTAGAATAATGAGTTGTGAGCAAGGACAACTAGAACTCAAGTACATTGTTGCTGCACCTTGAAGTAGCAATATCAATCACAAGGAAGGGGAGTTTGAATTGTGATTCCATTTTAAAAATTAATTATTGCTTTTAATTTTAAACTAACTTAAAATCAATCTTGGTTATAAAAAAAATGCAGAACGTTCTTGGTTAGTGAAAAAGTATATTATTTCTACGTAATCAGTGATTGTGAGTGAAAAATAATTAAGGATAAGGATAAGAGAATCACGCAATCATGTATCCTGGTTCACCCAAGGTGAGCTACATCTAGTCCTCACAATTTATGAGCTTTTCCACTAATGTGCTTTACACAAGAGCGGTCTTGCTTTCACACTGACTTTTTTTGAATACTCTTGATCAACTACAGTTTTCACCTTTCAACCTTGAAAGGGTTTCTTAGAATTACCTTTTAGTCCAAAAGGGATTTTTACACGTTACCTTTTAATCACAAAAGGATTTTTATAAACCACTCAAACTATCTTTAAGAATATAGTCTTGAGTTTCAAATGAAATTATGAAAAAAGGTTGAAGGATCAGAATCTACTCAACACTTGATTGAGATTGATTTTCAGCAAAAACTCAGTAAAAAGATCTTTGAATCTAATGTGAGATAACTAGAGCTTTTGCTTGGTTGAAGAGCTTTGATTTCTTAGGTATGATAGTTTTAGTGATGAATTGATTGCACTTAAAACTCTTATTGTTGCTTTCATCTTGAGATTCTTCTAATAGATGTGATAAAGGTTAATGACAGCTCATATAGTCGTTATTGATCCAGCTGTTCAGAGTGATGTTTTAATAGACATGTGTTCTATTTTATCTAGAACGTTCCTGCTTTGTAACTAGAACATTCTTCGTTTGTGCTTTGAGTGAATATTGTGACTAAGAGCTTTTAGCAACTGTTTGGTGTCAGTTTTCTCCTTTGTACACAAGCTGAGCTTTCTGCAAAAGGTGTAACATCAGTGTCCATTTCATCCTTGTTGTCCTAGCTGTACTTGTTCATAGGCCATCAATCTGGAGATTGATCTTGTTATTATTCTTGATGTTGTTTTGCTTCTTT
The DNA here is from genome assembly GCA_037974755.1 of Cicer yamashitae. Classification (NCBI taxonomy): domain Eukaryota; kingdom Viridiplantae; phylum Streptophyta; class Magnoliopsida; order Fabales; family Fabaceae; genus Cicer; species Cicer yamashitae. The sequence goes on along the minus strand of JBBPBQ010020321.1, from coordinate 5,425,649 downwards.
TAACCTTTTGGGCTTGATCATGGCTCGTTATTGTTCCGAGTTGATCTTGTTATTGTCCTTGATGTTGTTTTGTTATCTTTAAAAAGAATTATCCAGAATGATCCTAGTTTGCCCAGACTGCTGCTCTTATGAACCAAAATGTTCTTTTATATACCATAATGATCTTGTATAAACCAGAATGATCTTGTGTTGTTGTATAGTTGTATATGATTATCTATCTTCAAATAATACACTCAAGAGCACAAGTTAAATAGCAACACAATTAGAATCATGATTAGAAATTAATTAACTTGTTTGTTTATCTTCAAAACATTAATTTGAGATTTTGCCTCAACACACCTTTCTGCCGAAAGCTTTGCATGCTTCAAAACTAAAAGACTGATATATCACAGCTCATTCACTCACTCATTCACGTTCTCCATCAAACTCAAAAACAAGAACGTTCTAGTTTATCAAAGAACAATCTGGACAAAATTGAACATGTGCTTAATAGACATCAATCAAAACTAACAATCAACTAAGGTTCTCTAACGGCTATATTCAAAATGATATAAGTCTTTCGAATCTCTCTTCTTCTATAAAAGGAACATCAAAGAGAAGAAAAATACAAGAGTTTCAAAGACAATCAATCTACACTTGATCATTCATACTCAAGTAACAAAGCTCTTCTCTCAAGAAAAACTCCAACTCTCTCATTATATTCAATGATCATTTTACTGAGTTATTGCTGATAATCAATCTCAAACAAGTGTTGAGAAGTTTTTAGATCCTAAACACTTATATGATACACATCATTTGTAATTCAAGTCGTTCTCTTATGTTATTTTGAGTGTGTTGAAAAAATCTTTTTAGTTATTGAAAGGTACTTATAAAAATCATTTATGGCCTGAAAGGTGATTGTAAAATTTCTTTCAAGGTTGAAAGGTGAAAACTATAATTGATCAAGGGTGATCAAGAAAGATAGTGCGAAAGCATAACGTTATGGTGATAAGCACATTAGTGGAAAATCTCACATACTGTGAGGACTAGATATAGCCCACATTTGGTGAACCTGGATACATCTTTGAGTAATCTTCCTATCCTCGTCTATCTTATTTTTCACTCACTGACCACATATCACTTAGAACTAATTTGTTTTATTTACTTATAACATATCCATAACGTTTTGAACATTCAGTTTCAACCAAAATTGATCTTGAGTTAATTTAAATTAAGTACATTAAGTTTTTAAAAAGGGATCACAATTCAAATCCCTCCTTGTAATTGATATTACTACTTCAAATACATGAAGTACATTTCACAATAGTCTAACACGATAGTACAAGAGAAAAGAAAAAAATCAAATAGAAACTTAAATTATTTATGAATGATGGATCTTGTAACGAATATGAATCCCGTATATGTCATCTAGTAAACTATATTTAATTTTTATTTAGGATATATTCATCACTAATAATATACATATTTCTTTTTTAATTAATTAATTCGTAAAAAGTCAAGAAAACATTTGTCTCGTGTTTAATTTATATAGTAAATTATAATTTTCTTCAAAATTTTATCTAGAAGATATTCTAGAAGCACAATAATAATAATAATAATAATAATAATAATAATAATAATAATAATTAATAATAATAATAATAATAATTAATAATAATAATAATAATAATAATAATAATAAAATATACAATAAATTATCTTTATTGTGTTATATTTTCTTCAAAATTTTATCCATAAAATATTTAAGGAACAAACAACTATTGAAATCCTTAATTCTCTTTTAATTGATTGATTATTGTTAGATAATTTTTTAATTGATTATTGTTAGATAATTTTTTAATTAATCGATTACTGATAAATATTTGTATTGTGTATGATTTATATAGAAAATTATGATTAAAGTTTTATAATTTTTTAATCTATTATCTAGAAGACATTTGTCCATGTCCCTTGAGGATATAATGTCAAACTCTTACCACTAAGATTACAATGTCAAACAGACATTCAATAGACAAATCATTAATGAAATATATATTTCTCTTTTAATAAATTGATTTGTAAAAAAAAAATTATCAAATTGACTAAAAACAAATATTTGTCTCATATGTAATTTGTTTTAAAGAATTAAGAGCCACATTCATTAATAAAAAATAAATGAAGACACATTATTCATAAAATACATGTTAATATTTTAACTAATTAATTCGTGAAATACTATTTAATAAAACATTGACCAATGACACATTTGACACTTAAAAGAAATTTGACAAAATATAAAAAGAAAAATTAATAATTAAAATAATTAACAAAAGTTATTTGATGAAAAAGAAAATTAGTTAAGAAAGATAGGACAAAGTCAACAAAAATAAAGAATTTAAAGGTAGAAAAACCCTACCTGTTTTAGTAGATCTGCATCTCTTCAGACACTTGTCATCCCTAAATCTAGAGGACCCAATCCTCCGAACTCAATAAATCCACCAAGTTGACATTGTAACATGTTTTTGGTGAAACTTATGACAGTATAACGATTTACTTGGAAACATTTTCATATTAAAATACTTCAACTTAAACTCGTTGTCATTTTTTAAAGGTGTTTCTTTTAGAACTTGTGTTCTACATGCCAATTTAGGTAAAATTTGTATTAGTTTTATTTGTTAATAAAGGGATAAGAGATTTTTTAAGTGAACAAGTATATATATTTCTAGAAACAATGAAAAATTTTAAGAAAAATTACTTTCAGTAATTCTGAAAATACATCTTATCAACTAAGATTTAATCTTATTTCTATAACAATGATTTACTTCTAGAATTGATTTGTTAAAGTAAAATGAACACACATTTTAAAAAATAAAATTAAAAGAATCGGTTTTGTCTACCTTTATACAATTAGATACAAAATTATCCACTATTAAAACAAGAATTAAAGTAAAGTAGTAGACTTTAAGTCCTTAGGCAGAAAAATAGGACTTTTCGGGGGACAACTCTCCATGCTAATCAATTAGTTTTGACATCATATTCTTCACTTCAGATTTCATGAGTCTATATTTCTAGATACAAAATTTAAAGCAAACCAAGGAAAACATAGATTAAAGAATACATAGAAAAAAAAATACAAACAGCAACATCATTTTGAATCAATATTTTGCTATGTTAACAAATGTTAGCCAACCTAGTTGCTCAACTATTGGCTTTTCATGGATCATACCGTAACTAATGACTTTAGCACAAGTGTCATAATTCCTATAAGAACCTGTAAGTTGCTTCTGAATGAAGAAAAGTCCACCTCCAAGGGAGAAAATATGGAAGAGCCATGTTGAATTCCTCTTATTTGTTCATGTAATTAGTGTAATCTGCTAAATAATGCATGCTTCACAAGACTTCCTCAGAGTATCCTTAATAAATATGCTGCAAACGATTTAAGGGTCGGATGTAGTCACCGGAGGTGGACGGTGATTTCCTGGCCGTGATGTCCATCCTTTGCGACTCCTGTAATCCTCTATAGCCCGGAGTCTAAGTCTCTCATGAGAAGCATCCTGTGAAATCTTGAAAGCCTGTACAGAAGCAAAACATTTTCCACACAATAATAAGTATAGCATGATGATGATCCATTGAGTAAAGCTAAGAATTTCAAGTACTTACTTTTGGAATGAAAGATAACTTTGGTGGGGCTTGTACAATATCTCCAAATTTTATTTTTTCTTGTCCAGGAAATTCGAAATTATCATCTTCTTGGCCCTTTTTCTGCTTCTTCTTTTTCGATTCCAAATACCTGATGAATTTACCATGATTAAGATTAAAATAAGCTAAAGTTGTGTGTTATGTTATTCATTCAGTAAAGAAATTTCACAAGTTCAACTTCAATTGCCATATATGGCACAACAAATGTAACAAAAATGTATTTGTATAGTTTATGAATGTTGGTGGTACATATACAATACAACAACAATCAAAGCATTTTTTTCACTAGGTAGCACATTTGTACATGTTCATAAAAGTACAGACAACAAACATTGATGTAATATCAACTTCTGTTGGTTGTTTTCCAGTCTTGCAGTCAAATTCTAACTGAAGCAAAAGGCCATAGTGCTTGATTTGAACTCCAAAATATGACAAAGTCTGTAGGATCATTGACGAATCGTGGATACAATTACAAATTCTTCATATTTCAACATCTCAACGATTTAATACTCGTTTTGAATGCATCATTTACAATTTAAAGGAAATCAATGCAACACTAAAAAATAACTGATTGAAAAAAAAAAATTAAACTGGTAATACAAATCATGTAGAGTACAAAGCGCATCTCTCTACACTCACTAAAATAGACAAAGAAGGAGTAGGTTTTAATTCACTTACTTCTTTTTACGCTCCCGTCTTTTTAGTTGGGTGCTCGTTTTATCCTCTTCCATCGCAAACCTGAGATCTTTAACCTCTTTCCTCTTTCTTTTTTTCTTATTCTTATCATTTCCATTAAGCTGTTCATCACTGTGTTGAGATGCTTTCAATTGTTCACTAGTATCCTCCTGTTTCACCTGAGAAATTCCAACATTATCTCCATCATATAAAGGAATATTCTTTCTGAATATCCATTCGATACAATAAATATCACTACCAAAATTTTAATCACTTGTTAGTTAATTTGTATTTTAATGTTGACACACCATCACATATACTCTTGTTAGAGGTTGTTTCATTATGGTGGCAATTAGCTACTTTTGTCCCCTGTATGTTTCTAAAAAACCAGTCCCGTCTGGAAGTACACACCTGGAGGGCAAAATACCGTGTTTTCTCCTTATGTGTATTTCTGAAGTGTATGTGGGATGAAAAAGCAAAACAAACTGTGTTTTCTCTGAATGTGTACTTCTGAAGTGGATGTGGGATGAAAAAACAAGCTTTCAAAAGTTAGTTATATCCTCTGTTGCAACCTATGAAGCACATATACTGACACAGACACTCGAACTGACACTAACACATTGACACCGGTAATAATTTGAAAAAATGAATTAATTGAACGTAACCAAGGTGACGGCGACATGTCGGACACGCCTTTAATCAGATTTGTCGGTGTTACATTGGTTGCAACTAGAGCCAAGAGTTAACATAAATTGGAAGGACTACATTCTAAATAAAATCAACATTAACATTTAAAATCAACATCAACACCGAATATGCAAAGCACAATACATCCCATAAGAAAACTTCACATGCCATGCTCAACCAACACAATAATTATCAATTTATTCATCATTACATCAGAGAATCCATGAATGCATCATGTGCTCACATTAACATATCTGTAAGACCCCATTAACAAACTCAAATTCATCAAACAACATTATCAGAGAGAAGAAACAAACACAATCTTCTGACACTTATCACTCACTCAATAAACTTCACAAACAAGCAATTATCATTATTTGATAATAAATAAACACCATTTATGAAAATTAAAAAACTAAAAAAATAAGAAGAAAAAAAAACATCATAAAGCTTACATTTTTTACAAGCCCATCATCTAATTTCTTGTCTTTTGGTAAGCCAGGAGAATCTGAAAAGATGGGAATGAAATGAGAAAGAGAAAAGTAGAAAGTGAAATAGAGAAGATGAAAGGGAAAGAGAAAGAACCGTTTTGGTGTTTAGTGAAAGAGATAATTTGTCGGAGTTTGAATGGCAGAGCATCGAGTTGAGAGGATTTTGGCGGTGGAGGGAGAGCAGTGTAGCCACCATGCGCAGCTTTGTAGTTCTTCTCTCTCCTTTTCCTTCCCTTTCCTGCCATTCTCTCTCTGCGTCTCTCTCTTTCTCTCTCGCTCGCTAAACCCTAATACTAATTCACTCGGGCTCTTACCAATTTCCCTAACGATGTCGTTTTAGGGTTTAAGAGTTTTTTTTTTCAACTCACGTTGATAATGATACACCTATTTAGTAATTAACTATTATATATTTTATTTTTATTGGCCCCGTCAATGTTATTTTTTTTTTTCAAAACTAATAAGTTTGTTAAGTGTTGAAAAAAATGTATTTGGAAAATACCAACATCTTTTAAAAATATAATGGGAGATAAAATCATTGTACAAATTCCGGTCCATTAATCTATAAATTTTGGATTGGATATGATCTTAAGTCGAAAAAGTAAATAATAAATGGAAGTTAAGACAAGAAATTAAACTGAAGTAGGAATTAATTCAAAATTGACTTTTGGGTTATTGATCTTGTCCCAAAAAATTTAAAAGACACGAAAACTATTATTTTTTACTCATCAATTTTATATTTTTACTCACAAATTCATACTCATTATTTCTAAAAAAATAATATTTTCACTACATTGATTTTCTAGAGACGAATACTTATAATTTTATACATAAAGTGTCAAATTTTTAACACTTTATTTTTTTTTCAAAATCTTTTTTTTTCTTTTCGAAGAATCATTTAACTTTTGCATTACAGAAAATCGTCTTCTCTCTTATAATAATCTATGTATTTCAATTATAGGTGTGGTGTAAGAAAAATGAGAAATTAGAATTTTTAGAGTTTTGATCCATATATGAGAATTTGTGATTTGAAGATGAAGAAATTAGGATTGAAGATGAAGGTTGTTGAGTTTTTATTAAAAATTTTGGGGTTGAAGATGAATATTATTGAGTTTTTATTATTTAATTGGTTTATTAATTAATTAATTAGTTTTAAGTTTTTAATTAAATGAGTTAATGAAATGAATTTTAATTTTAAATATTAAATATTGCTTAGCCAACAATAATTACACGGTTACTATGTGTGACTTCATTCAAAATTAGCCATGTCACCATTTTTTACTAAAAAAGATTCATAAATGACTTTTTTAAAACTTGTTAGAATTTGTAAAGGTATAAATTAAACCCAAAAAAATTACATAGACTAAAATCAAAACGAAGCATATTTGCAAGAACCAAAAACATATTTAAACTAAAAAATATTTATACATTACTATTCGGTGACTTGTCATGATAGCAATTAAGTCTTGTCTTTATATTATTTCGTCCTTATCGAACTTATTTCTCATGGAGTTCAGATCTAAAAAATTGGTGTTGTTTAATATTAGGACCGAGTAAAAGACACACACAGTCGAACCACTTTTGAACTGAATTAGTTCAGAAAAATTGAGAACCAAAAAAGAGCTTGTTAACCAAACTATGTCTTGGAAACTAGAACCAAACTGAACTAAGGGTTCCAATTCAAAATCATATCTCAGTTAATTTGTCGAGCAATCTTTCACTTCTGTCTTTCTCAATCTTCTCTCTCGTTTCTACCTCTTATTTTTTTTTAATTGCAAACGTTAATTTGTTAGTAAAGATTAGTGTTAATGTCGTGGGTGGGAATAAAACTTTCAACCTTCGTATCACTTAACTCTATAACTCTTCCACCTCAAGATCTAAACCATCTTATATCCTCTGTTTGCAAACTCTTTTATTCCATCCTTTAATTAAATGAAAATAGCTAACATATAATTATCTATATTGTAATTAAGGATTTAGACTGTATCACATATACAAATGAAAAACATCACTTAGGATCTGCTTGGTTCAATAGAAGGGAGGGGAGGATTTTATGAAGGGGAGATAGCGGAAGTGGAGACATAGTTGGTTCAAAAGAAGGGAGAGGAGAAATTTTTAATGGGTTTGCGTTTGGCTCAAGAGGATAGAAACAATGTTTAATAGTTTTTTAACCCCTTTTTCCTCCCAATCATTCCAAAATGGAGGGAGAGCAAAATGAGTTATATGAGATATTTTAGCTCCCTCTCATCCCCTTTAAAAATGAAATCAAACACAAAAACTTAAAAATATTACCTCTCCTCCCCTCGTCTCCATCTACCTCCAACCAAATACACCCTTATAAGCCAATGTTTTGGTGGTAAGATATTGAATGATTTATGACATTTTATGAACTCAAGGTATTATATTGAATGGTTTGTGACCATTTGTGAACTCAAAGTATTGAATGGTTTACGACGATTATTAGAAATCTTAGTTTGATTAATTAGTTAAATTGGTTTATGAAAATTTTTGATTGAAGTAAATTGAATGATATTGATAATTGAGAGAATTTATAACATTATCGGTTACATAAACTTATATAGTCAATTACACAAATAATTAACCAACTTAAAATAACTTACTAACTAGTGTAACTAACTAACAAACTAATTTAATTAACTAACCAAACTAAGATATCTAATATCACACTAAACGTGTTTCATATATTTCGAGCTTAGAAAATCTCAAAAAATAAATGTCGAAAAAAATATCGGCTAAAAGGAATTTGTAATTCTGAAAATTCATCAATGAAATAATATGAATTTTTTGTTTGACTATCCATATTATGAATAGAAGCTAATATGTATAGAATTTGAAATGGCAATTAAGGTTAGAAATAATGAAATTTGATTAATCATCCAATTTTTGTTGTTGGATAGAAACCGAAATATCAATGAGGCTAAAAAGAATGAATTTGCTTAATCTTCTATTTTATGGATGTAAACTAGAATGTCAATTAAAAATAAAAAAATTAATTTTGTAGAATGTCAATTAAAACGGAAAGAAAGAATGAATTTTGATAGCATTTTTTTTACGATGAAAATCTTGAATACTCTCATTCTTGATTTAGGTCTTTCATCCTCTTCACATGAGATGCATACCATGCCTCCTAACTTTCAAATGATCCAACGTATGACCAAACAGAAATTTTCTTGGATCTCTCATAACAAAATAAGGGTAGAAGAAATAGTAAAACCAACAATTATGTGTTGGCAACAATCCATCTATTTTAACCTTAAAAAAAAAAAAAAAATCATCTGTTTATCTGACAAACTTTAAAACTTTGACAATTACGGAGGTAACCAAACATCTTGAAGCCGGTGATAAATGATCTCGTGCATTGCATGAACGTTGATTTTTTTTTTCTTCCCAATCTTTGATCAAGTTCATCTAGCTTTGATCAAGTTCATCTAGAAAGGTAAAAAACTTGTCCAAGTCTTCGATGAATTAATAAATATGTTATGATTCAATTATTGATTTAAATAAATTAAATAATATTGATAATTAAAAGAATTTATTATATCAAAAGTTACATAAACTTATATAGTCAGTTAAATAAACAATTGATTAGTGTTAAATAAACAATTAATTAGTGTAAAATAACTATTAGTATAACTATTTAACAAAATTAGCTAACTAACCAAACTAAAATACCTAATAATAGTTTATTACTTATCCTCATGTACTTAATATCTTATATCTAAATCATTTAATTATTACCTTTGGTTGTTGATGTGTTTTTGAGAAGTAATATTTTCTCTTTCATTTTGAAAAACGGTTTCATCTAGTTGATAGAAAAGTAATTTGATTTGATAAAATTCAATGCATATTGTAATAGTTCAGTTCATCTCGAACAAAACTAATTCAGTTAAAAACAGTCTGATTCGCAATTCACTGTATAGGATCGATTTACTGTCTTAAAAATCAGTTCTGTTAGGTTCAAGTTAAACCAAAATAATTCGATTGTTAATAGTTGGAAGCCAGTTCGCATTCAATTTTGATTTTGAACCAAATTTTACCCACCTCTAAATGTTGCAAGCTAGTTGTTGTTGCCGTCATTTAAAGTATGTTTTTTTTTTTTTTGCCTTTTTAATATCTTCCAATTTTGTAATTAATCTTTTTAAAATCTAATTTTTATTTGTCCTTTCTAAGATTCAAAATTCTTGTCACCCCATGTCACCAACAACTTCGAAACAGTTTTGAGCAAACATGATTTGATATTACAATCATAGTCTATCGCCATTACATCTTCAATGTTTATTCATGAATTGGTTCTAATTAGAGAAATAAAAATATAGATAAAACAATAAAAAAGATCTTTTTATTTTACAGAAAACAACATAGAAACGTATTCATTACATTACATTGACAAAATATTGAACACTCAAAACTCAGCCAAATCTAATCGCTCTAAGCATCTGAAAAGCAGCAGCCTTACAAGAAAGAATAGCTACTGTATTTTCATTCTCAAATCAAAAATAAAAAAAAATTGTGGGACAAAAATGGCTCAAACCTCAGTAGGAACTCAGAAGCTTGTCCAATATCAACATTGTTACACAACTGGAGGAGCAAAAAACCCTCCACTAAATCTAAGAACCTAACACTGGTGGTAACAATTGGAAGTGTCACATGACATCTCTGGACCATACCAAAATGCTTACAAACAAGTGTCACAACCTCAATCTAACTTTCCTAATTGACATTATGTATAGATGATCTGTAATCCATATATGTATAACCTAAAAGCTATGATTTTATAAGAGGCTGAAGCCCATTACCTTCCCAACCAAGCTTGAGCATTTGATCAACCACTTTCAAGCTTAACTGCAAGAAAAAAGTTGAGTATTAATAACCATGGAAAATAAAAGGAAACAGGACAAAATATGTTTAAGGCGTAATTGAGAGATTGGAGGTACAATATTATAGTTTAAATGCATTTCATGCACAAAAATTTCACAACTCGTCAAGGAGAGCAACCTGTTGTTAAAAACTTAAAATATCAAAATCAAATATGATATTAATATAAAGAGAGTAATGGAAGTTCTACACAAGTTGAAGTCACACAACTTTTAATATTACAAAACAGAATACATTGATTTCTTTGCAGTTGTTCTCAAGGTCTCGGTGGTACACAGACATATGAAAACTTGCCCAACAGCATAGATAATTTTTGGACTCCAATTAATGTGAAACTTTATTTACTCATTTTAAGAAATCAGACTACAAAGGAAATACATGAAGTTTATTCCTTCTACCAGCTCACAAAAATAAAAGAGGAAGATTTAACTTACAGATGGATCAGTGAATATTATCAAATGTTTATCCAAAGTTGAAACCAAAAGATTTGTGTTATCCTGGTTTAGAGTCAGAGCGGTGATATCCTGCCCTTCTCCCAGCTTTAACACATGAAATATCTACAAAAATAGAATGGAAGAATGTTTAGTATTGAAGAATAGTTTGCTAAAGACAATAGTACAAAATAATAGTGACTAAATATTGACTAATAAGGTATGATAAATTCGCCTTGTTTCATTAGAATTCAATTATTATATTTGAAAATTCAAATCTTCAAAAATCTTGTACGATGATTCTCCTAATAGAAAAGGAAATAAATCTTGCTGAATGTTGGTTCTTCCTGATATAATGCTTTCTCGTGGTGTACAAAATGAGGAATATAATCTAGCAATTTAATGTGAGATCAATGAAAAATGGTACTTCTATCTTTGACATCTTAATCCTGTACCTCCAGAGTGTGCATATCCAGGAAGCAAATTGATGGTGATGGAAGATCTGTTCTATTGCTTTCGTCAGTTTCTTCTGATTCTGAATCAAAATCAACACCTGACTTATTCAACTGTGAATTTGAACTGTTATTATAGGCTCTACCATTTTCTAGAGAATTAATTCCAATCAAAGCACTCATCCCATCAACAGAAATTTGCATGCAGCTGATATTGCAAAAGAAGGAGAATTGTGCTCTTGCAATTGGAGCACCATTGAGAGTGAAGGTACTAAGAGTATGTTGTGATTCATTCCAAGTCATCACAACCCCTTCAGATGAAAGACAGACAATATGGGCTTCCACACCATCCAATCTTCTAATTAAACGTCCCCGTCTAATGGAATGCAAGAGAACATCTGATGAATGGGAGCAAGATACAACTATTCCGAGATTTGAGTTAACACAACAACTGATAATTTCACTGCGGTGCCCCCGAAGTACTTGTATAGGACCCTCAATACGACGTCTCCGATTCTTTTCAATCAAGTGTGATGAACTATTGCTGGTTGGAGAGAGTGCGCCTGTACCAGTGGAATGTTCCGATATGACATTTGAGTGAGACACAAGAACCCTATGTATTCTCCAGAGTAATACTGTTGTATCTCGTGAACCTGTCACTAGGTAGTTACTATCCGGTGAAAGACCAAGGCAAGTTACAGGAGCGCAATGTCCATAAGCTGTTTCTAAGGTCTTAGCTCCATCTGATGATATTAGCCTAATACTATTATCAGCATGCCCACCTGTAGAAAATAATAGGGTAATGCTATCATGTTTTATTCATTGGTCAAGGACTGTTAATATAGAGAGATTAAAATCAATTCTCTTCCTTGAATCAAGGAGAGATTTTAGGAAACATAACAAACAATAATAGAAAATAAAATAAAATCTGAACTAAGATAAAAAAATAAAGAATCCTGCGGACTTTCCAACACCACCTAATCAATTAGAAGCAAATACTTCATCAAATTAGATGCCAAATACATAGCAATGAAAGTAACTACTACTAGGTGAAGTGCAAGTTTCTAAATTTCAATGCAACAGAGAGACGACAAAAATATAATTAAAAAAACGATTTCCCGGTATAAAGATTTTAGTAATCATACACACCCAAGGCCTTGGTTGCATTGCAATTTAAGTCAGCAATGGTACACCAATTGATTTTGAAACAATAAGGTTAAGATTAAAAGAAATGTAAAAAACCATATTATTCTTATTGTGAATAATTGTTTTCTAATTTACTAATGCTTCTATAATTGTAAATTTTCAATATCTGGTTGATGATTTAAATAAGCTAACTTGGACTCCGTTGGAGCGAAAATTTCAGTACAAGTTTTGCAATATATAGCTTTAGGGGTTCTCTCATACTACAGAAAATGGTTTTTCCTCTGTGCCTATTTATTATAATAACTTTGGATAATAAATGAACATTGTGTCTAATGATTTCGGTGTTGAGTGAAAGCTTCATTTAATAATGATTGAGCAGATTTCCCAAAATGCCTTCCACAGTTGAACCGAATTAGAAATTAGGGTTTAAAGTTTAAAAACATATATAATTGAAATGATTACTCTGTTGTCGTAGTTTCAGCTGCTTTTGTTATGGTATTTAAATACAAATATTTAGAAGGGTTGAAGGACAATGATTTTTATATCCAAGTCATAGTATCCTCCTCATTCTTGTACTTGCATCTTGTAATTATCAATTTTCCTTTTCTATTGAACAAAAATGTTGCATGTGCCTAAATGCCCTGCGATATCCAGTTTTCTATCTTTCTTTTTTTCCTAAGAAATAGTAAGTGCTACATAATTAAACATTACAGCCTCTAGAAAATCCCGTGCTTATGGTTCACTTCTAGGAGATATTCAATATAATTGATAATTAATTTTCAATGTTGCAAGGCAAGAGTATAACAAATCAATCACAAGAACTCTTTCATTAAAATTAAAATAAATACAAAGACAGCATATGCAAATAATTTCAGTTCTTCTAGATTTACCAGTAATAATTTCTTTGTCACATGTTATAGAAACGACAGCTTGGCTTCTGATTCCAGAGACAGAAAATGCTACAGCTTGTGGGAATTGCCACTCTTCACCAGACGTGGCCGGTGCTTTGAACATGCGCATAAGTGTACCACCAGCAGAGCCTGTTGTCGGCTTTCTATGTTGAAAAAGGAAAGGAGTGCCATGACCATCAGGTGTATTAGGTTGCCACTTGTGTTGTGCAACATGTGCTGCTGGTGCATTCATATCAACAACCACAACCGTATCGGAAGATGCATGAACGGCAGCGGCAGGAAGATTGCAACGCTCAGGTGATGGAACAGCATAGGGTTTGACTTCATTTGGGTTGCGGAATACTGTCTGATATGAAAAGAATATATGCATTGTTATGCATCAACAACAAAAATATGAATCAACAGTGAAGCAAATATGAAATAACTGAAGGGAAGCTCATCACAGGTTCATATTGTTATCACATAAACATAGCAACACTTTCATGAACAATAATAGTCACAACATTTCAAAGATGAATAGTAGCAAATAGTATTTAACTACTTATACTGTTTTACAAATGTTTATTTAGATCTCATGTCCCAAATCGCCCAATACCTCAAAAATTTAAACATATTCCTCAAAACGATTACTAAGTAGGTATAGTGATAAATGTCAAGTGAAAGAAGAAGTTGTTGGAGGTGAGAATATGAGAGAGAAACTGATAAGGAAATGTTTCTGAAAAGTAACTTTCTGTATTATGAATCTCCAAAACTGTATTTAAATTTCATTTTGTTCCCTCAATTTTGAAGATTTTTTCCCTTTTGTAGACTAAAAGTGTCAAAAATCCTAAAAAATGAGGGAGATGCACATGATCCATTCGCAGATGGTTATACAACTGAATAGTAAACAATAAAATAGAGTTAAGACTTATTAAAAATAGGACTACTCATATTTTGTGACATTGGTTACAGTAAAAAGACATGTGTGACATATTTACTAGGAAAAGAATATATTTTTTATATGAATAAGAGAACAATATGTGTATGTGTTTTTGTCATGAGCACAATTATCTTTTTGTAAGTTGTGATCGTCATTTGCATACATGATTATATAATGTATAGTAATATAAAATATCAAAGTAATCTCTTTACAAATTTTATGCAATTATGTAAAATATGTATAACTTTCAAAAATTTATTTTTATGTATCTAGGTCAGAATGCATCTTTAACTTTCAGATGTGTCGTATCAAGTATCTGGGCTTCATAGGTAACGGCTAAATGCATCAACATAAGAGACACAATGTTTATTTCGTGGAAGATCTCATAGGAGCTGGACCCCACAAATCACACAAAATTAGTTCTAGTCGTGCTGAATAAACTCAAGAAGAGGGCTATGAAGAGAGTCTATTGGATATGCCACTACATCATGCTACACAAAAATCAACTTCACTTTTATTAGGCGTTGAGACATTACCTTTATACTCCCTCCGTCCCACAATGAGTGACCCAATTGGCTATTTCGCACAAATTAAAAAAAGTGTATAATGTACAAATGAAAGAGAAAGAATAATACCTTTACTAAAATATCTTTATCAAGTATTGATGTATTCACCATAACCATTAATGCAAAGTGAAAAATATTGAATTAGAAGTGGTGCATGTAGTATTAATTAGAGGGTACAATTGAAAAAAGTAATTAATGTTACATTGTAAATTGAAAAAGATCATTCATTTTGGGACAATTTTTTTTATCACTCATTGTGGGACGGAGGGAGTATTTGATTTTGTGGAAGAGACATGAATGGAGCAGTTCAAACAGATTGGCGAAGCTATGATAATCAAGTTGCACTGCACATTGCATTGAATCCATTCTTCCAAGAAAGAGCCAAGATTGAAGAAATTGATTGGCACTTTAACAGGAAAAAAAGTTCTAAGGGAATTGCTATAGGGTTTTGCAAACCCCAGTGATATATTTTCCCTAGGTCTCTATGAGATCCTCAGATTCAACTAATTTGAAACAAGCTGGATGCACATCATTTATATTCCCCACTCATGGAGAATTAATCCTTTGAGTGCTGTCATATAACTAGTTTATATGGCATTTATATGGCATATATATTTTTTTAATTTATTTGAATAGTTATCATATAACTAGTTTCTTTAGTTTCCATATATTGTGAATTCACGGATTAGCCTAATGTATTTTATATATAAAGTTTCAGATGTTACATAAAGCCAAATAAAACAGAAGGATAAAAAACAAGAAGAGAAGAAGGGAAGGGGGGAGAGCACGCTCAAGCATACATGCATTCTCAGTCAAGAACTCAAGATGTAATTAATCAATAAAAGCTGTCAAACCAAAAGAATCGACAGCTACCTGCAAATGCAGAACTTCTGCTAGTGGCATTTTCTTCAAGTGGGGAACAGTCAAAAGTTGGGATGGTGTTTGTCCAAAATATGCAATTTGATCTTGTGTGGCACGCTGTTGAACCTTTACTTGTCATGTACAAAAGAAAATAATAAGTTACATAAACATGGAAAAAATTTCAACAAAGGGGGTTCCTTGTTAATGTTTTCCAAAAATCCATTTTAAGATAAAGTTCTGGTGCATAAAGTTTCTGCATATTTATCCATAAAATTTCCCACATTTTTTAATGGCATATATCAGAGATGTAATATAAAACCATTCAACTATATTGATCTAATAGTTTATATTTTGAGAGAATTGGTTAATGCCATGGTAAAGCAGTGACTTTCTCATGCAGAAACTTGTTGGATGTTCTGGGTTGAATAATAAAAGTAGATAGTCAGGAAAATGAAAGAAAACGGTACAAAGTAGAGAAAACAGGGAGATCCCACCACTCTGCCAGATGGCAGTGGTTTTAGTCGATAGACTTGTGCAATTACTTTTCTGGGGGTGGCTCACAGTGGCCAGAAAACAGTTTCGAATGCAGGAACATAGACACAGTCACGGCCTTTGGAAGTTGGCAGTGGTGACCAAAGAAGGAGATGGATCAAGGATAAAGATAAAAATCATAGATAATGTTGAAAATAAAACAATATTATGTAAATAAATAGAATATCTATAAGTATTTCTATCATTATGTGTATTTATTACTCATAATCTATATAAAGAACTTCCGTTGTGTAGTTGAAACGCACGGGTTTTTCAACACGTATCTCAATATTCTCTTCTCATTCAATAGATAATAACAATACTATGGTAAAGTTTCAAAGTTTAGAGAACTTGGTAGCATAATAGAGAACTCACTTCAGAAGAAAAGGCTTTGGTGGTGGGGATGGTTGTTGTAATGCAAGAAAGTGGTGTAATATACTAAAAAAAATTGCCTTAGTTTTCACCATCTTTCTCTACAATTTGAATTGATGATAATACGGCCAAGTATTTTTCTGAACATGGTTTGCTTGCATTATTGATAGACTCATAGTAGGATAGACACATAAATTATGATTCAGAATAATTATCATGTGCTTCAACCCTTTCAGTAAAGAAGGGAATCATAAAATCTAAACTAAGGAATGTGTGATTTTTTTTAATGAGCTTTCTGAGGGATTGCATTTATTCAAAACAAATAATTGAGTTGAAAATATGGAGAAGGAAAGGAGACATACTGGGTCAGAGATTTTATCAATATCCACTGTCCCTTCATAGGTAATATAAAAGAAAACATTATTTGCTGTAACAGCTTCTTTGCCCCGTTGTTTATACCTGTGTGGTCCAACTCATTAATGTAACAAGATGTACAATAGAAAGGAATTATAATTAAATGCATATTTCATAAAATTAGTTATAAATATATTGGCGTAGCAAACTTATAAAAAAAGGGGGAAACAATAAAAAGGCAAGAGGAAGCAGTCCAGAGAGGGCGTTAACATCAACACCCTAAAAACCGGGTGAAACTGAAAATAGTTAGAAGCCTACCCAAATATAAGGTCAATCCACTCATGTAAATGAGAAGATACGTATTCACTCTCCAGTGCCTTCCGATGCTTATGAATAAAATCAATTGGATTTTCAGCCCAGGCAGGAAGTTTTACAGTATCTGATATTGCAGAAATAAGCTATTAACCATGATATGCATTGGAGTATACAATGAAGTCAAACTGCTGCAGAAAATCACAATAAATATACCAAGCTTTCCTCCCAATTGTGTTGTACCAAAATCAATTGAATTTTCATTTGTGAGGACTTCAGGTTGGTAAAATAGCTCAGGAACCTAAAAAAAAGTAGAAATAAAGAAACTTCTAATGATATAAATTAAATAAAACCATGATAAGAATTTAATATTAATAAAAGTATTAAATCTTGTTAAAAATATTAAGAAATAAGCTAATCAAGGCATATCAACCAGTCAATTTATTCTAAAGGAATATACATACCAATTCCTTCACATCACTCATGTCCTCAAGAACTCCATTCCAAGTACCAGAAATGTCAGAAAACATCCGATCTGCATGGTCAAATTTTCCACCTTGCAGTTGGATAGCAAGGGTAGTGAATGGTTCAACCCTAACAAGATAATACAAAACCTATAAAAGAAGATAATAAACACTAGTTATTGCAGAATCAGCAACAAAAAATTCATCAAATACAACAGCATAAACATACTGGACAATTACTTTTGCTGTTCTGTAATGAAAAAATTAAAAAGTAAAAATCAGGCATCAGAAGTCGTAGTAATTTCCATACACACAAAAAGAGATGCTTGAATGACATCACAAAAAGAAACTGAACAGACAGCAAAGGAGTATTGAGAAGGAGGTCAGGGGTTCAATCCCTGCTACTAACATTTCCCCCTCCCCACTACCAAATTAAACACTAACTTTCACCTATCAAAAAAAAAAGAAGAAAAGAAAGCATAAGTTCATAGATGATATTCTTTCAGATATTAAGTTTTTCATTTTGGGCCTGATATATTCCATAAACCTTACTGAATCTAATTTTTTTATGGTATTGGCTTAAGTTGTTAACTTTTAGTCCACTTATGTGTAAGTAACTGGATTTAAGTTGCTTAAACATTACCATTCCTATGGAACCATTATTAGCAAGTATATATCTTTATAGGATCAGACCTACTTTCCCTATCTTTGAAAAAAAATATATATATAAACCCTATTTAATAATTTTAATGACAATTCTTAGAATTTGGGTTTGGTCTTAACCCCCAAAAACTAGCTCATTGGGTGAGACCTGTAAAATGTTGGAAGGAAGGACAGAATGCTGCAGACCAAATCATCTAAGAAATTGCACTGCCGTCTCTTCTTAGATTTTTGGTTTGAGCCTACCTCAACCCCGAAAGCTAGCTCATGGGGTGAGGATTGGCTCCACTTATAACCACTGTTTGTGCCATATCACTATCCACATGGGACTCCTAACAAGAATTGATGAATTAACATATTTTAACTTTTAATAGAGACTGTTTCATGGCTATAATATAGAAAAATTCCTTCAATTTGGTTGCATGATGCAATCAACCCAATATGCTTGAGAAACCATAGATAATTTTCTGTAAAATTTCAGCCTTTGCTGACCTACAATTTTTAGTAAACAATAAAAACCTAAGTGGACTCTTGCTTGAATCTGGCCTAGTAACCTATTTGCACAGCATTGATTTGACAAATGAAACTCAGCAAGCAAACTATCTGCCTGGGACTCAAACATCATTGAAGAAACCAAAAGAACCTATCAGCTAGAATGCTAACAAACTATAATTATCAAGAATGACTCCAACACCATTGAAGAAACCAAAAGAACCTATCAGCTAGAATGCTAACAAACTATAATTATCAAGAATGACTCCAACACCATTGAAGATACTAAAAGAACCTATCAGCTAGAAGCTAACAAACTTTAATAATGACTCCTAACAAAGAAGAGGGACCCACCGTTCCTGCACTTGAGTAATGTGATCCATAATGAAATTTAGGGATGAGTGGATCATCGAAGCTGGCATATCTCTCTTGAAATCTTTTCAGACGATCTGGGTTCAGTGCACCAACAGGCTGATCATATCAAAAGATGAAATTATAAACTTAAATATAAATATAAATATAAATTTAATACATGTTTTTATTTAATCTGACTAAAGCAATGGGGTACATAACACCTTTGAAAGGTCTCGAAAAGAAGAAGGATTAGAAATATCCAAGCTCTCTGAATTGTAATCAGAAAGAATCCAGGGGAACACCGGATACTGCCAAGAATAGGTAAGAATAAATATAATGAATAAAAATGAAGGTAGGACTAAAATACTTCATGGAAGAGAGAGAGCACCTGGGTAATATCATTATAACTACGCCCAGCCAGTGTATTGAGTTGCATTAGATATTCAAAATTGCTGATCTGCACAAGGGAAGTATAGAACTCATACACGTAAGAAATGTATATGCTATTATAATACAAACTATTTTTCTTCATTAATTAAGGCTCATACCTCCCACCTAGCCCAGCGCTCCATAAGTTGAGTTCTTTTCAAAAGTTGATCAGGTCTCTGCAACAACAAGGCACTTCCCTTAGGTTTTTGAGCACAACATACACCCTAAAAACTATACCAGAAAATAAAAAATATAACATGAACACAAATGTAAAATTGTAGTAAACATCAAAATAGAAAATTGTAAACCTAATCACATACTTTTATCGTAAGCATGGATATAAAGAAATTAAAACAAATAAACAGTCAGAGAAACTGTATTACCTGAGTAGCCAAATATATATTGTTTAAATGAGGAGGTCGTGCTTGAACAATTGATCGATATGCATTTCTTCGCCCTTCACTACTCTAAAGAGGAATTGGCAGGGAAAATGTAAGAGAGATATAAAACCATTATCAAATCTCCACCTAACAGTTTAGGTTAGATCTTTCACGTTTTACATATTTAAGACCAACCAGTCACGAATCAATCCTTGTCAGATACATTCTTCAGAATTAAATCAAATTTCAGCACAAGGTACAATGGGCCTGTGCATTACCCATACGTCAAGACCAAAAGGCTCTTGGAAGAGAAATAAAACTGTTCTTGAGCCTCCAATAATAGCTTTAGCTTTTAAGGATGAAAAGGATTATGTGTACAAAAGATTTATCAATCATCAATAAAGCGTTCAGAATTATATCAGCATTGAGAATGATCCTAAAACCAAAGGACTTTTTCTTCTTTAAAAATACAGGGAAAGAAACTGGGATATACGAGAAACTATACCCCAAAGTCAAAAAAGAAGTTTGAACGGTCCACCATAAATAGCTCCAGAGCACTTCTTCTAAGGAGGTATCTGCAAAGGAACTAAGACTTTTAAACCACTAATAGTGTGTATATTTTTTTTTTTCAGAATTTTTACATTGCATATGAACAATAACATTGCACAATAATAAAAACAATGACGCAAAAATTTAATGTAATAAAGCAAAAAAACGGAAGATGGTGCTTCAAAAGAGACAAGTATTAAATTCTCTCAAAACTACAGTACGTAATACTATGGATGAAACTAAAACAGCTCATAGACTAATATCAACTACATCAATGGTTCAATGCACATCCAACATATAACAAGGGCCAGCGGTCAACCATCCACTCTGAAGATTCATATTGATCAATCGATCTCCGTGTCCTGCCAATTCGCTGAGTAGACTCACTCTTACCATACTCAAAATGACAACACAAAAATACAACAAATGAATGGAATGGACAGTAATACAATCAACAAAATGAGCTCACCTCCGACTATAGATTTGATGAAGAGAAGACATTAACCAGCTACGATCCTTTTCTTGGTTACCTGCCTCAAAACTGAACTGCAGACCATCTGTTGTGGCACTGGTCTCATTGCTATTGTTATCGACTATAAAATTTATCCTCCTACTGGTTACCTATAACAAGAGCATAGTGCTTCGCATGAGTGAAACTATCATACCGAAGAAAAGAAAACTGTTGAAATTATCAAGTTTGGGAAGGGATGGTGAAAGAGAACAGAGAATGCACATAATATGATATTAAATTTATATGGTGTATTGTAATGCAATGTAAATCAGAGTAAAACTATCGGAAAAATCATCTTTTCCAAGGTTGGATCAGGATCCCTTGGGATATGGGATTTGTCAAAATTTGTTTCATTTTTATTATTAAAAATATCCCTCAAGTATAGGGATTTGATTGTATATGAATACTAATAGGGATTTAGTTATATAGGAGTACTAATAGGGATTTGGTTGTATAGTAATCTAGTATATGTATCTGATGTATTGTCAACATATTTCACCATAATCGTGCGCACTTTTTTTAAAGGTAAAGGGATGGCGGCACACTTAACAGATGAACCCCCCAAAGAAACAGATCCCAAGTTTAAGAGTTGGGATAAAGAGGATTCTATGATCATGGCATGGTTATGGGATGTAATGACCTCATAAATCAATGACACTTGCATGTTTCTCAGCACTGCGAAGAAGATTTGGAAGGCATTAGAAGAGACTTATTCTAAAGCCAAAGATGCTGCCCATATATATATGGAAGGTGAAAACTGTGGCTGCTAAACAAGGAAACAAGACTGTTACTGAGTATGCAAATCATCTCAAAGCTTTGTGGATGGAGTTGGATCATTACAGAATTATAAAAGCCAAGTGTTCAGCAGATGCGGCATTACTCAAGGAGTATTTTGAACAGGATAGAGTCTATGATTTCTTGGTGGGGCTCAACTCTAATTTTGATCAAGTTAGAGTGCAAATCCTTGGTAAGGAGAAAGTAACAGGAATTAATGAGGTAGTGGCTAGAGTGAAGAGTGAAGAAAGTAGAAGGGGACTAATACTGACAGTCTCACTTGTAGAAAGCTCAACAATGCTAGCTGAGAAGAATTCAACTATGATAGTTGACCAAAAGAAAGGAGGAGAACCTTATGTGGAGAAGAAAGGTGAAGGAGTGTGGTGTACCTATTGCAACAAGCCTCTCCACACTCATGAAAAATGATGGAAATTGAATGGAAGCCACCTAGTAGAAAGTGGGGCTCTTAAAACCGAGACAAGGAGTGAGGAAGAAAGGGAGATCAAACACACATAGCTACAAGTACTAGTGAAGAAAGTTGAGAAGGTATGATGCAACTGAACGAAGTAAGGTAGAAAAGTTGAGATCTTTACTCACTAGTTTGGAAAAACCTACAGGTACTTGTTCTTGGCACATTCAGGTACGTTTCCATTTTCTTTTGGACTTAATGCTTTAGATATACCCTTTAACCAATTTTGGATACTGGATTCTAGAGCCACATACCACATGACACCCTTACCTACACATTTCTCCACTTATTCACCTTGCCCTAGCAACAAGAAAATATCAAATAACAGAAGTAGGTCAAGGAGATGTCCAAATAAAGCCATCCATAATCCTAAGAAATGTTCTCTATATCTCTAAATTGTCCACTAGTCTCATTTCCATACAAAAACTCAAAAAAGACCTATCATGTAATGTTATCTTCTATAACAAATCTTGTGTTTTTCAGGACAAGAATTCGGGGAGGCGACTAGAAATGCTAGAGAATAGAATGGCCTTTACTATTTGGATAACCAAAACTTAGCTCTGAAGTTACTCAACATCAATAACTCCTTTTTTTAAGAATCAATAAAAACCATTAGGGAAAAGGTTCTTCTGTACCACTGTCGCCTTGGTCACAGTTCATTTAGAGTCATTAAGCAAATATTTCCTTTGTCTTTTAAGAAATTAGATGTAGAGAGTCTACATTGTGAGGTGTGTGAGCTTGCTAAACACAAGCGTGTACCCTTTCCCATTAGTAATAAAATAAGTACTTTTCCGTTTTATTTAATTCATACAGATGTGTGGGGTCTTCAAATGTTCCAAATATATAAGGTGCACGTTGGTTTGTAACCTTTATCGATGATTGTACTCGGGTTACTATAGTGTATTTACTAAAACAAAAATCTGAAGTCACATTTGTGTTTCTACAGCTCTTCTCCATTATAAAAAATCAGTTTGAAGTATTAAGAGGATTAGGTTTGATAATGCTAAAGATTACTTTAACCATGGTCTTAATTCTTTCTGTCAAAAAAAGGGCATTATTCATGAGTCCCGGTGTGTTAAAACACCCCAACAAAATGGAATTGCTGAAAGGAAAAATGGGCACTTGTAGATCAAACCTGAGCTATGTTATTTCAAAATAAGGTTCCTACGAAATTTTGGGAAGAAGCAGTATTAACTGTTTCGTACCTCATAAATCGTTTACCTTCTAGTGTCCTTGCCTTCAAAACTCCAATGGAGGCCCTATCCTCGTTCTACCCTAATGTGTCCACCTCTAGTAATTTTACTCCCAAAATATTTAGGTGTACGTCGTTTGTCCATATCCATGGTGATAATAGAGGGAAACTTGATCCTAAAGCCTTAAAACGTGTCTCTATTGGGTACTCTTCCACCCAAAAGGACTACAAATGCTATCATCCACCATCCCAAAAATTATTTGTCTCCCGCGATGTCACCTTCCATGAACAAGAAAGTTACTTTGGTCAAACTCATCTTCAGGGGAGAGTACAAGGAATATGAGTCTCTTCTACTTCCTGAATTGACTCTTGAACCTGAAATTGAGATTGAAATTGATTCTGAAAAAGATGGAAATGATGGCGCTAATGTAAGATATGGGAAGAA
Organism: Cicer yamashitae; assembly: GCA_037974755.1. Lineage (NCBI taxonomy): Eukaryota > Viridiplantae > Streptophyta > Magnoliopsida > Fabales > Fabaceae > Cicer > Cicer yamashitae. Next base: position 5,401,651 of record JBBPBQ010020321.1, on the reverse strand, counting down.
TCTAGTATATACAAGAAGAAAAAAGGTCATTCCTGAATCTATTCACATCCAAGAGTCCAATCTGACTTTACATGAAACTTCCCTTGACGCTTCAAACTCTAGTGATCCGATTTATGAATCTTCCCATGCACTAGAACCAAAATTCGACACAACACCAACTTATGATGACCTCCATATCTCAATTGCCCTTAGGAAGAATACTAGGACATGTGCCAACACGCCACTCTACCCTCTATCCAACTACCTATGCTTTGAACAATTCCTACCTACCCATAAAGCCTTCCTCACAAGCCTGAACACCACCACCATACTTACCTCCCTATCTGAAGCATTGTCTGACAGAAAATGGAAACAAGTCATAGACTTGGAAATGGAAGCACTGAACAAGAATGGTACTTGGGATTTGGTCCCTCTACCAAATGGAAAGAAACTTGTAGGATGCAAGTGGATATACACTTTAAAGTACAAGGCTGATAGGTCTATTGAGAGGTACAAGAAGTACAAGGCTGATAGGTCTATTGAGAGGTACAAGGCAAAGTTGGTAACTGAAGGATTTACTCAAACATATGGAGTGGATTACTTGGAAACATTTGCTCCGGTTGCAAAAATGAATACCGTCAGGGTGATATTATCTCTAGCGGCTAATTACAGTTGGAACTTGCACTGTAAAAAATGCCTTCTTCCATGGAGATCTAGAAGAAGAGATTTATATGGACTTACCCCCTGGATATAGTGAGAACATTGCTGCCAACACACCATTTGTAAGCTAAAGAAGGTTCTATATGAGCTTAACCAATCACCATAAGCGTGGTTTGGAAGGTTTGCTAGAGTCATGGTGGGTATAAGCTTCAAACAAAGCGAAGGAGGTCATACCCTCTTTATCAAACACTCGAGTCAGGGGGAGTAACAGTGTTATTGATATATGTGGACGACATTATAGTGACCGGTGATGATGAAAATGAGCAACAACTGTTAGGACAACACCTAGCCAAAGAATTTGAGATTAAAACCTTGGGAAAATTGAAGTATTTCTTGGGAATTGAAATGACTCACTCTAAGAAAGGGATTTTCATATCCCAACAAAAATACATCACAGATCTTCTGCAGGAAACGGGCAAGACAACATGCAAGCCAGCGAGTACACAATTTGATCCAAATTTCAAGACATTGCAGTTGACAAGGAAATGTACCAAAGATTAGTTGGAAGACTCGTATATATGTCACATGCTAGACCTGATGTTGCCTTCGCTGTAAGCCTAATCAGTCAATTCATGAACCAACCAAAGGAGGTACACTTGCAAGCTGCACTCAGAATCGTGTAATATTTGAAAAGAACCCCAGGAAGAAGAATTTTGCTTAGACGAAATGGAAATGTGGGTCTTTAAGCATATACTGATGCTGACTATGTAGGCTCAATTGTAGATAGAAGGTCAACCACAGGATATTGCACTTTCCTATGTGGGAATCTTGTGACTTGGAAGAGTAAAAAACAAAGTGTGGTATCCAGATCCAGTGCTGAAGCATAATTTAGGGCAATGGCACAAGGGATATGCGAGTTACTATGGTTGAAAATCATTTTGGAGGACCTAAAGATAAAGTGAGATGAAACTCTATTATGATAATCAATCTACTATTAGCATAGCACATAATCCAGTGCAACACGACAGAACCAAGCATATTGAAGTTGACAGACATTTCATTAAAGAAAAAATCAATAGTGGCTTACTTTGAACTCCATATGTCTCCTCCCAAGGCAACCTTGCAAATCTTCTAACTAAAGAACTAAACAATAGCAACTTTAAAAGAATTACATCCAAGTTGGAATTGGACAACACCTATTCACCAGCGGGGGAGTGTCAAAAGTTGTTTCTATTTTATTATTAAAAATATCCCTCAAGTATAGGGATTTGGTTGTAAATGAATACTAATAGGGATTTAGTTATATAGGAGTACTAATAGGAATTTGGTTGTATAGTAATATAGTATATATATATATAATGTATTGTCAACATATTTCAATTCAATAAATATATTTTGCTATAATTCTTAAGAGGATTGAATCCTGATATTCATGATTATTTATTTCCTTTATTTCCTTGTTTATAGTTTTGGGTAGCTACGTTTAGGTAATCATTGTTTATTTTTTTCCTCATATCAAGCCTCATTGACCTTTCTTGAGTATCCGTGTGTTTATTTTCTGGTTGAAGAAAAAAGCAGCAAAACTATTTTCAAACCATTGTTTTCATTACAAGCCACTAGTTCTATTTATACTAAAATAAAACCTCTTAATCAAAATTAAACAAGAGAACAAATAACTTCCTAAAGAGAAGATAAAATCAACAAGATTCTCAACAATTTTTTTTTGGTGCAATAAGATTCTCAACAATTAATTATAACTAAATGGAATAAAGTATCCTCATTGATTGTGCATCATTTTCTGCCTCGGAGGTAGTCAAACTGTTGGTCTGTTAGATTATATAAGCAAAAAACCATCATACATCTTTCCCACAACAGAAACACTAGTGCAAAATTCTTCATGCTTCAAAAATTCTCTTGTATGACAACTCATCCAGCTCGGTAAGCTCACATAATCACATTTTGCCAAGTGGCTATGAAATACAACAGATATATGCAGATACAGTGCACACAATCTACAATTCACATAAGTAATATCATCACAACAGTTTCAGTATCAATGGAGGCATTCACATATATAACTCGATTAGTCAAAATCATAATAATCTCTAAATTAGGCTCACAAAACTTACTTGGAAGGTTCCCCGTATGACCTTAAGTGGTCGGACCATTGATGTTGGTAGCTCGAGAACAATTCTTTCATCGAGTTCACTAGGAACGTACCCAGGCACAATGGCTGAAGAACTCTGAACAATGTGTTCATCACTTGCATGTTGAGTACCACTGGATTCTAAAGATGCCCGAACAGTTTGCTCTGCTGATTCAGAAAGTCTAGGTTGATTGTCTCCTTTATCTTGAATATCATCATTATCAACCCTAGCAACCAAGTTCTCAGCATCCACCTGTTCTTCATCTTCATTGACTGCCTCCAATGAGATTGCTTCGGCAGACAAAATTGGAGTGCTCTGGTCATTTTTCTCCCCTACGTATTCTTCATAATCAGCCGCAGAACCTAAATGATCAGATCCTCGATAATTCCTCCTCAAACATCTTCTCATCCTGGATGAACTTTCCATTAAATCTAGTTTCCAGAAAACCTACAAAATAAATTTAAAAAAATAATAAGCACAAAAAATGAACTGAAATACTTGTCCGTTTGATTAGATTTTAGCAGGAGAGGAAAAGCTGGCCAGATCATATATCATCTAATTTTACCCAATAAAAGAATGAAAACAAAAACAAAAGAAAAAACAAGGAGCATCAGATTAAAAGAATAGTGAATTTCTTCAGCAAAATCAAAAGCCACTGGTAAAATTCAGTGTATGTTTTAATTATTCCTTGATTGTGCAACATCCTAGGCTAATTGTTAGTAGTCCTAGTCAATACAATTTCCTAGACATTGAATGTAATTATTGCAGCATCATTATAAATAGGAAGGTGTGTGATCTCATTAGAGACACAAGAAACAAAATACATAGAAACAACATATTTTTCAGCCCCCATAGAAATGTCAGCAACACAATACAAAATGCTGAATTTTCTGTCTTAAAATTCTCTGGTTTATTCCAGGAATAAACACGGAACAACAGCAAGCAACTATATGCACATCTCCCAGAAGACTCTTTCTCGTTATAAGAATTTGGGTTTGGTAATGACAATATGAATATCATAACATACACGAGGTGGGCTGTATAAATTATCTGCAAAAGGCCCAAAAAGACTTCTCATCTCGATTAACTGGTGAATAAGTTTGCGCCATGCGTGGACTCCAGTACTGATTCGATGTCGAGTAACAATATCTACATAAGCACGCCTGTCAACCTGGCAAACATGAAATATTTAACAAGCAGCTTCTCATGTCATATGCATGCCATAAAAACAATTAGTAAACAAACCTCAGACCGTTGCATATTCCTTGCTAGTGCAAAACTGGCTACAAGAACAGCAACATATTTATATGACAAAGCATTAAAATCTTTCCCATACACCGACTTTGTACCAACTTGCTGCAAACATTCCATCCAGGCAACTCCCATTGCTTCAGAGATATTCCACCTCTTGACCCGCTCCACATCACTAGCACTCCTTCGTTGTGCAGATGTAGCCATTGCAACAGCACTAAGACCTCTTCCCGAACCAATTTTTGCAAATCGCTCAAGATCACGAGCAGCTGCCAAAGCAGCAGCTTTTGCAGCTGCTTTGTCCTTCGGAAGAGGTGGTGTTTTGTTAGGGGCTTCCAAAGGTTTTTGAAAGCTTGAAAATGTCTGAAGCCTAGTCTGTTTGCGTTCCAGCAGTGAGGTATCACGCCTGAGGTGGGAAGTTGTTGCAGGAGCTTGGCTTTCGCCACCTGAAGCACCAGCTGCAATCATTGCCAATGCCATTGCAGAAGGTGGAGATGCAAAAGAAGCAGCCCAGGCAGGAGATATCATTGCGAGAGCAGCCTGAAGAAAATAGCAATTATCAATTACACATCCAAAATAATGCAGCAAAATCATCTCAATGAATACATGTGTGTAACACATTTTGTGTTGTTGTATTAGAATCAGAAAGATAGAGGAATCCTTAAGCTAGAAAAAGAAGCAAAAACGAATACATAGAAACAGGTCAATAAAATTAATCAGTGTAAAGAGCTGTCTAATCTCTTTGCGTGTGGGAAATACTGATCCCCTGAAATAATCAACATGGAAATTCATAAGAGAAGACATACATATAATTCTATGCAAAGCAAATTCAAAGGCAATAATCACAGGTCCAATATCTAGTTGTTTGGAAAAAAAGATAATGAAAGGAAAGAAATGTAAGTTTTTTCTTTCTTGTTAGATTGATAAAGAGAATAAAAATATTAATAAGTTTAATATTTTTATACGAGATTACTATAAATATGTAAATAAAATGTAGTGGACATGAGAGGACACACAACTGTAACATAACAGTGTCATAATAAGAAACAAAACATGTAGCAGGTGCTATGTTCGTCTTTTATGATTGAACTTCCTTCATTCCATCAGCTTTATGTGCCCTCATGTGCAGAAACGGAGAAAAACACTAGCTTTTATCTTTCCTTCTGTTTTCATTTGCATACCAAACAAAGGAAAAGACCTCATTTTTTCATTTTCTTTCCTTTGTTTTTCGTTTTGTTTTTCCATTAAAACCAAACGAGTGAATATGAAGAGTATGATATATAAAACTAAGCCAAACCCATCTTATTAAATATGTTTTAATATGTGTATTTATAGGAATGCACAGTAAAGTACCTCGATTGGCAGGGAATCAGCAGCTAATGCACGGTCATCAGCAACAAGGGGATTCAAACCATCAGCAGTAGCAAGTTCATGAATGCTAGCCAAAATGGGGCGCCACCTCCTTAAGACAGCAACAAATGGTGGTAATATAGCCTCAAGGTACTGTTTGCGAAGAGGCTTTTGGTCTCTGCTAACAGCATGGTAAACCTGACCAAGAGTAATACTATGGTAACTACATTGTTGAACACAAAAGCAAGACACATGAGAAAGAATTAAAATCATCAAGCTAAAAATACAAACCTCGGCATAAAGCACGCAAGATGCAACCAATACTCTTTGCCTCTTAGAATCAGAAATTGGCATGTTGAGAACAGGTGAGAGAACACTGTTCAAATTAAGAAAAATAAACAAGACAAGATTGACCCATCTAGAATACATCAGTTTGTTCCAAATTATAAATCTTTTAACTAAATCAGATGATGAAAATAAAAATAAAGAAGAAATAATAGTATGTTTTAATAACAGATTTCTTTCAGACTCCCAAGGGTAGTCAACGAAGGAAGTTGAAATATTTTGTTATGAGCAAAGGCCAAAGAAATTCCTCAAGATGGAGAGAACAAAATAACAAGATTTTTATAGGATTCGGGATGCTCCAGAATGACAAAAACATAAGGTAAAACAGCAAAGAAAAAGAAAAGAGAATAAAGTCCAAAAATAAGAGGAGTGCTCCGGTCTTGGAATTTGGTGTCCAAAAATGTGGCTTTGGAAATTTCATTTACAGTCCTCTTCCTCATCTGAAGCAAACATGGCTTGTGTCGAAAGTGTGAAAGCTCAGGTATGCAAGTATTGGGAAAAACCCAAGTCTCACATTGAAAATAGATAAAGCTCTATAAGAGTTTATAAAAAGCAGCATCCCTCACTTTACAAGCCGGTTTTGTAACAATGAATTTGCCAATATAAAAACCTAAAATGGTATCAAAGCCTATCAATCGGGTCACCTACCATTTATATACATGCACCAAGCCCAATACTGTTGGACGTGATGGTGTATTGGAAAAAACCCAAGTCTACATTGAATATAGATAGGGCTGAGGGCTCTATAAGAGTTTGTGCTGGTCCTATGGACTAAGCCGAAAGATATGTCTGTATCATGTTTCCTAATTATTTGCAGTAAAACTAGTACATTCTAGGCTAATGAAATTTTATCAAGCACACACAATTTTAGATTGAAGGGTTTGGTCTACCTCCATAAAAGTGCTGATCGTGGTTTTCTTCCTTCAGACGCTGCATCCTCAGTATTTGTATTTCTCATCAGCATATGATCTTCACCATCATCATCTTCCCTCATTGATAGAAGAACCATTCTAAGCATACATAAGAACGGCTGGTCACTATCTAACAGCTGGTATAATGCAGCCATCCCTCCCATTCCGGTACCTGATCCTCCACCTATACCAAGCCCACCACCAAGTCCAGACTCATCTAGCAATAATGCTTGGAGCATTGCCACAGACTTCCGCACCAAAGGAAGCTCAATCCAGTTTCCGTTGGCATCTTTCTCCAAAGCAGACTTCCAAAAATCCCATCCACTGCTTCCACCACCAAATGCAGCTGGATTCTGTGGAAGGCCTACACCATACCATAAACGGCTCCGATATTTCCACCCATCAGCTAAATCCTTTGCACAAGACCCGTATGACACAAAAGCACAAGATACGGATTCATAAGGCTCAGCTGCTGCTGCAGCCGTAATCCTTTCCATCACTGATGTAGGAATCTGACCGCTTCCATCAGTCATTGAGGAAAGGGCCTTCAAAAATCATGAAAGAATGAGTATCACCAACATAAAGTAAATATATAGAACAAAATTATACGAGGATGAATAGACAAATCAAATTGACAAGAAGAATGCAAATGCAATGCCAAGAAAAGAAAAAAAACAAAGTTTGCACATGTTTTCTTAAATCTGAAAGACAGACACAAAAGTTAGAGATAAATAGTCTAGAACAGAGAATTTTGAAAAAAATAAAAACATATTTGGAGAATAGAATAGTATGTCATCATTGCATAAATTTTGGAGGGATAACAGAAGCGGCATTGGAGATGCACAAACATAAAAACAAAATACTAATCTATTTATGACATGTAGCATGCATGTGTAGTTTTAGATTACTGTAAGCATACATCTAGAGGGGTTCCCCCTGATCCACTGGATAGTGATCTTCGGTTGTCCGTATCTTCTGTTGACTCGTCAATTGTTGACAATGAAGTAGAGTGTTCACTGATTGGATACAAATTAGAAAGTGGAGATGGGGACACATCTGCAGTACGTGAAGAAGATTGTTTGCTCTGCAACCGTAAATGGTCTTCAACAAGCATAAGTATCACAATTGCATTCTCTACCAAGGCCACAGACAATTGGGCAGCATTATCAGCCTCAGCCTTAGCATCTATTGGGGACAAGCCCTCAGCTGCAACACCAGCCGCAGCTGCAGCAATAATTTGAGTCTGCAGCAAGGGAAAGCTGTATGTAGACGTCATTACTGTTTTTTCTTCCACTCTTAACAAAAATGAGAAACATAAATAATTGTACTTGTCATTTTAGCATATATTTTGATATCTATGTGTACTTCGGCATAGTCATAGCGATTTTTTCCCAGTGTGATAGACATTTCAAAACTAAAATAATTTGGGGGGATGGAGCAACAATAGCAGAAAAAATAACATTATTATGGCATGGCATATCATGCACAAAACTATTTATAAGGAAAATCAGTAACAATAGTAACCAAGATTTACCTGAACCTGCAATTCTCTAGCGGCAAAGTCCAACAAGCCACCTAAGAGCCTCCTTTTAAATATAGGCAATGATTCTTCACGTCTACAAAGAAATTGACCCAAAAAAGAATGATTCCATAAATGACATGAAACTAAATATTGTAAATTGTTGCTAAAAACTTTCAATCATGACAAAAGAGTAATATGGTAGTATAAAAAAATTTATAAAACTCTTTTTCAAAATTCTTCATAATATGTTCAACAAACATAGACTGGGATTATGGTTCTAAATGTTCTTGCTTTGAGTGTGTCTCAGAAGTAATTGTCCTCTTTGAACTACCGTCAACCAATGTGAAACATATACCCGCTTAGGTTCTTCATATTGCCTCATCAAAAGTTTACAAGTTTCTTCAACTTTTTATTCAATTTCAACACTTGGCAAAAGCTGATTCAATCAAACTACAGAGCAACATAAAAAAATTCCTAGGATTCTGCTTTAATAATCTGGAACTTAGGATGCTATGAGCAGTTCTGTGTATCCTGTTCCACATTACACCACAAAGGTTAATACTTCCTAAACAATTTAGAGAACAAGAGGCCGCTTTAAAAACTTGTGATGATGTCAAAAATATTGTCAACTAATGGAAGTGAACTAAGGGCCCGTTTGATGGACAAGAGATGAGACATGATAGGATATAGCTATCATATTCTGACTCAATCTAATGTTTGATGAACAGGATATGATAAGTTATTCCCGAACATTATCCTATAATGTCTCTCTAGTTAAAATTATCTTCTTGAATTTAAGATGGATTAGAAACCAGCAGAATAGAATAAGAACCGTAGTTTACTTAGTTACTCTTATAAAATATAATTTAAAATATACAAAATTGAAATATAATAAATTATAAATATAAATTAAAGAACAATAGAATTGATAATTTGATATTAAATTTAAGTATAAAATATTATAATTAAGTTTTAAAAATATGTATGATTACGTCACAAGGGTAGTTTCGCCATTTTATATAATCTAATAAATTATTATTCAAAACTATCAAAATATGCATATTAATTTAAATTTGTAAAATAAATATAATTTTTTACAAGGGTAGTTTTTCAATTTACATATATATATATATATATATATGTAGCATATCTAAGAAACAAAATAGAATTATTTGGTTACACGTGATTTTTAAAAAAATTGAAATTGTTTATTTAGTAATGTCAATGGATTTTTTAAATATAAAAAAGTATTTCATTACTTATTTAATTCTTTTAGTATTTTTTGTTAATTTATAATATTTTAAAGGATTGTAAGTTAATTTGAAAAAAAACAACATGCAATTATTTTACAACGGTAACATTTGTCAATTAAATATGAGATATATTGGGTTGTGATGAGGTGAGTATCATACACATGACATAATAAAATAACATTATTTTGTTTGTTGTCATGTGTGCATCAAACACAAGATAGAATAATACTTATCCTGTCAATATCCTATCTTATCTTTATCCAGCTTTATATCATATCATGTCTCTATCCTATTATGCACAACAAACGGGCCACAAAAGCTTTACTGGTCAAGTAAAAACTGATGAATGGTTAATAAACCTAACAAATACCCCTCACTCGAGCCCTTTGAACATGAAGCATGGACAGTGGAATGACCCGCCCAACCATGTGCTGAAATTCAAGTTTTGGGAACAGTGAGGATTAAACTCCTAACCACTTGGTCATAGAGGCTCTGATAGCATGTCATGGACTGACTCTGCTAAAGACTTAAGTTGCTCGGCAAGAACTCATTTTAAATCCTTACTAAAAAGACAGTAAAATGTTTAGCTCAAAGTAAACCAAAAAGAGAATACTCACATAACATAATAGTAGAAGTGGAGAGGTAAATGGTCAAAGAGCTCATAATGGATGTATAAACTTACCTTACTCGCTGTTCTCCTGTGCTAGATCCACCTACAATAGAAAGCCACTCTGCACAATGAATTGCCGCTTCAATATCCTGAACAGAATGAGTAACATTGAGTAGCCTGAATCAGCCTAATAAAACCAGAAATAATGCAAGCAGACAGATATGGACAACATAAGTTAAATTTCAACAGAATGATGATGACTATGAACAATATTTCAACAGTCAATTACGGCTCCATACAGAAACTCCAGGATAAAATTTACTTCCTCTTGATGACCACAATTATGTGATTAGTAATTAAAATATTACAATATGTCTTAAAACTTAATTTTAATACTTTGTAGACAAGGCATTGCTCAAAGCCAACAAGTATGGTAAACATTTAAAAGATTCTTAGAATCACACATGCCAAGATATATGTAATCAATATGACAATTTGGCTATATTTTTAAACCTAGTTAATTCCAGTATTCATTTGGTTTCTTGGTTTGAAATATGTTATGCAACCTAAACCCCTTCTGTTGTATTTTTCTCTACACTTGAAATTAAATTATTCCTATACAATGAAATGAAAAGGGGGAAAAAAAGCAGTCTTCTTCATTTATTTATTTTTTTTGAAATGTAAAATGTTAGTTGTTATATTGTTAGTGGATGAGTTGAACTCATGAACTCCTTATCACTCCCTCCATATATCCCGCCTCCAAAACCACTAAGCCACTTTATCATCTTAAACAGTCTTCTTCATATAGGCAAGCCTAAGGAAACTTCAGTGAATCAAAATAAAAATGATTTACAAATTCACTAAAAGTTGAAGCACAGTTTAATGTTTGACATTCAACGGTTGCAACCCCAGCCAAAAAACAAATATTTAGTAGAAAAACAGAAAATGGGCAAATAACCTATCGCATGTGCAGGATGCCAACACTCAACAGCAACATCATCATTCATGAACAATCAAAATGGACAAGAATTGGAAGTAACGGGAACTATGTCAACAAGAAATAAGTTAAAAATCCAAACAAATATCAACCTTCCATCCATCCTTTTGGCGCATTGAGTGCTCAAGCATGATAATTAGGAAGTTATGAATAAGGTCTTCTACGTCTCCAACACTTGTTGAATCAGACAATTTGCTTGGACCCACCTGTTAAAAAAGAGTATGCAATTAACACAGTCAAAGAATTTTCTATTAGAATCACACCCAAAACAAATATTATACAAGTTGGCATGAATTTAATGTGTCTGTTTAGAAAAAGAGAGACAATTTTTTTTACTCATACAAACATTATTACCTCATGGTTTGAGATCAGGACTTCCAAAATCCATTCAGGCCACTCCTCCATGTTTGTCATACTGTTTCTATTTTCAGGATGACTGCAAGCCAAAAATAGAAGATCCTGAAAATATACACAAACAAGCAGCTTAAAGCTTGTTACATCATTGGAAGTCTTGCTTCCAAAGACAAATTGTTACAAGAAAACTTGTTAAATCATTGTGCCATAGACATTGACATTCGTTAAATTAACAATGACATAAAAAGGCACCTAAGGCAACAAAAAGAACAAAACGGATCTCATAGTACCAAAATAAAATTGAAAGAGAGGTTCTGCGGATACACAATAACTCCTTATTATAGTTGTTCTATTTGAAAAGGATAGAAAATATCTGGGAAAGAAGGAATATGTGAAAACAGAAATACAGATTAAATAAGATAGTCTCCTTTGTAGTCCCTCGATGTATCTGCCAGTGAGACCCTTCGAAGTAATCCATGTGTTGAACATCATCAAGAACCAATAATAAACTTTGGATAAAGCAAGTGTTTCAGATACAGATTATACAGCACCATTTGTAGGCTTCCATTTCGATAGAAAAATAACATGTCATTAGGGAAAAATAGGAAAGAAAAGGAAAGGAAACTTAAAAATAGCAACTAATCATGAGTTAAAATAACAAAAAAAAATTGACAAAGTAACAACCTATCCAGCAGTTAGTTTTTGCTGTGTACCAGCCTAGGTGAATAAATAGTCTTCGTGTTTCATCGTTATCTTTAACATCTTAAAATAACAGAAAACTTAAGCCCTAAAAAAATCTGTAAAACATAAATATGTAACAAGAAAACCAAATGCTTAAATTAAGCAGCCATCCATGAAGAAGTAGGTTGAATTGACTAGTTCAAATACATGAATCAAGGAAGTACAATAGCACATCATACTGCAAGCACCTCATAAATCAAATAAAATGCAATATATAAACATTATATATGTATTGTGAAAATGAGAACTGATGAGGTAATACCTGCAATGCTCTGCTCTGCAATGACCTGTGTGCAAATGGAAGGGAACGCAGCAGCACCAATAAAAGTTGTGAATGCTCAAAGCGATGACCAGAATCATAGAAATTCAGTCCATCCTCTGAAGAAGAGGCGTTGATCTGAAATAGAAAGCCAAAAAAATGAAAACGAAAAAATTCAGCCTATGAGGATAGAGAGCCATTTTGGCAACTTGGTCACCAGATTTTCTAAGGAATTCCTCAATAGACATTCAAAGAGGCTTGAAAGCTTTCATGTTTTTCTGTTTATTATGCAGTCTGTTGTGGTTAAAATAGGAAATGTTTTGCATTTATATTGGCAAGTTTATTTCTCTGTTCAATTAATGAACTTCCTTTTTCTAAAAGAAACAAAATAAATTTAGTCAATGTATAATAAAACTTCCTCCCGTACAAAAGATGGACTTATATGAAGTTAATTCAAGAAACTTGCATGGCCACTGTCACAGAATTTTGGAACGAATTATAAATTGCGAATATAAATGTGAAACGAGACAGTAGCATTTTCAACAAATACATGCATCATTGAAACAACATGAAATAAGATTCAAATAATTCCAAACAGAGACATATGGTGGGCCAACATATTCACGGATGTATGTATAATATCCCAATATCTTTGATACCCATGTTTGGAATGCAAAAATCATGAAAATTTAGATACTCGCAGATCCAAGATAGCAATATTCATTTGTATTCAATTATATTTTAATTATTACAATCTAGACCAACGGTATACAAATAGAGACATATGGTGGACCAACTTCTTCACATATGAATCTATAATATACCAATATCTTCGATACCCATGTTTAAATGCAAAAATCATGCAAATTTAGATACTTGCAGATCCAAGGCAATTCATCCGTAATCAATTGTTTTAATTACAGTCTAGAACAACAGTATTTGATAACACAGTATCCCAAAGAGGAACATTATATGGAGGCTTCAGAATGACTTGAAAGCATAGTATCCAAAACGAATATTACATGGAGTCTTAAGATAAAAATTAAAATGCTCCAAGAGTTGTGAGAAATTACAAAGTAGAGTTGCAACATGCTCAAATTTCCTAGCAATGTACAGGTGAACAGACACAATATCTATAAATGTTTTCGCATACACAACACATGAAAGGACACAAGACCACTGTTGTTAATCGCAGATTGCGGAAAATAGCAATTTGTTCAAATTATGTTACGCTACAGCCGCTATTTGACAACATTTTGTACTAAATCATGTATTGAAGAACAATAGCTGTTTGTTAAAATCTGGTACACTATAGCACCACTCTATTTGACAACAATGCACAAGACAGGAAACTAAATTTATTGATTTCATACATTGATTGATAAATGCAGAATTCAGTTGGCATAGGTAGCATGTTGGCAGATCAATACAAACAATAGCTTTGCCTAATCCAATCAAAAATAAGAACTATAAATTTTGCTTGTACAATTTATAAATGTAAACACATTCAAATTTTGAATATTGATGCACATATGCTATTATGTTGAAAATATTAAGAACGTATAAGCTAATAATAACCACAATCGAAAAAAGGCATACCATGAATAAAACATGGTAATGCTGTTGAAAAAATAACTTTCATAGCTGTTGAAAATAAAATATTAGTATGTAAATAAATAGAAAGTCTGTAAGTATTCCTATTGTCTGTAAGCATGTATAAGCTAATAATAACCACAATCGAAAAAAGGCATACCATGAATAAAACATGGTAATGCTGTTGAAAAAATAACTTTCATAGCTGTTGAAAATAAAATATTAGTATGTAAATAAATAGAAAGTCTGTAAGTATTCCTATTGTCTGTAAGCATTTCTATCATTATGTGTATTTATCACATAAAGTCTATATAAAGAACTTCCGCCGTGTAGTTGAAACACACGGGTTATTCAACATGTCTCTCAATATTTTCTTCTCATTCAACATGGTATCCAGAGTCTGTTGAGAGACAACCCTAATCTTCAACTACCCGGTAGACCCACTGTCTCCGGTGAAATATTTTTTTTTCGGCAAACCATGTTCTCAACTCCGGTATTCCCCTTTCCTGTCATTGCTACGTTGTTCCCTCAATTTTTTTCCAGCCGCCCACGCTCTGTCGCCGCTCTTTCCGACGAACGACCACTCCAACCGCGTCGTACACCCCAGATCAGCCCACCCCTCAATGCACGTCGTCAACAAGCCTCCCACACGCGCGTGGGATCCATGCGCCACCTTCTGCCACCACACGTGACGGCACGTCTGGCAGCCGTTCACGATGCCGCTTCTTCAGTGGCACTCGCATCAGCCCTCTGATTCCATATCTACCCTGAGTTTTTAGTTTCGAGTGACGAATATACGAGTTCCAGTTCAAACAGCCCCTGTTTTCCCGGTTCGGACGCGTTTTCTGGCACTCTTTACCAACCATGACGTCTATGTCTGAAACAAAGAGCATTTTTACCAACTACATCACCTCTCCTCTCTATGTCAAAAAATTGAATGATCAAATTATGACAGTTGGGCCGCTGACATCAAACTATGGATGCTTGGTCAAGGTTACGAGGAACATCTCACTCAAAATCCTGAAAAGGTAGTTGCGGCTAAAACATCAAAATGGAAGCAAATAAATGCTCAATTGTGCAGTGTCATTAAGTCTACACTTCATCCAGATGTTAAACCGATTTTCCATCCACATCTCACGTGTGAATCGGTTTGGAGTCAGGCAAAGACACTCTACACAAATGACACTCAACATCTCTATGGAGTTTGTCACCGCTTGCTGAATATCATTACTCTGAAGACGATAGATGACTCTATTTCTTCATATTTTGGCACCGTTCATAGTGCAATTCATGATTTTAATGAGCTTCTCCCTCCTGCTGCAAGTAATCCAGTTGAACAAAAGAAGGAGTTGGATCAACGCAACACCTTCTTCGTGCTTCTTACACTCTATGGCCTACCTCAGGAGTACTCTGCAACTCGTGATCAAATTTTGGGGTCTGTTACTGTTCCGGATATGTCTACTACCTCAGCGATCCTCCTTCGAGTACCAGCAAAACATTCAATTGAGCCCTCTATTACTTTAGCTCCGGGTGACACTGCAGCCCTTGCATCTCTGGGACATAATCAGAGTCACTCTCGTGGAGGACCGTCCAACTCTAAGCCTCGTCCCAAATGTGAGCATTGTAATCGGCTTGGACACACTATTGATCACTGTTGGAAGTTGCATGGTAAGCCTCCGCCTTCGATAAATGCAACTCAGCTTGATCCTTCTACCACTATTCAGACTACACCATCTCCATAGGGCTCCCCAGCAAATTATGAAGATTTCCTCTGATGGGTTCAGAGTCATCTGAACTCTAATTCTACTACTTCGGTTGCATACACTGGTAATTCATTTGTTTACCTCTCACTCATCTTCTCTCGGCCCTTGGGTTCTTGATTCTGGTGCGTCTAATTATGTCACTGGTAATAAAGGTCTTTTTTCTTCTCTCTCTACATCTGGTTTTTTACCTACTATAACTTCTGCCAATGGCTCTCAAACCCGATCTCAAAGGGTTGTCACTGTCCAAATTCTCCTTTCCATTTCAGTTGCATCTGTTCTCTATGTACCTGGATGCCCTTTTAATTTACTTTCGGTTGGTCGATTGACTCGGTCCCGTTACTGTATTATTACTTTCACTAAAGATAATGTAACCCTGTAGGACCGGAGTTCGGGACGGACGATTGGTGTCGGATGTGAGTCTCAAGGCCTCTAATCCTTTCTCCATCATCCAAGACGTGCTCTGCCACAAATTCCCCTCATACTATCCATGCTCAGCTAGGACACCCAAGTCTTACCAAACCTCAAAAACTAGTGCCTAGTTTGTCTAATTGTCCACTTTACATTGTGAGTCGTATCAGTTAGGGAAACACACCCGTAATCATTTTCCTGATCAAGTCAATAAAAGAGTTTTGTCCCCTTTTGCTTTAGTTCACTCTGACGTTTGGGGTCCTTCTCGTACTGTGTCTACTTTAGAGTCTAAGTATTTTGTTACTTTTATTGATGATTACTCTCGTTGTACGTGGTTATTTTTAATGAAAAATAGATCTGAACTGTTTTTCATTTTTGAGCAATTTTATCAAGAAATTAAAACTCAATTTGGTGTTTCTATTCGTACTTTAAGAAGTGATAATGCTCGGGAATATTTGTCCCATCAATTTCAAAATTTTATGGCTTCCAATGGTATTCTACACTAGACGTCATGTCCTCATACACCCCAACAGAATGGAGTAGCCGAACGCAAAAATCGGCATCTCATTGAAACCACACGAACCTTACTTCTTCATGGTAATGTTCCATTTCGTTTTTGGGGGTATGCAGTCTTAACAGCATGCTACCTTATCGATCGTATGCTGTCTTCTGTCCTTGATGGTAATATCCCTCATTCGGTCCCCTTTCCCCATACCCCTCTTCACCCACTACCACCTCGTGTCTTTGGGTCCATATTTATCTCCTAGTTTGGACAAACTGTCAGCTTGATCACTCAAATGTGTCTTTCTCGGATATGATCGGTCCCAAAAGGGCTATCATTGTTATTCTCCTACACTACACTGATACGTTACATCAGCTGATGTTACCTTTTTCGAGTACGTACCATATTTTGAACCAACCCATATAGCTACTGAGCCCCATCAAAACATTAATTCCAAATGTTTGCCCCCAACCTCCACGACCACTACAAACATATCGTCGTCGTCGTCCACCCTGTGCCTGTTCCTGTTCCCATTACAGACTCTCCTCTGACGCCACCACCGAATCCGGCTCTGCCACCTAAGCATAACCTTCTCATTGCTCTTCGTAAGGATATTCGCGCAACACGTAATCCATCTCCTCATTATATTGATTTGTGTTATCGTCGTCTTTCTCTCTTGCATTACACGTGCTTGTCTTCTTTGTCTTCTGTTTCTATTCTTAAATCTCCAGTTGAAGCATTATCTCATCCTGAGTGGAGGCAAGCAATGTTTGATGAGATGTGTGTTCTACAAAGCAATAGTACTTGGGAACTGGTCCCTTTACCTCATGGAAAGTCTTTAGTAGGTTGTCGTTGGCTCTATACGGTGAAGGTTGGCCCTGATGGTAAAGATTGATCGATTTAAGGCTCGCTTGGTGCCCAAGGGATATACTAAGATTTTTGGGTTGGATTACAGCGATACCTTCTCACCTATTGCCAAAATGGCATCTGTCAGATTATTTTTCTCCATTGCAGCAATTCAACATTGGTCTCTCCATCAACTTGACATTAAAAATGTCTTTTTGCACGGTGATCTTGAAGAGGAAGTTTATATGGAGCAACCACCAGGGTTTGTTGCTCAAGGGGAGTCTTCCACCATGATTTGTTGGCTACACAGGTCCCTTTATGGGATTAAACAGTCTCCTAGAGATTGGTTTCACAAATTCAGCTCAGTAGTACAAGAGTTTGGTATGATTCATAGTGAAGCCGATCACTCTGTATTTTATCGTCACTCAGCCCAATGGTGCATCTATCTTATTGTTTATGTGGATGACATTGTCATAACTGGTAGTGATCAGCAAGGAATACTCCAGTTGAAACATCTTTCAACTCAGTTTCAGACTAAAGACCTCGGTAAACTCCTTTATTTTTTGGGTATTGAGGTAGCCTAATCCAATGATGGCCTTGTAATTTCACAAAGAAAATATGTTATGAATATTTTTAAAGAAACAGGTCTATTAAATGTCAAGTCAGTTGATACTCATCTGGATCCAAATGTCAAACTCCTACCTAATCAGGGGAAACCTCTATCAGATTCAGGAAGATATAGAAGATTGGTTGGAAAATTAAATTATCTCACTCATACTGACATTTCCTTCGTTGTCAGTGTGGTAAGTCAGTTCTTAAATTCTCCTTGCCAAAGAACATATAGATGTTGTAATCCGAATTCTTAAATACAACAAAAGTGCACCTAGAAAAAGTCTCATTTATGAAGATAGAGGACATACTCAGACAGTTGGTCGCTGATTGGGCAGGCTCACCCATTGATAGACGATCCACTATAGGTATTGTATACTTGTTGGAGAAAATTTAATATCTTGGAAGAGCAAGAAACAAAATGTTGTTGCAAGATCCAGCGCTGAGGCAGAATACAGGGCCATGGCACAAGTAACATGTGAACTTATTTGGTTGAAACAGTTACTAAAAGAACTTTAATTTGAAGAGGTCAGTCCAATGACACTAATATGTGATAATCAAGTTGCATTGCACATTTCCTCAAATCCTGTTTTTCATGAGAGGACCAAGCATATTGAGATAGGCTGCCATTTTGTTAGGGAAAAGATCGAATCGGGCGACATTATCACTAGCTTTGTAAATTCTAATGATTAGTTGGCAGATATTTTTACAAAATCATTGTGAGGTCCTAGAACTAGTTATATATGTAACAAGCTGGGTGCATTTGATTTATATGCTCCAGCTTTAGAGGGAGTGTTGAAAATAAAATATTAGTATGTAAATAAATAGAAAGTCTGTAAGTATTTCTATCGTCTGTAAGTATTTCTGTCATTATGTGTATTTATCACATAAAATCTATATAAAGAACTTCCGTTGTGTAGTTGAAACACACGGATTATTCAACATGTCTCAATATTTTCTTCTCATTCAACAATAGCAAAAAATGATCATTTCCAATTGGGAAACAGTATAGGGGTAACTGCCACTGATATGTGTTTCCATTGGCTTATGCAAAGGGGATATGCTAGAGAAAGTTAGCCATACCGAGGCAGCCAACAAAGACGTGTAAACATTGTTCGTCATTAGCCTGTTGGGTGCTGCTTGAAAAGCCTTCTGTAAAGCATAGAGTAGCAGAGAAACCTTGTCTTCAAACATAGTACCACCCCTGTCATGGATTCCAACACCATAAAGGTTGCTTGTTGTATCAGAACCGGCACGTGAAACAAATTTCAGTTGTCCCGAAGCTACTAAAGCACCTAAGAGACCAATGATCCCTACAACAATGCCATCACTTTTATCAATATTGTAAACATTTTTTCTAGCACTGTCAGCACTAATGGATAGACTAATGCCTCCAAGATTCTTGACAGAAGGAATTTCAGAGGTAAATGTCATCCTGTCACTGTTAATATCTGGAGAACTAGGACCGGGACTATTGCTACTATCAACAGATTGAGAGCGTTTATCATTGTCTAGTAAGTTGGTTTCACTTTTATCCTCTGATCCTTCATCATCCTGACTTCTTTCAGCATTTTCATTACTGCCATCAATTTCTGTTTTTTCAAGTTCGTGATTCTTTGAAAATGATTCCATTACAGCACTATCTCCAGCTTTAGCTTCCCTCTGGAGGAGAACAAGAAGAGTTTCTATCCCACCACATGCTAGAAATTCTTCTGCAAATGTGTGAGCCCTAGATGCATTAGGCTGGACAACCAACCTGTAGAAGAGATGCAACACCCTAGCAACCTGAAAAACGAAGCGATTAATTAATGAATAATGACTATAATTTTGTTTAGATAATCGTAAAAAAAAACAAGATTCAAATCAAACATGTTGGATTTTTCAAACTAAATAAGAACCATTAAAAATGAGACTAGTAAGTAATGCCAGAACATGCATATTACTTGCATCCAATAACACTACTTCAGGTATGTAGATTTCAGCAAGCTAGGCATTTCTACATTGACTAGATGATAACCACCAGTACCAGGTGTGTCAATGTAGAAGTATGACTTTGGGACACTGCTGTACGAGCTTTTGTTTGAGATTTCCTGGTTGGCATAAAGCTGAAGTCTTGAGTTATTTAAAAAGGAAGGAAAAAGAATATATAACATGAGAAGATTGGAATCTTATGCAGATTTAGGCGCAGCAAACTGGTTCCCTAACATGGGGACATGATAGAAACGACTGGTACTTAACTAACCTATCAGGGTATTAGTACTGGTTTCACTGCTTTATGTTGTGCTGCTAATGGCATTGCCTTAGTAATGGGTTGTTTTGGCTGGAGTAGGTGTAATTCTATTAGCATTGTTTTGGTTTATTTTTGTTTTGGTTTATTTTTGTTCTGGTTTAGCTTGAGTTTGGGTTCTGATTTCTGTTATCTCATCAACTGGCTTGACTGTATAGTGCATTGGTATAGGCTCTACTTGTGCCTGGGACATTTCTAATCCAATACTCCCTCCGGTCCTTTTTATAAGAGACAATTGGGTTATAATTTAGTTAACAAAAGTTGGTGTATTTGGTTCATATTGTGGACCAAATACATCAACTTTTGTTGACCAAATAATAACTCAATTGTCTCTTATAAAAAGGACCGAAGGTAGTAGTCTTTTTCCTTTTCATTAAAAAAATAAAATAAAATTGATCTATGTAGCCGACTTTCTAATGAGAAAAGGATTTGGTGTTGTTTTTGGTGTTATTCTAGCATCATGTCTAACTAACAATGCCTTCTTATTACCTCACAAAAAAAGAGTGAAAAACATTCAATGTAGTGACCCTACTTTACCTGATTGGGTTGTGGACAGTCAGCCATGAATCCAAGTAAACATCGAACATCGGCTGAGACCAAAGAAGGAGGAGCTGCCACTATTAAAAGTTCAACTACCACTAAGAGCTCATCAACCAACGCATTGATTTCACCCACAGGACGTGTTGCCCCAGATAGAGAAAAAGTATTCACCGAGTCAATTTCATGAACAATCCAATAACACCTTCTGCAGCTATCAAGAAGCATTTGAATGGCATTGGCATCACGCATTACTGTTGACTCTGTGAAAACCATGTCTGCAAGTGATGATAGAAGCTTCTTTTGTATGCCATAACTACACAAACTCCAAATTTTTAAATCTAACAGCAATGTTGCGAAGAGCTGCACTTTAAGTGTATGGTTGATCTTCTGAGATTGACAAACAGAAACAACAGCAGCAACGAGTTCCTCATCTCTTACACCATCATGCTTTCCAACATCAAGTGAAGATAGAGTTTGGAGAAGGTAATTCAAAATTTTTGACAGAACCTCAGGCCCTCTACCACGAGACAACTCTTCATTGTTCCTTGGATGTTGAATAGCCATGGATATAATTCTAAATATTGGGGCAGCAAGAGATGTGGTGGCTGAAGACAGAGGAAAATTCCCTTGCAGTGGTTCAAGAGTACCCTCATCTATATTGCTTACTGTCACAGGAAGCAAAGACAAGGGACCACCATAGCCTAATGCCCACAAAGCATCCGCAGGTCGCATTCGTGTAGCAACATGGACTTGCCCAAGAACCTCAGCTGGACGTCGAAGCATTCCTGAATCATAATGTAGGGTCCATAAGACGAGCAGAGATTGATGCAGCAAATTATTCAAGCCTTGGTGCATAGAAAAAAAATTGTATTGCTGACAGTAAATACATGTAATTGTTGATCCCGCAAATGGTTGGTAGTGCCATATTAAACACTGGAAATAGCTAACATTGTTCACAAGAATAGGTCTATTAAGAAGATATGGATGAGTAAAGAACCAATAAAGGAGTGGTACATACATATAAGCCACAGGCCTTAACAAATTAATTTGTGTATCTTTAAGACAAAAAGCCTAGAAAGATAAGTCTATTCCTTAATGAATTATATACTTTTTACCCACTTTAATTTAATTAATATTCATTGTAATACTTTTTGTAAACAATTACGCAACTTTATATGCATATATAAATGAGCTTAATCCAAGTCCTACACTGTTTGTGATCCCTGCAAATTCACACAGTTATGTCTATTGACGTAAAATAAATGAAAACAAACTTTCAGATTAGAGATGCAGAACCAAAGAAGACAATGAGCTACGCTAGAAACCATATTATTAATAAATATATGCAACAAAAAACTTCAGTACTAGAGAAACAACATCCATTGTGGTGCTTATGAATTCCAACCCAAAATATATTAAAACATTTTTTATTTTGATCACATTAACCTACAAGCTAACCTTTCAGAGATTATTTATCAGTTCTCAGGTATCTTTCTGCACAAAAAATCAATATGCATTTATGCAGTGTATAAATATCCACTTTATAACACAGAAGAAAAAAATATCGATCAACGTTCTCTAACCTGAAGCACCAGAGGGTGAAGCATCTGGACAGAAACGCCCATTGAGCAAACTAGGATGATAGAGCAGATGAATGCAACCTCCAATTTCCGCATCTAGAAGCGCACCTTCCTCTGCCTTGCTCTGTACATAGGCATTTGTTGCTAGCCATGGTTGCCCAGCTGCATTACCAAAAGAAGGCAATATATCCCCGCCTCTAGAAGCCAGGCCTGACATTCTTTCCGGACCAATTGGTTCCTTGAAAATGTAAACAGGTCCCATCTCAGCAAACAAAGGACATTGACGACGACGACGTTGCAAACCAGCCATAGTAGGAGGAGGGTTAGTTCCTATGCAGCAAAATGCCAAAGGTTTTGAAATTCGAGGGAACTCAAAAGGACGACTTTCATATAAAGATCCATCTACATATAACCTGACTTCACTTTCTGCTTTGCCAAGAATTCCATGCTTGCCTATATGCTCAAGACCAATGAAGTACCAGCATTGTGGTTTGAAAGCATAGGTAAAATGCAAAGATGACTTTTTTCCCTTTCCACTAGCAGTTTCAACAACCAAAAATTGAGCATGAAAATATGCCTCTATACCCTGATTATCACCAGATAAAAAACTGAATAGCCGTGGCATGTGCACTGTACCTTCGCCAGCAAGCGCACTAGCTGCAGCAGCAGCTGACATGGCTGATGATTTACCTGACCTAGCCGATGCAGCTGCAGCAATCGCAGCAGCAACTGTAGCTGTATTCAATGTGTCTGCAAATGATTCAATATAGATCCATGTTGCAAAAGCATATCCATTGACAAATGGCCAACGGCTCTCACCAGGACCAAGCAAACCAGAACTTTCACCATCAAACTCAAAGGTGCAAGCTGGTCCTCTTGACTCCTTTCCACTTATTGCTTTCTCCAATGCTAGTGTTAATCGTGGAGCCCAAATTGTGGTAAGTGTTTTAGTAATGACTTGAAACCATCTATAGAGATCACTAACGCTGAGAGAATGGCCCGCTAAGTATTGTATACAGTGGCACAGAGGAGTTCCATCCCACCTCATTTGTCCATTTAAGCCAACATCCACTGTAAAAATCTTTTCAGCTGTTCTCAACAATACTCCTAACAGACCAGCCGATGAGCACATTGCTCTATTTCTAGTGCAAGCCCTTATTATGGCAAGTAGTCCCCTAACCATCCTTGTCCTTGGTGACATGACATCATCATTATCACCTACGTAAGGAAGCCAAGGAATCAGCTCGCCTGACACAATGGCAGCACGGGAGTTCAACATTACACTCGGAGGATTATTATCCTCATCCTCCTCAAAACTTTCAACACCACCCATTGTTGCAAGAAGTGAATCAACAATTAAGAAAGGTACGCTGTCCATTTCTTCACCACTCTCAAAAATTTCTACACCACTTGCAATATTCTTTATCTTATCCATACCTTCAGGTTTCCCCATAATAGCAGAATCAACTAGATGCAGCAACTCTGGAGATACATTCGGCTTTGTATGTTTTTGCCTGGACTTTGGTGGAGATTTCACAGGAGAATATCCAGTAGAATCAAAACTAATTGATGGAGAAAACTGCTCGTTTGTGTGACCAAAATGCCCGTCTGACCCAGGGCTATGAGAAAGATTATCAAGATGCAGGTCAGCAACTAGGGAAGAATCATACTCTACTGAGCACGACCCAGATGAATATCGAGAATCCTCTGCGTATCCACCATCTGAGTGTTGTCTTTTATCAGAACCCGGTGATCGGTTTGAATCCTCAGACTCATTATTCTTGTCTTGATCTTTCAAAGATACTTGCTCAAACTGGTCCTCAACCATAACTGTAGTTGCGGAATCAACACTTTGATCTTGCAAGTGTACCTTTTCATCTACATGTTCAACCTCAAAACTACTGCTAGCATTTACACTTTCCTGATGAGGACTCTCAACAAATTGTTTTATATCACTATCTACTACTCCATGAGAATCTAATTCATTACCAGATATTTCCATCTCTTTTGGCTCTTCCTCCTCTTCCATTATGCTATTTCTGAAGAAGCTAACAAATATTCATTCCAATTATGAAAGCCCAATCCACCTGCATGTAATAAAGTAAATTCAGAGAGAGATCAACAGACCAAAATATTCAAGATTTGGATACCATAGTGATCTATACAGTTAAAGCACCGATATGCTATGCTAGGGTAGAGATGGGATCAGATAAGTCACCACAAGAACAAATTATATATAATAATAATAATAATAATAATAATAATAATAATAATAATAATAATAAACAGTGAATTTTACGGCAATCCTTTTTAAAGAACAGGCATATGTCAATTTTTCAAACAAGAACACCATGGTCTGTATGGGAAGACAGCAATCAAAAAGATAGAAAAAAAGAGTATCAATATGTAAAATGAACCCAAAAGGGTATAACTTCAATGACCCAATGTTGTCGATGGCGGATGGAGGAATATGGTGGAAGGCTAAAAGTCCGCCATATAAACATGCCATTGCGGCCTATCGCGCCGCCATGGTGGACATTCTTTCACAAATTACCTATGGTGGTTGTCCAAAAATTCACCATGCCATGGCGGAATGGCGGCGCCATGACCGCCATTTAACAACACTGCAATGACCAACCTTTTTCTATGTACCAGAGACTTGATCAATTGTGAAACATTTATTAGTCTTGGCTAACTAAGAGCATCTCCAACGGGAGTGCTTTAATGGGCTGTTTAACTTTAAGAAACATGGGCTGTTTAACTTTAAGAAACGGTCCCTATTGATTTTCACCATTTGAGCATACATATGTGGCTGCCACAAGAAAGGACGGTTAGTTGCTTAAGAATAAAAAATGACTTCTAAGTAAGAACATGTGGGACCCATCTTATGTTCTTAAATGAATGCACCATTGGAGTAGAAACATGCTAAGTTACTTAAAGTTGAAGCAGCATGATGATACGACCTACCAAAAGTGAGTTAAGCAACTTCACATGTAAACCGTAAACTTTTGACAATGACAACTCATCAAGTCCTCTAGCACCAAAGGGGAAAATTGGGTCCAGTGCGGTAACTCAAAAGCAACAAAGACAAGCTTCAGTATGACTGAACACACCATAAATCATTATACAGCTGAAAGAATTCTTACGAATACGAAACTCTACAGTACACTACAATAAAATTAATTCATTAACTTACTCGGCCAGCTCGACTGACAAGTTCAATGCCTAAGGTTTGAGAACAAATTCACAAGAAGTAAAGTTTCACAAAACTTGAAGCTCAAAATTACTAACACTGAGACCCGCAACACTATTTAGCTAAGCCAATAAATAGTATATACAGATTCTAAATATTGAAGTTCAATTCAAGCAAATGTTGATAATTAGTTAGATTAAGTTCAATTCAACTATATCCTAAGCAAATCAACGAGAACACAATAAAATTATGTAAAACAACAATTCAAATCACACAATGCACAAAAAAATGAAAAGTCGTCGTTTAGTTAAAACGACAAAAAAAGAAGTCACCACCAGATCTTGCTCAAACGACAAACTAAGGAAATCAAAATAACTTAGATCGCCTCGCATTGCGAAAACGAGATCGAGAAACAGTAGATCTCAATATAATCGGGAGCATTCTCACACGCAATTCGATCGGAGCTTGGTGACTCCTCCTCCGTACAACAAAATGCACGGATCGCAATGGAATCGATGCTGTTGCTTTGGAAACACGTAGAAATAGAGAGCGGTTAGAGTTTCGCGAACCTTCTAGAATATTCTGGCTCGGAGTTTGGTTTCGGTTCGATCGTGAGGTTCAGATCGAGGATTCGATGGCAATGAGAGAGAAAGTGTGGAGAGAGAATCAGAGATTGAGAATTAGGAGCGAGAGAGAGTGAGGAAGAAGGAGGAGATGGAGGTTGTTCGTGTTGCCGTTTTGGTTGGTTGGCTGGTTGAAGCTATGTATACTGATGTCTGTAATTTGGCCTCATTTCTTAATTCTTACAGATATACTCAGTTGTCTACTCTGGTTTCGTCTTCTTACCGAGTTCATTTCTTATCCTTATTATTTTTATTTTTTTTATATGTTTATTTTTTTTCTGTTTTTACATCAGTTTATTTAAATTAAATAATTATAAACAAAACTTGCAAATTCAGAATATGTATATTTGTACAGGTTTTTAACCCCGCGATGGAGGATATCCATTATCACCGGAAAGTTATTAGATTTATCCAATCAAATCACTAATGTTGAAAGATTTTAGTAACTAAATTAAAAAACAAAGACACTGTATAGCTAATATGATTTGATTCATGTATAAAAAAATTTACTTATTATACTTTTCAATTATTAAATAAGGTTTAATTGCAGTTTTAGTCTCCTTATTTACACTGATTCACGAAATTGGTCCCTCTATTTTAAAGGTAGACAGTTTTGGTTTCTCTCTGATTTTTTGGCTAAAAAATGATGACGTGAGATGTTTTGAATAACATGACATATGATACGATGATGTAGAGTGATTAACACCCATTAAATTATAATAAAACGTCGTAAAAATTAAACTTTCAACTTTGAATTTTTTCGTATTTTTAATTTAATTAATGACATATGAATAATTAATGAATCTACATGGTTTTATATCATAGAATTGTATGTCACATCATTTAAAATATATCAAATCATCATTTTTTAGTTTAAAAATCTTAGGGAGGGACCAAAGCTGTCGACTTTTAAAATAGGGAGACCAATTTCGTGAATCAAATAACATCATATATATATATATATATATATGTATAATTTTTTAAATAAATTTACAAATTGAGAACTTCAAAGCTAAACACAAAATTGAGCTCCTTATTCTCATACCCATTGTGGCGACAATATTGTTATATTTCTGTTTTAGGGTTCAAATTTTATGTGGTGTTTGCCTTATTAACAAGTATATTTGACCTCTCATCTCATTTTAAAAATAAATTTTATTGTGATTTAATTTTATTGAATTTGATTTCATAATTTTTAATTTTATCTTCTATTTTGTGTATATTTTCTATAATATAGTAAATAATTTTATATTCCTCGTCAGTCCTTGATTTGAGTTTAGAATTTTGCTTTGCAATAAACTATTTTATTTTATGTTGTATAATATTATATTCCCACTTAGAGATGTTAATTTACGCTTGTGTACGATTATTTTTCACATGTTGCCTTATTGAGAGTCTCACAAATGAGAATTGTTTCTCTTTAGAGACAGATGGGGTCATGCATTTGTAATGTGAGTTCTTCCGGAGAATATTTATTATAACATTATTTTATTCATGCATATACATGTATTAGTAATGCTTCTTTTGGTCTTTTTACGTCTTTATTTAAAAAGTTAAAGTTAGCATAACATAATTTAAAACAACATAACACATTTCTATTACCTAATTCTTAATATATTTTTTTCCCAAAAGTAATCTAACATATTGAGAATTGAGAACCATAGAGACAGAGTCAATAGTCCAGTCCCAAACTCAATGCAGCAAGACTATTTCTATATCAGAACTTCAATTTATGTCCCATCCACAATTTCTCTAATGTCTCTTCTCTCATCTCATTTTAATGGTAAATTTTCTCACAATATTTTTGGTAAGGTAAATATACTCATTATTTCTATGTATATTTTAAAATCTTTTTTTTTTTCCTTTAGAGCTTGGTTTTATAACTATTGTGAGATTGATAGAGTTATATATATTTTTCAAAAATAGACCGCTCATTTTTGTGTTGTAATTAATTGGCGCCTCACTCCAAATACCGTAAAACACTAATTATAACGTCGTAAAGGCAAAAAAAAAAAATATTTTGGTTCTAAATAATACAAATTTTTAATTTGATATTTTTTATTTCAATTAATCCATCATTCAACTTTTGATTTTTTTTTTTTCATCAATCAACTTTTCAATCAGTATTATTATATGAGATGTGGAGTACACTTAAAAGACTTACTTTAAAGAGTAAAATCATCAAGTGTAACAAAAAAATTGGTGTGGGGTGTAGATATCAATATAAAAAGTTTGAAAATGGGACTACAGAAACTCCTTTATATTAAGAGAAATTCTATTATCTCACCTAAAAAAACACATAACCGATCTACTTTTTTGTTGTAAAACATTAAAAATAATTTTTTTCCAAGTTTTTTTAAAGGAAAATTGAAGATTGACTAAAGCAACCTTTGTAGTTTTTTAAATTACTTTAAAATATTTTTTTGAATTTATTGTTAATATTATACCTAAATACGTAGAAATTATGCAGAAACTATAAATATTAAAAAAAATGAATAGATTAAAAATTAGTATTTAATATATTAAATATTATTTAAAAATATGTAAGTGTTCCCAAAAAACAATTATTTTATTTTAAAAAAAACATAGAAAATGGGATGATAAAAACCTCTTTATTTTATTTTATTTATTTATTGTCTTAGAAGAGATAATAAATATCACTTTATTAATTTTTACAAGTTTGCAAGTTTGAATTCAAAGACAAAACTATATTTATTAGTAATATTTATGTATTTTGTTCTATTGGGCAATGACTTTATGGGCTTTAATTTGGGTTCATTTTCATGAAAGGTCCAATACAAACTCCCACAACAAAAGGCCGTAAAAGAGCCAAAGTTCTTCTGAGAAAATTCAAAAAGCTTGACTTTTAAGTTTCAACTTGGCGTGTCCCACACTGTTCTTCTGATTCTGAATGCAACGAGAAAAAGAGAATCGTCAGCAATTAGTCTCCAAGGTTATGAAATATGAAACTTCTCTTTCACCTTCAATCTTGATTCTTTCTTCTTCTTTTGTTTGTTGATGAGTTTTCCACCACCCCGTTATCGTAACTTTCAAAATCGAGTCATTTGGTTCCATTCGTAACAAATGGTTTATGCATTTGTATATTTGTAAGGTTTTGATGTCCGTTCTTAAAAAGAATGAATCTTCTAGTTCTTGATATTTGTTTTTTATATGCTACCTTTTCTAAAATAAATATGTTAATTTCCTTTGTCTTGATGATCTAAGGTCATATCTAGTCTTTTTTATTTTCAGAACAATTATATTATTTAATGTTCAATATGATAATTACAGTTTTTGATATGTGAATGTGTGTATATGAAAGAACTAGTCATGGTTGTTTTTCTTATATGTTGCATTGCATTCATTTGGATACAAATTTTGTACTCCGTCTTCCTCCATAATCCATACATTAAGTGTTACGGTCAAAAAATAGGTGCAGTTTTATCTTTTCAATACAAAAATACGTTAATTCTAGGGTACTACTTTTGTAAGCGGTCCACCATAAATTAGTACTTAAAAGTCATTAGGAATTTTAAGAATAATTAACAATACTTTTTAGAAGTAATAGTTCGTGACCTTCCTCGTATTTATGAATAAAACGGTTACGGTTACGCGATTGACGTTGATTCAATATAAAACACATATTTGTTTTTTTTCTTATTTTTGTCAAATTAGTATTATTGAAGTCACTATTTTAGTCATAAAATGAAACGACATGAATATTTACTTCGAAGAGACGATGTAGATAGTCGTGGTGTCAATGTTAAAATTTGCCTATAAAAGTAATTATTTTAAATTTGAGTTATCTTTCTTATATCCTAATGTTGTTTTGGACATAAAAATGGAGAAACTACAAATAGTAGGTTATGATTGAATGCACATCAAAAACTATCTAACCATAATTTCAAACACGCTTAATTTGTGATGAAATAATTTTTTTTTTTGCCACAAAAATGCAAAATAATTAACCCAATTAAAGTGTCTTTATGGTTTGTATATGATATATGAAAAGTGAAAACTGAGTTATTTATTATTATTGTTATACTAACATATTTAAGGCATGATGTTACAGGCATATGGTATTTTGAGGTACTTATGATAAGAATTTAATTGGTGAGGATGGCTAACTCGGATCCTACAAGTTCAATTGATCAAAACTCTGTTACAGAAATTGATGGTCAAAGGAAACCTCGGATTCTACTTGGTGCTTGTGGAAGTGTAGCTGCTACGAAATTTGGACTGGTAATGGAAGCTTTTTCAGAATGGGCAGAAGTAAAGGCAGTTGTGACAGAAACAGGTTTTCAATTTGTTGGTAGTAGTGAAGCAGTACCATTAATGCTTGAGGGTGTAGAAATATTTTGTGACTATCATGACTGGAATAGTTGGAAAATGATAGGTGATACTGTACTTCACATTGCGCTTCGTGATTGGGCTGATATCATGGTCATTGCTCCTTTGTCAGCACATACTCTTGCCAAGGTATATATAATGCTATTAATTAATTGCCATTTTTATTATTCTATATGATATATTAACAATTAGAGAGATGGTGTTGTGTTTTAGATTGCTGGAGGACTATGTGACAATCTCTTGACAAGTATTGTGCGAGCATGGGACTACAAGAAACCAATGTTTGTTGCACCATCAATGAATACTTGTGTATGGAGAAATCCTTTAACAGAACAACATTTCATGACCATTGATGAGTTAGGCATTTCTCTTATCCCACCTGTTCGAAATTTGCCAACTCATATGAGTGAAATGCCTGATCCTTCTATCATTTCCTCACATGTTAAACGCTTTTATAATTCAAATATTCCGAAAGATGAGGTTTAGGGATTTTTTAATCATTTTGAAAGAAAAAATAATACTCTTTTTTTTTTGTCTCCTAGAGTGTTGCTTTGTATAGTAGTAGCATGCTCTTGACCTCTTTTATACATTGGAATATATTCATGTTCACTCATTACAAATGAAATTGTAAATGTTGCTTTGTAGGATGTTATTAATCTCTTTGGCAGGTTTTCTTTCTTTCTTTTTTTATTTTTATTTTTTTCTCTCACCTCAATGTTTTTAAAAACTTTCAAATACATGTTTGTATTGTGTATTGTCTAATTGGACTGTCGAAATAAAGGAGAAGACAAGGATAGAAATTCTTATTGATGCGTATTTTTAGTATTGACTTGGTACAATATATAAATATAATACATTGAATAAAGATCAAAAATTAAAGCAATTAATAAAGTCTATACAAGAATAAAAACGCACGGCTATGGATTGAAATTGCTATAAAGGCTATATAAAAGCCATTTAATAAAATTGATATTGGTCTACTAATTTAAAATTAATTTGCACCTTTCTTTCATGTGTATGTGTTGCACATCAGGTTAATTAATGTGATTGACTCCTAACATACACCTCAAGATTGACCAATCTTGACACATTTGGAGGATATTAAAGGATGAGAGAAGAAGCGTTGTTTTCTAGTTTCAAAAACTGTTTCAAAAGAAGATATTATTGGGTTGAGTCGCGGACTAGTAAGACAAACTATCAACCACGAAATCCACAAGATAAAACAGCTCAAACAAACTGTATTGAGTCGCGGACTAGCAAGACAAACTATCAACACGAAATTCCCAAGATAAAACAGCTCAAACAAATTGTATTGAAGTTCTACTGCACCGTAGAAAACTGTTCTAGAATTACACTTTCAAAACTGTTCTAGAATTACACCTTCAATATGACGCATAATGTTTGACAAGATAAACTTTGGTGTACTTTTCACCGACACTCTCCTCTATATAGTGATGGAAACAAACTCACATATGTTAACTATACAATGTGAGACTTAAGCATTTATAGAGTTGAAAATTACTCAATATATGAGAGTTTTTCAATGTGGGACTTAAACAAATTTTTAAATTCACACACTAACATACTTTATGTTCCAAGAATCCTCCACTTGAACACTTGAATTACAAAAAAATGTTTCTGAAGTACCGTCAAACGCTTCTATAAGATTGTGTATAACAAGAGGTGTCTTATGACTTCAACATTTGCATAGTAAGTAAGATTCAAATTCAACGAGAGTGACTCGTAGTCTTGAACTCTATCTCTGACATCAAACTCACACACAACCTTTTCATAGAGTGTATTTTCAAAAGCTCGTGCATTAATGGTCCTGCACGTCTATCTCAATATAGTGAACGCTCTAGGAATTATGCCTAAAAGTTCCATATGAAGCGGCCTCACTTCCACATTCACATAGATGAGTCTATCAAGAGTACTCATGTAGCTAGGTACTCCACTCCACATAGAGTATATATCTCATTAAGAGTTTTTATTACCTCACCCTATCATGTAGCTAGGTACTCCATCCCACATAGAGTATATATCTCATTAAGAGTTTTTATTATCCCATCCTATCATCGCTTTAGGAATCATGCTTCTCCGATTTATAATAGTATATTCATCTCATATCACTTCACGACTTGTTATTACCCATTAAACTAATTATTGGGATCTTTAGTCTTTTAGGTCAGGTTACCATCATGAGCGACTATATAGGCATTAGTCTCATCCTTTTGGATATATTTTAGGACTTTCTCTCTAGCTAACTCTTTCGTCAAAGGATTTGCTAAATTATTATCACTGCATATATGATCCACTATAACAGCTCCTTTAAAAAGTAACTCTTTAACAGTGATGTGCTTACAACATATCTGTCGTCTTTTACCGTTGTAATAATGATTCTCAATCTTAGAGTTTGATGGGACAAACTTTATATGTCAAAACAATTTGGTGGAATGGGATTCAAGAATCTTAATGCCTTTAACCTCACTATGCTTGGTAAGGGTTGGAATTTTATTACCAAGCCTCGTAGTCTTACCTCTCGGCTTTTTAAAGTCAAGTATTTCCCACACATTGATTTTCTCAATTCAAAAATTGGTCACAATCCTATATCTTCTGTATGGCGGAGCTTATGGAGTGCTAAATATGGTTAATGCACATACTAGATGGAGCATAGGCATAGGGAAAACCATACCCATGTGGGATTCTCCTGGGTTGTTAGACCGTCAGGTAATTCCTAAGCGCTTAAATATTTTTGAATCATTGTCTCAATTATGTGTTTCTAATTTTATTAATATTGATTCTAAGTCTTGGAACACCATTCTAATTAAAGCAACCTTCCATGATTACATAGATGATGCTATTGTATGCACTCTGCTGATACCTTTAGTGCAAGATGACAAACACGTGTGGAAAGAAGAAAAGCATGGTTCCTACTCGGTCAAGAGTGTTTATCGCCTTTGCATTAATGATCTAATTGATACAATTGACCTTAGAGCTGCATGGAATTGGTATCACATTTGGAAACTGAAAGCTCCTCCAATAGTAAAAAATTAGTTGTGGCACGTATGTCATAATTGTCACCTAACGTGCCACAAATTGTAGTGGTGTGGCGTCTAGTGTTCGTCAGATTGTGTTTTATGTGCAGGTTCAGTTGAAGACAACAATAATCTGTTGTTCGAATGTCATCATACTTCCCGAATTTGGCAGATTACAAGGATCAAAGCTAAAGTGTTCGCGGCTGCAACACCAGGTCCCTCGGCTGCAGCAATCTGCTTCAAAATTCTGCAGATAGTAACACAACATCAAGTCGCCCTCTTTGCAGCAACAATTTGGAGTATTTGGAAGCACACAAATAACAAACTATTTGTTACGACCTGAAAACTAAACGCCGTGACCGGCGCACAAGCTATACTCATAGTCTGACAAGTCTACCAATTAACTTAATAATTAAGCGACTAAATAGTTCTCAACAATCATTTAAAATATATATATATATATATATATATATATATATAATTTTTTTTTTTTGAAATTTCGATTCAACGTTTCCAAATTTATAAAATTCCTGTTTAAACTTTCAATTCAGACATAATTCAAACAGCATAATCTAATATTCAATACATCTCCCAAAAAGACTTTAAAGACTCAAAATAGCTGCAAAATACATCACAATTCAACAGACTTTACAAAAAGGGTCCTCGATCAAAGAGATCTACCAAAAAATTATATGATCGAGACTTGAATCTACTAACAACTTACTACTCAGCTGCATGTGAATCTGAAAAAAATAAACATGAAGGGGTAAGTCACAAAGACTTAGTGAGGAGACAACAACCACCACCAACTAGAAAAGAAACACACACAAAAACACGGATAATTATTTTGCAATCTTGTGGCAATTATATTAAACAATACTGCCAAAAATATAGATATCTCTCAAGTAAAGTATACACACGATAAAATCATTAAACTTGTAATTTAGTCGTTCAGGTAAAAATATTTAAAATCCAATTTATAGAAAAGTGAAATCACAATGAACAACAACACAAAAATCATAGTAAATCAAACAAGTAAAAATATAAATTCTTAAGAACCAAGAGGGGGTTTCATCTCATTGATAGCCTTTCCTCCTAAAGGTGACATTTCCCTTAGGGGTGGCTTCATCTAACGGATAGCCCTCTCCTCTCAATTCCGCAACGAATCTTCACGCATCAATTAGGGAGCTTACATCTCGTTGATAGCCCTCTCCTCCTACGGATGACATCTCTCATATGGGCGGCTTCATCTAACGGGTAACTCTCCCTAATCAAAACGATGTAATTAGGTGCACCTACGCCGTTAACGATTTCATAATTGTAACGATTTCCACAACATATATTTAAAAGCTTTATAGCTCATAAATAAATCAAACTACAAACATATTACATAACAAAGACCATGAAAATAAATAAATGACGAAATCGAGATAAATTCAAAGGTTGTGTTTTCCTAATTTTTAAATAAACATTTTAACATTGAAAACAAGTAAAATAATAATTATAGCAAAATAAAAATATGTGACAATGATCGTCGTCTACTCACCACTATGGAGAATCGACTAAGTTTGTTCTTCAACAACTCTCAGAGTAGCAAGCAAAACCTTAACTGACAAATCTGAGTATAAAAAATATTCTCAAGAGTTTAGAAAAATTATTCTAAAGCCTAACTAACTATAGGAAACCATAATAATCCTTTAAATCTACTCTAAGCACAAAAATAAGATTTTTAACAAAAATTACATTTTTCTAGAGATTCATACTAGCTTTAGAATTGTGTATTTACCTCAAAGAGTCTCAATGAACATCTTTCAAAGAATGGTTTCTCTTCTCCTTCCTTACTCACTAACCCTAACCCCCAAAATTCTAACAAAGAGTATCTGTAGGAGGATGAGAAGTTATGCTCTTAGGGATGTTAAATTCATTATAAGGGTTGAGGGTTTAGGTGTGTCATTGGTGTTGTGGAGTGAGAAGAAGCAAGGAGAAAAAAGAAGAAAAATAAAAATGGGGGAGGATGGATGCTTGTCGAGAGAGAAAGAAGAAGAAGGAGGGAAAATGTGAGGTGGAAGAATGAAGCGGAGTGGAGTTAATTTGTTTTATTTATTTACTTATTTATTATTATTATTATTATTATTATTATTATTAATTAATTATTTTAATTTTTTTTCTTTGAAATGAAACGGGATGTTTCCTATGGAACCATGTTCACGAGCAAAGTGGACAAGTAAGTAATCGTGCGCTTTACATGCTAAAGGACTGGAATTCTGCGTGGACAACAATGTTACATACAACAACAGTGTCACAAACAACAGTAGAGTAATATGACAGAAACCGACTATGAGTCGATACAAATGCAACGTCGATACTTTGTTTTCTCAAAGATTAAATAGAGTAGGTATTATAATTTGTATCCGTGATGACTAAGGAAACTTTGTGCTTGCCAAAGCAGGATGAAAATCACATATTTGCTATGTTGACATATGCGAAGCGACCAACCTCCTCTATGCATAACTTTGAATTAGGTTCATGAATTCCAATTGAGACCTGTTGATTTTGAACTTTACTCCAAAAGCGTAGTTGATTTCTTCCACAGTTTACATAAAAACGTCATTGAGTTTAGTGCTATTATTGATGATTGTAGACGTCTTTTTAAAAAAATTTATAAAAACTTTTGTGTTGAGTTCATTAGGAGACAAGTCAATGTCGTTGCTAATTTTCTTGTTCGGGCGACCATATCTTTAGCTAGTTTCCATTTCTTTATTGACGCCCCCGATTGTATTAAACATACTATCATGAATGAAATGCTATAAGCTATTTCTAGTAAAAAAATCATTCATGAAAAATAGTTCATGCATGATTATAATATAGTTTTACCCACAAATTTATGTCTCATATAACAAAATTTCATCGAAAAATTTGTCACCGAAAAGATGACAATGATGTAAGATGAACGTGGATATATCATATAATCAACTACGCTGTAACATCAAAATATCTAATGACAAAAGTTTGCGGATATATTATTTTGATTGATATTTCACAATTTCAATGATGTATTATCCCACTTACAAAATTTGGGAACTAATTTGAACGAAGCTTACAATTTCAAAGATTTGTCTATTCATTCGTCCTTTAACTTTAACATGTGCCACAATTCTCAAAATCGGTTTCCCTATTTTAAAATCTGACATTTTTGCTATTTATTATGACTTTTTAACTAAAAGATGACAATGTGACGTGTTTTAAATAACATATCATATGATACGATAGTATAGAATGATTAACAAATACGAAATTGCAATAAAATCATCCAAAAAATTAACTTTGGATTTTTTTTCTCTATAATTTAATTAATGACATATGAATAATTAATGTATTTAGATAATTCTATATCATAAAATCGTATGCAACATATTTAAAAAAGTGTCATCTTATTATTTTTTTAGTTCAAAAATATGAGAGAAATACAAAAATGTCGGTTTTTAAAATAGAGACACCAATTATATGAATTTGTGAAAACAGATGACCAAAACTGCAATTAAATCAAATTTTAATTCATTTACACTATTTATTGTAAAGTGTTTTTATACCGGCGGTCAATTTCAACCGTTAAATAATTAAACATATTTGACTTTTATTATAATTATATTTAAAATCATAACTATAAATAGTTATAATGTATTGTAAATGTCATGTTGCATGATAATTAAACTCTTGGTTTAAATATGTATTTGGTCATGCAAATATATCACTTTTTGATTTTAGTCTCTATATATTTTTTTGTTTTGATTTAGTCCTTATAAAATTAGACACGATCGAATTTGGTCCTTAACGTTAAATCAACATTAAAAGAATAAAGAGTTTTTCAAAAATCCCTAAACCCTTCTTTTAATTTTTATTCACATTTTCTTTATAAAATAACACTAATTATTAAATGATCGATAAATAAACTTATTACTCAATAATATATAATATTTTAATTTTTAATATATTATAAAAGATGTTATGTAGGAATATATTTATAGGTCCACGTGTGATGTAAGTCTATCAACTCTTTTTCTATAGACCACAACCGATCATGTCTAATTTTAAGGAAATCAAATTCAAACAAAAAATATTACAGAGATTAAAATCAAATAGTAATATATTTAGATACCATATTTACATAGCCGAAATACATATTTAATTCTAAACTCTTTAAAAAAAGTCAGATGTAATTAGGGAATATTAAAAAAATATCCCAATTCAACGAAATTCACGTTTTAAGTCGTTGAATTCAAGTTTTAAGTCGAATCGCATCTGCAAAAGTCACAAAGTTTCCTCACAAATGGCCAGCAGATCACCGCCAATGGCGCCGTTTATCACGGTAGTTGTCCTGTTCACCACCATCTCTACCGTCGCCGCAGCAACCGGTTACCATAATCACACGGTAGGCGGCACCGCCGGATGGTTTTTCAATGCCACCAGCAACACGTCCGCCACAAATTACTCTTCTTGGGCTTCCACTCAAACTTTCAACCTTGGCGATTATCTCAGTAATCTCTCTCTCTCTCTATTGATCTTGTTTATTTTTTGATAATAAATTCGTTATCGAACATCACTACGAAATTGAAACTATAGATTGAAACCATTAATTAATTGAAATTAGATCAATTAATTAAACAATTAGCGCAAAATCTAACCTAATAATATTTTCCATTTTTTATTTAATTTGTCAGTTTTCAACACGAATTCGAACCAGAGTGTGATTCTTACATACAACAAGACATCTTACTTGAACTGCACCACCGATGATTCCGACATCGATACATTCATCTACACCAGTGGAAGCAATCCTTTCAACCAATCGTTGACTTTTCCCGTTCCGTTGACTATTGTGGGACCCAACTACTTCTTCTCTGACGCCAACGAAGGTGTCCAGTGTCAGCACGGCTTGGCATTTGAGATCGAAGTCCAGCATGGTCTCGGCTTGCCGCCGAGTCTCAATCAGCCACCTCCTCCGCCGTACATCGAGCCGCCTGGTCCAGATAGTGCTCAGTCTCCGCCGATTACGGTGGCGCAGCCACCTAACAGTGGTGGATTTGCGAGAAGCGCTGACTTGCGCGTGGTGGTTTACGGGTTGGGTGCGGCACTGCTAGTATTGCAATTTTGGTGAGGAACACAGATTTTGGATTAGATGTAAGCACGCATCTAGGCCGTCTTATTATGATTCCACGGTTCAGATATTAAAGCAAATTATACTCTTTTTATAAATAAAATTTCCGATTTTAGGATTTGATCCGTTATTTTTATAAGAAGCTAAAATCATGATGTGACTGCGTGCAATTACAAGATAGTAGTGAACTGCACCGAATCAAAATTCATGAATAGACCCATTGGATTACAGATCAGTTCAGATGTACTAATACTACGAGAGAATCATTTGACAGAACTTGTTTTTGTTTTTAGTTTTTATATTATATATTTTACTTTATTTGTGAGTTTTTTTTTTATATATCTTTTTTATTGAGGTGATAATTTTTTTACCTTTCTTTGTTTATTTACATACTATTCTTTTGAATGGTGATAAAAATTTAGTTTAACTGCAAAAGAAAAATACTTTAACTTTTCTTGAAATTTCCTAAATTATGTGGAAATGATTAATTTGGTTTGTGA
The DNA here is from genome assembly GCA_037974755.1 of Cicer yamashitae. Taxonomy (NCBI): domain Eukaryota; kingdom Viridiplantae; phylum Streptophyta; class Magnoliopsida; order Fabales; family Fabaceae; genus Cicer; species Cicer yamashitae. The sequence continues at coordinate 5,362,288 of JBBPBQ010020321.1, read as the reverse complement.
ATTTAAAAACTTTGTAATTGAGTTAAACATGTTTAGGAAATGATTATTGATTTTTTCACTCATGAAATGGTTATTGATTATTTGCTAATTTATTAAAAGATTTAACTTTTTTTAAAGTCAATTTTCTCTATGCTAGTCAGTTTCATTAAATATCTGATAAAAAGTATTTTTGAAAAATAGGTATTAATAACTCCTTTTAATATACTTTGTCAAAAATCCAAAAATTAATTTTTTTTCTTTATGGAAATAAAAAAATTCATTTTAATATATGTTTAGTTAATCATTTTTCTCTGTCAAGCTTCTTTGGTCATTGTGATTTAATCTTTTAATTTTTCATAAATAAAACTGGATAATACATAATAAAATAATAATAACTAAATCTATAAATATAACTATAATAATTTTCTCAACTTAACCAATATAAAAATATCCAATCAAACATGTATAAATAGATCAATCTCAATCATTATTGAGGAGTATAAAATTCACTTTGGATACATATTTACACTATAATGATAGTGATGGGAGAGTACTAGTATGTGTCTCCAAGCATTGTGTATTAAAGTTGCCACCATGAATTCAAACTATTCATACCTTATTCCTATGAAATTTTAAGTACATTATATTTAAAGAAAATATACATGTAATAAAAGAATCTCCTTTAAATTCCTAATGTCAATAACATAGAAGATATAAAAGAAAAAAATATTTAAAACAAATTTATAATAATCATTTTAAAAAAGAAATAGTTAAATACATTATTTTTTTTAGTTACGGTTACACCTTTTTTTTTTTTT